>CAWYQG010000259.1:0-538344 GCA_963966155.1 Clivina fossor
TACAATGTTTTACTAGTAAAAAGAAATATACAATGTTTTACTAGTAAAAAGAAATATACAATGTTTTACTAGTAAAAAGAAATATACAATGTTTTACTAGTAAAAAGAAATATACAATGTTTTACTAGTAAAAAGAAATATACAATGTTTTACTAGTAAAAAGAAATATACAATGTTTTACTAGTAAAAAGAAATATACAATGTTTTACTAGTAAAAAGAAATATACAATGTTTTACTAGTAAAAAGAAATATACAATGTTTTACTAGTAAAAAGAAATATACAATGTTTTACTAGTAAAAAGAAATATACAATGTTTTACTAGTAAAAAGAAATATACAATGTTTTACTAGTAAAAAGAAATATACAATGTTTTACTAGTAAAAAGAAGTATACAATATTTTACTAGTAAAAAGAAATATACAATGTTTTACTAGTAAAAAGAAATATACAATGTTTTACTAGTAAAAAGAAATATACAATGTTTTACTAGTAAAAAGAAATATACAATGTTTTACTAGTAAAAAGAAATATACAATGTTTTACTAGTAAAAAGAAATATACAATGTTTTACTAGTAAAAAGAAATATACAATGTTTTACTAGTAAAAAGAAATATACAATGTTTTACTAGTAAAAAGAAATATACAATGTTTTACTAGTAAAAAGAAATATACAATGTTTTACTAGTAAAAAGAAATATACAATGTTTTACTAGTAAAAAGAAATATACAATGTTTTACTAGTAAAAAGAAATATACAATGTTTTACTAGTAAAAAGAAATATACAATGTTTTACTAGTAAAAAGAAATATACAATGTTTTACTAGTAAAAAGAAATATACAATGTTTTACTAGTAAAATGAAATATACAATGTTTTACTAGTAAAATGAAATATACAATGTTTTACTAGTAAAAAAAATATACAATGTTTTACTAGTAAAAAGAAATATACAATGTTTTACTAGTAAAAAGAAATATACAATATTTTAATAGTAAAAAGAAATATACAATGTTTTACTAGTAAAAAGAAATATACAATGTTTTACTAGTAAAAAGAAATATACAATGTTTTACTAGTAAAAAGAAATATACAATATTTTACTAGTAAAATAAATATACAATATTTTACTAGTAAAAAGAAATATACAATGTTTTACTAGTAAAAAGAAATATACAATGTTTTACTAGTAAAAAGAAATATACAATGTTTTACTAGTAAAAAGAAATATACAATGTTTTACTAGTAAAAAGAAATATACAATGTTTTACTAGTAAAAAGAAATATACAATGTTTTACTAGTAAAAAGAAATATACAATGTTTTACTAGTAAAAAGAAATATACAATGTTTTACTAGTAAAAAGAAATAAACAATGTTTTACTAGTAAAATGAAATATACAATGTTTTACTAGTAAAATGAAATATACAATGTTTTACTAGTAAAAAGAAATATACAATGTTTTACTAGTAAAAAGAAATATACAATGTTTTACTAGTAAAAAGAAATATACAATGTTTTACTAGTAAAAAGAAATATACAATGTTTTACTAGTAAAAAGAAATATACAATGTTTTACTAGTAAAAAGAAATATACAATGTTTTACTAGTAAAAAGAAATATACAATGTTTTACTAGTAAAAAGAAATATACAATGTTTTACTAGTAAAAAGAAATATACAATGTTTTACTAGTAAAAAGAAATATGCAATGTTTTACTAGTAAAAAGAAATATACAATGTTTTACTAGTAAAAAGAAATAAACAATGTTTTACTAGTAAAAAGAAATATACAGTGTTTTGCTAGTAAAATAAAATATACAATGTTTTACTAGTAAAAAGAAATATACAATGTTTTACTAGTAAAAAGAAATATACAATGTTTTACTAGTAAAAAGAAATATACAATGTTTTACTAGTAAAAAGAAATATACAATGTTTTACTAGTAAAAAGAAATATACAATGTTTTACTAGTAAAAAGAAATATACAATGTTTTACTAGTAAAAAGAAATATACAATGTTTTACTAGTAAAATGAAATATACAATGTTTTACTAGTAAAAAGAAATATACAATGTTTTACTAGTAAAAAGAAATATACAATGTTTTACTAGTAAAACTAAATATACAATGTTTTACTAGTAAAAAGAAATATACAATGTTTTACTAGTAAAAAGAAATATACAATGTTTTACTAGTAAAAAGAAATATACAATGTTTTACTAGTAAAAAGAAATATACAATGTTTTGCTAGTAAAAAGAAATATACAATGTTTTACTAGTAAAAAGAAATATACAATGTTTTACTAGTAAAAAGAAATAAACAATGTTTTACTAGTAAAAAGAAATATACAATGTTTTACTAGTAAAATGAAATATACAATGTTTTTCTAGTAAAAAGAAATATACAATGTTTTACTAGTAAAAAGAAATATACAATGTTTTACTAGTAAAAAGAAATATACAATGTTTTACTAGTAAAAAGAAATATACAATGTTTTACTAGTAAAAAGAAATATACAATGTTTTACTAGTAAAAAGAAATATACAATGTTTTACTAGTAAAAAAAATATACAATGTTTTACTAGTAACAAGAAATATACAATGTTTTACTAGTAAAAAGAAATATACAATGTTTTACTAGTAAAAAGAAATATACAATGTTTTACTAGTAAAAAAAATATACAATGTTTTACTAGTAAAAAGAAATATACAATGTTTTACTAGTAAAAAGAAATATACAATATTTTAATAGTAAAAAGAAATATACAATGTTTTACTAGTAAAAAGAAATATACAATGTTTTACTAGTAAAAAGAAATATACAATGTTTTACTAGTAAAAAGAAATATACAATGTTTTACTAGTAAAAAGAAATATACAATGTTTTACTAGTAAAAAGAAATATACAATGTTTTACTAGTAAAAAGAAATATACAATGTTTTACTAGTAAAAAGAAATATACAATGTTTTACTAGTAAAAAGAAATATACAATGTTTTACTAGTAAAAAGAAATAAACAATGTTTTACTAGTAAAAAGAAATATACAATGTTTTACTAGTAAAATGAAATATACAATGTTTTTCTAGTAAAAAGAAATATACAATGTTTTACTAGTAAAAAGAAATATACAATGTTTTACTAGTAAAAAGAAATATACAATGTTTTACTAGTAAAAAGAAATATACAATGTTTTACTAGTAAAAAGAAATATACAATGTTTTACTAGTAAAAAGAAATATACAATGTTTTACTAGTAAAAAAAATATACAATGTTTTACTAGTAACAAGAAATATACAATGTTTTACTAGTAAAAAGAAATATACAATGTTTTACTAGTAAAAAGAAATATACAATGTTTTACTAGTAAAAAAAATATACAATGTTTTACTAGTAAAAAGAAATATACAATGTTTTACTAGTAAAAAGAAATATACAATATTTTAATAGTAAAAAGAAATATACAATGTTTTACTAGTAAAAAGAAATATACAATGTTTTACTAGTAAAAAGAAATATACAATGTTTTACTAGTAAAAAGAAATATACAATGTTTTACTAGTAAAAAGAAATATACAATGTTTTACTAGTAAAAAGAAATATACAATGTTTTACTAGTAACAAGAAATATACAATGTTTTACTAGTAAAAAGAAATATACAATGTTTTACTAGTAAAAAGAAATATACAATGTTTTACTAGTAAAAAGAAATATACAATGTTTTACTAGTAAAAAGAAGTATACAATATTTTACTAGTAAAAAGAAATATACAATGTTTTACTAGTAAAATGAAATATACAATGTTTTACTAGTAAAAAGAAATATACAATGTTTTACTAGTAAAAAGAAATAAACAATGTTTTACTAGTAAAAAGAAATATACAATGTTTTACTAGTAAAAAGAAATATACAATATTTTACTAGTAAAATAAATATACAATATTTTACTAGTAAAAAGAAATATACAATGTTTTACTAGTAAAAAGAAATATACAATGTTTTACTAGTAAAAAGAAATATACAATGTTTTACTAGTAAAAAGAAATATACAATGTTTTACTAGTAAAAAGAAATATACAATGTTTTACTAGTAAAAAGAAATATACAATGTTTTACTAGTAAAAAGAAATATACAATGTTTTACTAGTAAAAAGAAATATACAATGTTTTACTAGTAAAAAGAAATAAACAATGTTTTACTAGTAAAAAGAAATATACAATGTTTTACTAGTAAAATGAAATATACAATGTTTTACTAGTAAAAAGAAATATACAATGTTTTACTAGTAAAAAGAAATATACAATGTTTTACTAGTAAAAAGAAATATACAATGTTTTACTAGTAAAAAGAAATATACAATGTTTTACTAGTAAAAAGAAATATACAATGTTTTACTAGTAAAAAGAAATATACAATGTTTTACTAGTAAAACGAAATATACAATGTTTTACTAGTAAAAAGAAATATACAATGTTTTACTAGTAAAAAGAAATATACAATGTTTTACTAGTAAAAAGAAATATACAATGTTTTACTAGTAAAAAGAAATAAACAATGTTTTACTAGTAAAAAGAAATATACAATGTTTTACTAGTAAAATGAAATATACAATGTTTTACTAGTAAAAAGAAATATACAATGTTTTACTAGTAAAAAGAAATATACAATGTTTTACTAGTAAAAAGAAATATACAATGTTTTACTAGTAAAAAGAAATATACAATGTTTTACTAGTAAAAAGAAATATACAATGTTTTACTAGTAAAAAGAAATATACAATGTTTTACTAGTAAAAAGAAATATACAATGTTTTACTAGTAAAAAGAAATATACAATGTTTTACTAGTAAAAAGAAATATACAATGTTTTACTAGTAAAAAGAAATATACAATATTTTACTAGTAAAAAGAAATATACAATGTTTTACTAGTAAAAAGAAGTATACAATATTTTACTAGTAAAAAGAAATATACAATGTTTTACTAGTAAAAAGAAATATACAATGTTTTACTAGTAAAAAGAAATATACAATGTTTTACTAGTAAAAAGAAATATACAATGTTTTACTAGTAAAAAGAAATATACAATGTTTTACTAGTAAAAAAAATATACAATGTTTTACTAGTAAAAAGAAATATACAATGTTTTACTAGTAAAAAGAAATATACAATGTTTTACTAGTAAAAAGAAATATACAATGTTTTACTAGTAAAAAGAAATATACAATGTTTTACTAGTAAAAAGAAATATACAATGTTTTACTAGTAAAAAGAAATATACAATGTTTTACTAGTAAAAGAAATATACAATGTTTTACTAGTAAAAAGAAATATACAATGTTTTACTAGTAAAAAGAAATATACAATGTTTTACTAGTAAAAAGAAATATACAATGTTTTACTAGTAAAATGAAATATACAATGTTTTACTAGTAAAATGAAATATACAATGTTTTACTAGTAAAAAAAATATACAATGTTTTACTAGTAAAAAGAAATATACAATGTTTTACTAGTAAAAAGAAATATACAATATTTTAATAGTAAAAAGAAATATACAATGTTTTACTAGTAAAAAGAAATATACAATGTTTTACTAGTAAAAAGAAATATACAATGTTTTACTAGTAAAAAGAAATATACAATATTTTACTAGTAAAATAAATATACAATATTTTACTAGTAAAAAGAAATATACAATGTTTTACTAGTAAAAAGAAATATACAATGTTTTACTAGTAAAAAGAAATATACAATGTTTTACTAGTAAAAAGAAATATACAATGTTTTACTAGTAAAAAGAAATATACAATGTTTTACTAGTAAAAAGAAATATACAATGTTTTACTAGTAAAAAGAAATATACAATGTTTTACTAGTAAAAAGAAATATACAATGTTTTACTAGTAAAAAGAAATAAACAATGTTTTACTAGTAAAAAGAAATATACAATGTTTTACTAGTAAAATGAAATATACAATGTTTTACTAGTAAAAAGAAATATACAATGTTTTACTAGTAAAAAGAAATATACAATGTTTTACTAGTAAAAAGAAATATACAATGTTTTACTAGTAAAAAGAAATATACAATGTTTTACTAGTAAAAAGAAATATACAATGTTTTACTAGTAAAAAGAAATATACAATGTTTTACTAGTAAAAAGAAATATACAATGTTTTACTAGTAAAAAGAAATATACAATGTTTTACTAGTAAAAAGAAATATACAATGTTTTACTAGTAAAAAGAAATATACAATGTTTTACTAGTAAAAAGAAATATACAATGTTTTACTAGTAAAAAGAAATAAACAATGTTTTACTAGTAAAAAGAAATATACAGTGTTTTGCTAGTAAAATGAAATATACAATGTTTTACTAGTAAAAAGAAATATACAATGTTTTACTAGTAAAAAGAAATATACAATGTTTTACTAGTAAAAAGAAATATACAATGTTTTACTAGTAAAAAGAAATATACAATGTTTTACTAGTAAAAAGAAATATACAATGTTTTACTAGTAAAAAGAAATATACAATGTTTTACTAGTAAAAAGAAATATACAATGTTTTACTAGTAAAATGAAATATACAATGTTTTACTAGTAAAAAGAAATATACAATGTTTTACTAGTAAAAAGAAATATACAATGTTTTACTAGTAAAACTAAATATACAATGTTTTACTAGTAAAAAGAAATATACAATGTTTTACTAGTAAAAAGAAATATACAATGTTTTACTAGTAAAAAGAAATATACAATGTTTTACTAGTAAAAAGAAATATACAATGTTTTGCTAGTAAAAAGAAATATACAATGTTTTACTAGTAAAAAGAAATATACAATGTTTTACTAGTAAAAAGAAATAAACAATGTTTTACTAGTAAAAAGAAATATACAATGTTTTACTAGTAAAATGAAATATACAATGTTTTTCTAGTAAAAAGAAATATACAATGTTTTACTAGTAAAAAGAAATATACAATGTTTTACTAGTAAAAAGAAATATACAATGTTTTACTAGTAAAAAGAAATATACAATGTTTTACTAGTAAAAAGAAATATACAATGTTTTACTAGTAAAAAGAAATATACAATGTTTTACTAGTAAAAAAAATATACAATGTTTTACTAGTAAAAAGAAATATACAATGTTTTACTAGTAAAAAGAAATATACAATATTTTAATAGTAAAAAGAAATATACAATGTTTTACTAGTAAAAAGAAATATACAATGTTTTACTAGTAAAAAGAAATATACAATGTTTTACTAGTAAAAAGAAATATACAATGTTTTACTAGTAAAAAGAAATATACAATGTTTTACTAGTAAAAAGAAATATACAATGTTTTACTAGTAACAAGAAATATACAATGTTTTACTAGTAAAAAGAAATATACAATGTTTTACTAGTAAAAAGAAATATACAATGTTTTACTAGTAAAAAAAATATACAATGTTTTACTAGTAAAAAGAAATATACAATGTTTTACTAGTAAAAAGAAATATACAATATTTTAATAGTAAAAAGAAATATACAATGTTTTACTAGTAAAAAGAAATATACAATGTTTTACTAGTAAAAAGAAATATACAATGTTTTACTAGTAAAAAGAAATATACAATGTTTTACTAGTAAAAAGAAATATACAATGTTTTACTAGTAAAAAGAAATATACAATGTTTTACTAGTAACAAGAAATATACAATGTTTTACTAGTAAAAAGAAATATACAATGTTTTACTAGTAAAAAGAAATATACAATGTTTTACTAGTAAAAAGAAATATACAATGTTTTACTAGTAAAAAGAAGTATACAATATTTTACTAGTAAAAAGAAATATACAATGTTTTACTAGTAAAATGAAATATACTATGTTTTACTAGTAAAAAGAAATATACAATGTTTTACTAGTAAAAAGAAATAAACAATGTTTTACTAGTAAAAAGAAATATACAATGTTTTACTAGTAAAAAGAAATATACAATATTTTACTAGTAAAATAAATATACAATATTTTACTAGTAAAAAGAAATATACAATGTTTTACTAGTAAAAAGAAATATACAATGTTTTACTAGTAAAAAGAAATATACAATGTTTTACTAGTAAAAAGAAATATACAATGTTTTACTAGTAAAAAGAAATATACAATGTTTTACTAGTAAAAAGAAATATACAATGTTTTACTAGTAAAAAGAAATATACAATGTTTTACTAGTAAAAAGAAATATACAATGTTTTACTAGTAAAAAGAAATAAACAATGTTTTACTAGTAAAAAGAAATATACAATGTTTTACTAGTAAAATGAAATATACAATGTTTTACTAGTAAAAAGAAATATACAATGTTTTACTAGTAAAAAGAAATATACAATGTTTTACTAGTAAAAAGAAATATACAATGTTTTACTAGTAAAAAGAAATATACAATGTTTTACTAGTAAAAAGAAATATACAATGTTTTACTAGTAAAAAGAAATATACAATGTTTTACTAGTAAAACGAAATATACAATGTTTTACTAGTAAAAAGAAATATACAATGTTTTACTAGTAAAAAGAAATATACAATGTTTTACTAGTAAAAAGAAATATACAATGTTTTACTAGTAAAAAGAAATAAACAATGTTTTACTAGTAAAAAGAAATATACAATGTTTTACTAGTAAAAAGAAATATACAATGTTTTACTAGTAAAAAGAAATATACAATGTTTTACTAGTAAAAAGAAATATACAATGTTTTACTAGTAAAAAGAAATATACAATGTTTTACTAGTAAAAAGAAATAAACAATGTTTTACTAGTAAAAAGAAATATACAGTGTTTTGCTAGTAAAATGAAATATACAATGTTTTACTAGTAAAAAGAAATATACAATGTTTTACTAGTAAAAAGAAATATACAATGTTTTACTAGTAAAAAGAAATATACAATGTTTTACTAGTAAAAAGAAATATACAATGTTTTACTAGTAAAAAGAAATATACAATGTTTTACTAGTAAAAAGAAATATACAATGTTTTACTAGTAAAAAGAAATATACAATGTTTTACTAGTAAAATGAAATATACAATGTTTTACTAGTAAAAAGAAATATACAATGTTTTACTAGTAAAAAGAAATATACAATGTTTTACTAGTAAAACTAAATATACAATGTTTTACTAGTAAAAAGAAATATACAATGTTTTACTAGTAAAAAGAAATATACAATGTTTTACTAGTAAAAAGAAATATACAATGTTTTACTAGTAAAAAGAAATATACAATGTTTTGCTAGTAAAAAGAAATATACAATGTTTTACTAGTAAAAAGAAATATACAATGTTTTACTAGTAAAAAGAAATAAACAATGTTTTACTAGTAAAAAGAAATATACAATGTTTTACTAGTAAAATGAAATATACAATGTTTTTCTAGTAAAAAGAAATATACAATGTTTTACTAGTAAAAAGAAATATACAATGTTTTACTAGTAAAAAGAAATATACAATGTTTTACTAGTAAAAAGAAATATACAATGTTTTACTAGTAAAAAGAAATATACAATGTTTTACTAGTAAAAAGAAATATACAATGTTTTACTAGTAAAAAAAATATACAATGTTTTACTAGTAAAAAGAAATATACAATGTTTTACTAGTAAAAAGAAATATACAATATTTTAATAGTAAAAAGAAATATACAATGTTTTACTAGTAAAAAGAAATATACAATGTTTTACTAGTAAAAAGAAATATACAATGTTTTACTAGTAAAAAGAAATATACAATGTTTTACTAGTAAAAAGAAATATACAATGTTTTACTAGTAAAAAGAAATATACAATGTTTTACTAGTAACAAGAAATATACAATGTTTTACTAGTAAAAAGAAATATACAATGTTTTACTAGTAAAAAGAAATATACAATGTTTTACTAGTAAAAAAAATATACAATGTTTTACTAGTAAAAAGAAATATACAATGTTTTACTAGTAAAAAGAAATATACAATATTTTAATAGTAAAAAGAAATATACAATGTTTTACTAGTAAAAAGAAATATACAATGTTTTACTAGTAAAAAGAAATATACAATGTTTTACTAGTAAAAAGAAATATACAATGTTTTACTAGTAAAAAGAAATATACAGTGTTTTGCTAGTAAAATGAAATATACAATGTTTTACTAGTAAAAAGAAATATACAATGTTTTACTAGTAAAAAGAAATATACAATGTTTTACTAGTAAAAAGAAATATACAATGTTTTACTAGTAAAAAGAAATATACAATGTTTTACTAGTAAAAAGAAGTATACAATATTTTACTAGTAAAAAGAAATATACAATGTTTTACTAGTAAAATGAAATATACAATGTTTTACTAGTAAAAAGAAATATACAATGTTTTACTAGTAAAAAGAAATAAACAATGTTTTACTAGTAAAAAGAAATATACAATGTTTTACTAGTAAAAAGAAATATACAATATTTTACTAGTAAAATAAATATACAATATTTTACTAGTAAAAAGAAATATACAATGTTTTACTAGTAAAAAGAAATATACAATGTTTTACTAGTAAAAAGAAATATACAATGTTTTACTAGTAAAAAGAAATATACAATGTTTTACTAGTAAAAAGAAATATACAATGTTTTACTAGTAAAAAGAAATATACAATGTTTTACTAGTAAAAAGAAATATACAATGTTTTACTAGTAAAAAGAAATATACAATGTTTTACTAGTAAAAAGAAATAAACAATGTTTTACTAGTAAAAAGAAATATACAATGTTTTACTAGTAAAATGAAATATACAATGTTTTACTAGTAAAAAGAAATATACAATGTTTTACTAGTAAAAAGAAATATACAATGTTTTACTAGTAAAAAGAAATAAACAATGTTTTACTAGTAAAAAGAAATATACAATGTTTTACTAGTAAAATGAAATATACAATGTTTTACTAGTAAAAAGAAATATACAATGTTTTACTAGTACAAAGAAATATACAATGTTTTACTAGTAAAAAGAAATATACAATGTTTTACTAGTAAAAAGAAATATACAATGTTTTACTAGTAAAAAGAAATATACAATGTTTTACTAGTAAAAAGAAATATACAATGTTTTACTAGTAAAAAGAAATATACAATGTTTTACTAGTAAAAAGAAATATACAATGTTTTACTAGTAAAATGAAATATACAATGTTTTACTAGTAAAAAGAAATATACAATGTTTTACTAGTAAAAAGAAATATACAATGTTTTACTAGTAAAACGAAATATACAATGTTTTACTAGTAAAAAGAAATATACAATGTTTTACTAGTAAAAAGAAATATACAATATTTTACTAGTAAAAAGAAATATACAATGTTTTACTAGTAAAAAGAAATATACAATGTTTTACTAGTAAAAAGAAATATACAATGTTTTACTAGTAAAAAGAAATATACAATGTTTTACTAGTAAAAAGAAATATACAATGTTTTACTAGTAAAAAGAAATAAACAATGTTTTACTAGTAAAAAGAAATATACAATGTTTTACTAGTAAAAAGAAATATACAATGTTTTACTAGTAAAAAGAAATATACAATGTTTTACTAGTAAAAAGAAATATACAATGTTTTACTAGTAAAAAGAAATATACAATGTTTTACTAGTAAAAAGAAATATACAATGTTTTACTAGTAAAAAGAAATATACAATGTTTTACTAGTAAAAAGAAATATACAATGTTTTACTAGTAAAAAGAAATATACAATGTTTTACTAGTAAAAAGAAATATACAATGTTTTACTAGTAAAAAGAAATATACAATGTTTTACTAGTAAAAAGAAATATACAATGTTTTACTAGTAAAATGAAATATACAATGTTTTACTAGTAAAAAGAAATATACAATGTTTTACTAGTAAAAAGAAATATACAAGTTTTACTGGTAAAACGAAATATACAATGTTTTACTAGTAAAAAGAAATATACAATGTTTTACTAGTAAAAAGAAATATACAATATTTTACTAGTAAAAAGAAATATACAATGTTTTACTAGTAAAAAGAAATATACAATGTTTTACTAGTAAAAAGAAATATACAATGTTTTACTAGTAAAAAGAAATATACAATGTTTTACTAGTAAAAAGAAATATACAATGTTTTACTAGTAAAAAGAAATAAACAATGTTTTACTAGTAAAAAGAAATATACAATGTTTTACTAGTAAAATGAAATATACAATGTTTTACTAGTAAAAAGAAATATACAATGTTTTACTAGTAAAAAGAAATATACAATGTTTTACTAGTAAAAAGAAATATACAATGTTTTACTAGTAAAAAGAAATATACAATGTTTTACTAGTAAAAAGAAATATACAATGTTTTACTAGTAAAAAGAAATATACAATGTTTTACTAGTAAAAAGAAATATACAATGTTTTACTAGTAAAAAGAAATATACAATGTTTTACTAGTAAAAAGAAATATACAATGTTTTACTAGTAAAAAGAAGTATACAATATTTTACTAGTAAAAAGAAATATACAATGTTTTACTAGTAAAATGAAATATACAATGTTTTACTAGTAAAAAGAAATATACAATGTTTTACTAGTAAAAAGAAATATACAATGTTTTACTAGTAAAAAGAAATATACAATGTTTTACTAGTAAAAAGAAATATACAATGTTTTACTAGTAAAAAGAAATATACAATGTTTTACTAGTAAAAAGAAATATACAATGTTTTACTAGTAAAAAGAAATATACAATGTTTTACTAGTAAAAAGAAATATACAATGTTTTACTAGTAAAAAGAAATATACAATGTTTTACTAGTAAAAAGAAGTATACAATATTTTACTAGTAAAAAGAAATATACAATGTTTTACTAGTAAAAAGAAATATACAATGTTTTACTAGTAAAAAGAAATATACAATGTTTTACTAGTAAAAAGAAATATACAATGTTTTACTAGTAAAAAGAAATATACAATGTTTTACTAGTAAAAAGAAATATACAATATTTTACTAGTAAAAACAATATATACAATGTTTTACTAGTAAAAAGAAATATACAATATTTTACTAGTAAAAAGAAATATACAATGTTTTACTAGTAAAAAGAAATATACAATATTTTACTAGTAAAAAGAAATATACAATGTTTTACTAGTATAAAGAAATATACAATGTTTCACTAGTAAAAAGAAATATACAATATTTTACTAGTAAAAAGAAATATACAATGTTTTACTAGTAAAAAGAAATATACAATGTTTTACTAGTAAAAAGAAATATACAATGTTTTACTAGTAAAAAGAAATATACAATGTTTTACTATTAAAAAGAAATATACAATATTTTACTAGTAAAAAGAAATATACAATGTTTTACTAGTAAAAGAAATATACAATGTTTTACTAGTAAAAAGAAATATACAATGTTTTACTAGTAAAAAGAAATATACAATGTTTTACTAGTAAAAAGAAATATACAATGTTTTACTAGTAAAAAGAATTATACAATATTTTACTAGTAAAAAGAAATATACAATGTTTTACTAGTAAAAAGAAATATACAATGTTTTACTAGTAAAAAGAAATATACAATGTTTTACTAGTAAAAAGAAATATACAATGTTTTACTAGTAAAAAGAAATATACAATGTTTTACTAGTAAAAAGAAATATACAATGTTTTACTAGTAAAAAGAAATATACAATGTTTTACTAGTAAAAAGAAATATACAATGTTTTACTAGTAAAAAGAAATATACAATGTTTTACTAGTAAAATGAAATATACAATGTTTTACTAGTAAAAAGAAATATACAATGTTTTACTAGTAAAAAGAAATATACAATGTTTTACTAGTAAAACGAAATATACAATGTTTTACTAGTAAAAAGAAATATACAATGTTTTACTAGTAAAAAGAAATATACAATGTTTTACTAGTAAAAAGAAATATACAATGTTTTACTAGTAAAAAGAAGTATACAATATTTTACTAGTAAAAAGAAATATACAATGTTTTACTAGTAAAATGAAATATACAACGTTTTACTAGTAAAAAGAAATATACAATGTTTTACTAGTAAAAAGAAATATACAATGTTTTACTAGTAAAAAGAAATATACAATGTTTTACTAGTAAAAAGAAATATACAATGTTTTACTAGTAAAAAGAAATATACAATGTTTTACTAGTAAAAAGAAATATACAATGTTTTACTAGTAAAAAGAAATATACAATGTTTTACTAGTAAAAAGAAATATACAATGTTTTACTAGTAAAAAGAAATATACAATGTTTTACTAGTAAAAAGAAGTATACAATATTTTACTAGTAAAAAGAAATATACAATGTTTTACTAGTAAAAAGAAATATACAATGTTTTACTAGTAAAAAGAAATATACAATGTTTTACTAGTAAAAAGAAATATACAATGTTTTACTAGTAAAAAGAAATATACAATGTTTTACTAGTAAAAAGAAATATACAATATTTTACTAGTAAAAACAATATATACAATGTTTTACTAGTAAAAAGAAATATACAATATTTTACTAGTAAAAAGAAATATACAATGTTTTACTAGTAAAAAGAAATATACAATATTTTACTAGTAAAAAGAAATATACAATGTTTTACTAGTATAAAGAAATATACAATGTTTCACTAGTAAAAAGAAATATACAATATTTTACTAGTAAAAAGAAATATACAATGTTTTACTAGTAAAAAGAAATATACAATGTTTTACTAGTAAAAAGAAATATACAATGTTTTACTAGTAAAAAGAAATATACAATGTTTTACTATTAAAAAGAAATATACAATATTTTACTAGTAAAAAGAAATATACAATGTTTTACTAGTAAAAAGAAATATACAATATTTTACTAGTAAAAAGAAATATACAATGGTTTACTAGTAAAAAGAAATATACAATGTTTTACTAGTAAAAAGAAATATACAATATTTTACTAGTAAAAAGAAATATACAATGTTTTACTATTAAAAGAAATATACAATATTTTACTAGTAAAAAGAAATATACAATGTTTTACTAGTAAAAAGAAATATACAATGTTTTACTAGTAAAAAGAAATATACAATGTTTTACTAGTAAAAAGAAGTATACAATATTTTACTAGTAAAAAGAAATATACAATGTTTTACTAGTAAAATGAAATATACAATGTTTTACTAGTAAAAAGAAATATACAATGTTTTACTAGTAAAAAGAAATAAACAATGTTTTACTAGTAAAAAGAAATATACAATGTTTTACTAGTAAAAAGAAATATACAATATTTTACTAGTAAAATAAATATACAATATTTTACTAGTAAAAGAAATATACAATGTTTTACTAGTAAAAAGAAATATACAATGTTTTACTAGTAAAAAGAAATATACAATGTTTTACTAGTAAAAAGAAATATACAATGTTTTACTAGTAAAAAGAAATATACAATGTTTTACTAGTAAAAAGAAATATACAATGTTTTACTAGTAAAAAGAAATATACAATGTTTTACTAGTAAAAAGAAATATACAATGTTTTACTAGTAAAAAGAAATAAACAATGTTTTACTAGTAAAAAGAAATATACAATGTTTTACTAGTAAAATGAAATATACAATGTTTTACTAGTAAAAAGAAATATACAATGTTTTACTAGTAAAAAGAAATATACAATGTTTTACTAGTAAAAAGAAATATACAATGTTTTACTAGTAAAAAGAAATATACAATGTTTTACTAGTAAAAAGAAATATACAATGTTTTACTAGTAAAAAGAAATATACAATGTTTTACTAGTAAAAAGAAATATACAATGTTTTACTAGTAAAAAGAAATATACAATGTTTTACTAGTAAAAAGAAATATACAATGTTTTACTAGTAAAAAGAAATATACAATGTTTTACTAGTAAAAAGAAATAAACAATGTTTTACTAGTAAAAAGAAATATACAATGTTTTACTAGTAAAATGAAATATACAATGTTTTACTAGTAAAAAGAAATATACAATGTTTTACTAGTAAAAAGAAATATACAATGTTTTACTAGTAAAAAGAAATATACAATGTTTTACTAGTAAAAAGAAATATACAATGTTTTACTAGTAAAAAGAAATATACAATGTTTTACTAGTAAAAAGAAATATACAATGTTTTACTAGTAAAAAGAAATATACAATGTTTTACTAGTAAAAAGAAATATACAATGTTTTACTAGTAAAATGAAATATACAATGTTTTACTAGTAAAAAGAAATATACAATGTTTTACTAGTAAAAAGAAATATACAATGTTTTACTAGTAAAACGAAATATACAATGTTTTACTAGTAAAAAGAAATATACAATGTTTTACTAGTAAAAAGAAATATACAATATTTTACTAGTAAAAAGAAATATACAATGTTTTACTAGTAAAAAGAAATATACAATGTTTTACTAGTAAAAAGAAATATGCAATGTTTTACTAGTAAAAAGAAATATACAATGTTTTACTAGTAAAAAGAAATATACAATGTTTTACTAGTAAAAAGAAATAAACAATGTTTTACTAGTAAAAAGAAATATACAATGTTTTACTAGTAAAAAGAAATATACAATGTTTTACTAGTAAAAAGAAATATACAATGTTTTACTAGTAAAAAGAAATATACAATGTTTTACTAGTAAAAAGAAATATACAATGTTTTACTAGTAAAAAGAAATATACAATGTTTTACTAGTAAAAAGAAATATACAATGTTTTACTAGTAAAAAGAAATATACAATGTTTTACTAGTAAAAAGAAATATACAATGTTTTACTAGTAAAAAGAAATATACAATGTTTTACTAGTAAAATGAAATATACAATGTTTTACTAGTAAAAAGAAATATACAATGTTTTACTAGTAAAAAGAAATATACAAGTTTTACTAGTAAAACGAAATATACAATGTTTTACTAGTAAAAAGAAATATACAATGTTTTACTAGTAAAAAGAAATATACAATATTTTACTAGTAAAAAGAAATATACAATGTTTTACTAGTAAAAAGAAATATACAATGTTTTACTAGTAAAAAGAAATATACAATGTTTTACTAGTAAAAAGAAATATACAATGTTTTACTAGTAAAAAGAAATAAACAATGTTTTACTAGTAAAAAGAAATATACAATGTTTTACTAGTAAAATGAAATATACAATGTTTTACTAGTAAAAAGAAATATACAATGTTTTACTAGTAAAAAGAAATATACAATGTTTTACTAGTAAAAAGAAATATACAATGTTTTACTAGTAAAAAGAAATATACAATGTTTTACTAGTAAAAAGAAATATACAATGTTTTACTAGTAAAAAGAAATATACAATGTTTTACTAGTAAAAAGAAATATACAATGTTTTACTAGTAAAAAGAAATATACAATGTTTTACTAGTAAAAAGAAATATACAATGTTTTACTAGTAAAAAGAAGTATACAATATTTTACTAGTAAAAAGAAATATACAATGTTTTACTAGTAAAATGAAATATACAATGTTTTACTAGTAAAAAGAAATATACAATGTTTTACTAGTAAAAAGAAATATACAATGTTTTACTAGTAAAAAGAAATATACAATGTTTTACTAGTAAAAAGAAATATACAATGTTTTACTAGTAAAAAGAAATATACAATGTTTTACTAGTAAAAAGAAATATACAATGTTTTACTAGTAAAAAGAAATATACAATGTTTTACTAGTAAAAGAAATATACAATGTTTTACTAGTAAAAAGAAATATACAATGTTTTACTAGTAAAAAGAAGTATACAATATTTTACTAGTAAAAAGAAATATACAATGTTTTACTAGTAAAAAGAAATATACAATGTTTTACTAGTAAAAAGAAATATACAATGTTTTACTAGTAAAAAGAAATATACAATGTTTTACTAGTAAAAAGAAATATACAATGTTTTACTAGTAAAAAGAAATATACAATATTTTACTAGTAAAAACAATATATACAATGTTTTACTAGTAAAAAGAAATATACAATATTTTACTAGTAAAAAGAAATATACAATGTTTTACTAGTAAAAAGAAATATACAATATTTTACTAGTAAAAAGAAATATACAATGTTTTACTAGTAAAAAGAAATATACAATGTTTTACTAGTAAAAAGAAATATACAATATTTTACTAGTAAAAAGAAATATACAATGTTTTACTAGTAAAAAGAAATATACAATGTTTTACTAGTAAAAAGAAATATACAATGTTTTACTAGTAAAAAGAAATATACAATGTTTTACTATTAAAAAGAAATATACAATATTTTACTAGTAAAAAGAAATATACAATGTTTTACTAGTAAAAAGAAATATACAATATTTTACTAGTAAAAAGAAATATACAATGGTTTACTAGTAAAAAGAAATATACAATGTTTTACTAGTAAAAAGAAATATACAATATTTTACTAGTAAAAAGAAATATACAATGTTTTACTATTAAAAGAAATATACAATATTTTACTAGTAAAAAGAAATATACAATGTTTTACTAGTAAAAAGAAATATACAATATTTTACTAGTAAAAAGAAATATACAATGTTTTACTAGTAAAAAGAAATATACAATGTTTTACTAGTAAAAAGAAATGTACAATATTTTACTAGTAAAATAAATATACAATATTTTACTAGTAAAAAGAAATATACAATGTTTTACTAGTAAAAAGAAATATACAATGTTTTACTAGTAAAAAGAAATATACAATGTTTTACTAGTAAAAAGAAATATACAATGTTTTACTATTAAAAAGAAATATACAATGTTTTACTAGTAAAAAGAAGTATACAATATTTTACTAGTAAAAAGAAATATACAATATTTTACTAGTAAAAAGAAATATACAATGTTTTACTAGTAAAAAGAAATATACAATGTTTTACTAGTAAAAAGAAATATACAATATTTTACTAGTAAAATAAATATACAATATTTTACTAGTAAAAAGAAATATACAATGTTTTACTAGTAAAAAGAAATATACAATGTTTTACTAGTAAAAAGAAATATACAATATTTTACTACTAAAAAGAAATAAACAATGTTTTACTAGTAAAAAGAAATATACAATATTTTACTAGTAAAAAGAAATATACAATGTTTTACTAGTAAAAAGAAATATACAATGTTTTACTAGTAAAAAGAAATATACAATGTTTTACTAGTAAAAAGAAATATACAATGTTTTACTAGTAAAAAGAAATATACAATGTTTTACTAGTAGAAAGAAATATACAATGTTTTACTAGTAAAAAAAATATACAATGTTTTACTAGTAAAAAAAAATATACAATATTTTACTAGTAAAAAGAAATATACAATATTTTACTAGTAAAAAAAATATACAATATTTTACTAGTAAAAAAAATATACAATATTTTACTAGTAAAAAAAAATATACAATATTTTACTAGTAAAAAAAATATACAATGTTTTACTAGTAAAAAGAAATATACAATATTTTACTAGTAATAAAAATATACAATATTTTACTAGTAAAAAGAAATATACAATATTTTACTAGTAAAAAGAAATATACAATATTTTACTAGTAAAAAAAATATACAATGTTTTACTAGTAAAAAGAAATATACAATATTTTACTAGTAAAAAAAATATACAATGTTTTACTAGTAAAAAGAAATATACAATATTTTACTAGTAAAAAAAATATACGTTTTACTAGTAAAAAAAATATACAATATTTTACTAGTAAAAAAAAATATACAATATTTTACTAGTAAAAAAAATATACAATGTTTTACTAGTAAAAAGAAATATACAATATTTTACTAGTAAAAAAAATATACAATATTTTACTAGTAAAAAGAAATATACAATATTTTACTAGTAAAAAGAAATATACAATATTTTACTAGTAAAAAAAATATACAATGTTTTACTAGTAAAAAGAAATATACAATATTTTACTAGTAAAAAAAATATACAATGTTTTACTAGTAAAAAGAAATATACAATATTTTACTAGTAAAAAAAATATACAATGTTTTACTAGTAAAAAAAATTTACAATATTTTACTAGTAAAAAAAATATACAATATTTTACTAGTAAAAAAAATATACAATATTTTACTAGTAAAAAAAATATACAATATTTTACTAGTAAAAAAAATATACAATATTTTACTAGTAAAAAAAATTATTCAATATTTTACTAGTAGAAAAATTAATCAATATTTTACTGGTAAAATAAATTATTCAATATTTTACTAGTAGAAAAATTAATCAATATTTTACTTACACCCATAATCTTGTAAAAAAACAGCCATAACCTTGTAAAAAACAGCCATCATCTTGTAAAAAAAAACAGTCATAATCTTGTAAGAAACAGCCATAATCTTGTACAAAAACAGTCATAATCTTGTAAGAAACAGTCATAATCTTGTAAAAAACAGTCATAACCTTGTATAAAACAATCATAACCTTGTATAAAACAGTCATAATCTTGTATAAAACAGTCATAACCTTGTATAAAACAGTCATAACTGTTATGATTAGAACCGGTAGATCCATCCTCCCTGACTTCACAATCAAAACTGACACTTACAGGGACGACCGGGACGGCGCACTCAATGATAAACATTCATGACCATGTGACGTCATCAAACAGATACTTGGCACCATGACCGCTCTGCTTGCTTTCGTGTGGCGCTAGTGTACATTTTTGAATTTTGCGAATTTATTTAAATTTAAATTTCAAATTAATACATAGTTTACATTTAATATATAAAACTTTATTAACATACAAAGTTCAGTGTTACAGTACAAAAATTCAAAAAAAAAAAAAATATAAATATAAAAATATAAAATATAATATACATACATACATACATACACAATCACGCCATATACCCAAAAGGGTGTGGCACAAACTCTTTTCATTATCCCGAAATCAGTCGCCTCCAAACACTCCTATCTAAACAAGCAACTTTCGCTTCATCCACATTCATAATTCCTCTCATACATGCTCTTCTATTCCTACTACTTGGAAACTTTCGCTCACGCAAAACACTCTCAATCATATCACTCCAACTACTCATTGGACGTCCACGCAAACGTAAACCATCAAAATCATTCAAATAAATCTTTTTAACCAAACGTTCATTAGACATTCGCTCAATATGTCCGAACCATTTTAACTGACTAACACCAACTTTTGCTACAACATTTTTTTCAATTTCACACTCATCATACACTAGTCTATTTCGTACCCGATCTCTCCTAGTTACACCACATACCCCACGTAAAAATCTCATTTCCACAGCAGTCATTTTCCGTTTATGCTTTTGCAACCAAACCCAACATTCACTACCATACATCACCGTAGGCACCAAAACTGCATTGTATATACTTAAACGGGCTTCTTTTGAAACATTTACATTCCTAGCAAAAGTTCCCAAAGCACCCAAAACCTTACAACCGTCATTTACTCTCCTTTCAATTTCACGATCAAAACGGCCATCTCTAGACAGCAAACTACCCAAATACACAAATTCATCTACCTGCTCTAAACGTGCACCGTCAATATGTACATTACATTCAGTCATCAAATCACCTTTCTCAAAAACTAAAACTTTGCACTTATCAACATTCAACACAAGATTCATATCTTTACCAACAACATTAATTCTATCAATCATCCTTCTCAGTTATTCTTCAGATTCAGATTCATATAATGTAATAATATATATATATATATATTTACAAACAGCATGCGCATGACCCGCTCATAATTGGTGCCTTGACGTGGCGAACGGGCTTAATTGGAAAATATGTTTAAAATATGAAACAATTATTTTTGAAATAAAATTTGATATAAACACATTTAAACGCAAACATATATTCCATTACCAAACCAATTGCAAGAACAATATTTTATCTTTTATTTATTAATGTTTGTTTTATGATTTAACAGTACAGAGCGATTCGATTGTTGATTTAGAAGAAAAACCTGGTCCATATACATTTCAATAACACACTATATTTCGATAAACAATTGTATAAATGATATAAATGTGTATAAAGCAAATAATAAACAATGTTCTTTTATTCATTTATTTCTTTCTTTCATTTATTAGAAAATACAGATAATATTTCAATATTCATTATTTAATCGTAACATGTCAAATTATTAAAGAAATTATTCTTGTAAGTTTATAAACGGAATCAAAATCTATTTGTAAATAAAATAATAAATAAATCTAAAATATTTATAATTTTCTAAATATATCGAAAAATAAATAATAATAATAATATATAATAATAATAATAATATTACATTATACATAAAAGCGTATTGTAATGTAAAGCGTATTTTAATATCTATGAATATTGCGCCCTGAGCGAATATGAACATCGTGTATTCTCGGTTAGAATCGTCTTGATATACAGTCGAAATCTCTGAATGTGATTTTTCTCTATCTGCCTCTTGCCCTGCTATGCGCTGCCCTGCGTTGCCATGCGCTGCAATGCTGCAATCTCTGGATCCACCTTTACTTTGGTCGAATCGTGAACGTAATAATACAATGGAGTCGATATGAAAACAATATATAACAAAATCAAACTACCAAAAGCTGCCCAAATCGCGAAGAAACATGAACAAATTTACCAGAAATCACTACAGTAAAATGAAAAACCGTAATTCTACCAGGAAATATGTAACATGTTATTTTCAAAAAGAATTTATATTTTATATTAAGTCACCTTCAGATACTACAGTGCATTAAAATATATAATATGAATGAATAGAATAAATGTGTACAATGTGACTGTGGAGGGTAAAATTTGAATCTACCGAGTGTGAAAAGTGTTCAGTACGAAAGTTTTTGACAGATGCTTCTGAAGTGTGATTGCCGAAAAGTCTTTGTGTGTGACTGTGATTGGTAAGGTCTCTACCGATAATGTCAAAAGATAAAGGTGGTGCTTGTGATTCTGAAATAAAGTTGCTCTGGTCTGAGCAGTGCTAAAACCAGACGTTCTGGTTGTAAGAGAAATTATGAGTTGTCTGTATTGTGTTTAAATAGCAAATTTTAAAAAATTGTAACTGGTGTCAAAAGATTTGTTAAGTAAACCAACCAACAATTCATGGCCAAACGCAGGCGTTTGCGATTGCGACTCTGCTAATTCTAACACCGCTAAACATTTCAGAACCACACACAGCACAGCACAGCTCACATGCGCTAGGTGAATATTAATAAAAAGTTGGAAATTATTTGCTATTCAACACTGTAATGATAAGCGCACATTTTCATGGCAACCTTTATTTTATAACCAAAATAATTATAAATTGCGATAACTTTCTAATATGTAACTGTACAGTAAAAATGTGTAACGAGATATTGTATTTATATGAGGTCAAATGTACATATGAAAGAACGTAAGTTAAGGTTTAGTTTGAGTAGATTTTTAATGAATGTACAAAGTATTTAAATATATATATATAGTATGTATGATTAAATAAAAATAATAAATGCACTGTAATTTGTTTCCAAAATTCATATGTAGTTTTAAATATTACAGGGTAAAATTATATAAAAATTTATACTGTAGTTAGTTTTATGATTATAATTCCAAAAATACCTATATGTCATTTCATATATTTTTATATTATAAATCAAATTCAATCAAATAAATCAAATATAATTTTGGTAAATTTCTAATTTATAAATATTTTTCAGTTCATATGAACAAATAAATATTTAAAATTTCGAAAATAATATTTGATGTGATAAATATTTTGACTGGTTCAATTTTCAAATTAGCAAAATAATATATATTACAATTAATTTAGATTCATATGATCTCCTACTATAGAAAAAATAAATATTTTAAATACTCAAAAATAATAATTGGATAAAATCGTGAATACGTATTTTTTTTAATAATTAGTAATATTACCTAAAGCAAATAAACAAAATTTTGCTTGAATATAGCAAACAATAAAAAATAACATAGTATATATTTCTCAACTCATTATATTAAAATAAAACGGTTGTAGTTCTGTATTAATATTTATTAATAATCGACGTTTTGACATACTCAATGTACATCTTTATCAGGAAAATTGATACAAAATACAGTAAATAAATAGAATCTAAAAACAGCACTACAACCAAAAGGCCGTTTTATTTGAATAAAAGAAATATTTTATTTTAATGCAAGAATGAAAACATGTTTATAGTCAGTGGCGTAGTCCCCTGTACTCGTAGTTCAGCGGAAAAGGCGTTCGGAAATCGAGAGATTTTGGGTTCGATTCCCGCCAGATAACGGAATTTTTTCATTTAGTATTTCGACTTTAAAAATATCAAATATGTACTTGTAATGTTTGTAATTAATATTCAATAGATTCACTAAATTGCATTAATCATTAAATATATAGGTACCACTTTGAAATTCATGCCCCCTCAATTATTATTTGTAAATAGAATAATAATTCGTATATACAGTATATCTGAAAAAGTTGGCAACAAATGGGCAATTTATTTTTATTATTAATTTTACAAAAATAATTATTCTTCATTAATATCTCTGCGTCATATATAAATCAATAATCAAGAATCAAATCTGTAAAATATTTAGTGGTATACAGGGAAAATCAAAAATATTGATTTATGCTGAAGAGTAAAGTGCTTTTAAATTTAAATACAGGACAAAATTTCATTTGAAAATGTTGATTGGAATTAAAAATTTTGTTCAAGTTTAGATTCATGGCTTTCTAATAATTAATTAATAAATTTAAAGTAAAAAAAGACTACTAAATAATTTAGTATTTGTTGGATTATTTATTGAATAAAATAAATCACAAATTAAATTAAAAATAAATGCGCTCACTGATTACATCACCCATTTTCTCATGGCAAATTTGATAAACTTTTACAACGTTTTACAAGAATTATCAATAATAATTAATTAATTATATTATTAAATGGTTAGATTATTAAATAATCAATTAAATTAATTATTATTAAATTATTAATTATTAAATGGTAGATATTATTTATTATTAAATACATTACAAAGAATGAAAATATCATACCGCAAGAAAAAATTACCTATTTTTAATTGTGCGTAAAATATTGTCAACTAATATTGTAAATTTATACAATAATTCAATAGTTACATATTTACATTCTAATTTCAATTGCCTACATAAGCGTCAATAGCTTGTTTATACATAAACTGTTTGTACGCAAATAGTACTTTACTCAAACAAAATAATAATTCTATTTTTGGTATAATATAAAATTTGAATGTATTTTCATGTAGTTAATAGAAATCTTATTTGAAAATATTAAATACAGAAATAAAAAGCGACAGTTGGAAAAATTATGATAATGGAATATGTTAATGAGATTGAAAAACAATATTATGCATTTAATAATTTTGAAAATTAATTATAAATTAACGTATATGCCTTAAATGCTAGTGATTCAGTAAGTGAAGACAGTGAATTTGACAAATAAAAAATATGTGTAAATTAATTATTATTACTTTTGAATTGGAAGTACTCGTATTAAAATATTTGTTTTTTTTTTCTAATATTTGATCTACTTATACATGTATAATTTATTAATTTAGAACAAATTTAAATAAAAATATTTGTATATTTTTGTAACATAACGTGCTACTTCAAATAAACTTTCTTAAACATATTCTTGTTTTGGTTTTTTTTTTAATTTAATTAATAATTTTATATTAAAAATATTAGTATATATTTGTAACAAATTGTGCTGCTATAAATAAAAATATTTAAATATATCTCTGTTTCATACAATGTCTTTTTTACTTATACTGGCAATAATCCAATGATAATACCATGCTGAGAAAGTCGATAACTCTAAATATAATATATATTAACTAGCTTTCCCGTCGCGCGTTGCTGCGAAACTGCGCAAAAATTCAGTATTTGATAGATAACTTTCTCGTCGCGCGTTGCTGCGCAACTGCAGCTTTCAAATCTTTTGAGAACCAAGATGAACTCGTAGAAAGAAGAAACTTGCCTATTCTCAAATAGGGAATAAACCAATTAAAATGACACCACTCTCATCAAAATCGGTTCAAGAGTTTGCACATTTTTTCTCAATGTGAAAATGTCACTTGTGTTTATAAAATTAATATCAATATAAACAATGTATTTATAGAAACAAAACAAAATTAAAATATCTATTTCTAGATTCTTAAAATTCTTGAATATACTGGGTGGTTCGAAATTTGCATTTAGAATTGTTATAGTTCGTAAAAATCTCATTGTTTTATGTTCTTGATAAATTATAGATTACTTACCTAGTAGAAAATAGCAATAAATGGTGAATATTCTATAATTAATTAGTTTATGTCAATCGTGACTCTTTTTACCAGTTTGACTGAAAGGAAAAGGGATATATTATAATATATATAATAGTTCTCAGTTCTATAACATTTTAAATTTTTTAAGTATATATATATGGAAATTCTAAGATGTTTATGAGGGTGTTTAGATGAGCATTGTTAGCACGCTCGCTCGGTCGTCCACATTTTTTGATTGTTATTCTTTATAGACCATTTATTCGAGTTGCACCAAATTTTCAGGGTATGTTCAGTTAGTACCTATGATAGGCAAATAAATGTTTTTTTTTCAGTGTTGCCAACTTTTATAGAAAAAATTACTAAAGTTTTAAAAAATTTATTATAGCTACATTAGTTATTCGTGCTTAACAAAATTTCTTCTAGTGCCCACAAAAAATGTGTAATTTTATTACCGTACAGTATTGCCAACTTTCCGAGATGTAACCGAAATATTTAAAATATAATTTAGGCTTTAATATTCATACAAAATTAATTAAATTTTCACAAAAGATTTTGCTGTTTCCCACGAAAATTATATAATTTTACTACCGTACATGATTACCAAATTTCCGAAAAAAAAAAAAAAAAAATTTTTAACATTTAAAGTTGACTATACTTTTTAGTCGAAATTAATTAAATTTTCACTAAAGATTTTTCTTGTGTCCTCAAAAATTATATAATTTTACTATCTTATTTGGCAATATCAAATTGGAAATCCAATTTTTTAAGAAAAAAATTAAATTTGAATTTACTATTTATCCGAAAATAACCAAATCTTCATAAAAGATTTTGCTAGTGACCACGAAAATTATATAATTTTACTACAGCACAAGTTCACAAACTTTTCCTGAAAAAAATTATATTTTATATAATGAGCATGAAATTGAAAAAAAAAAAATGTTATTGCAAAAGTTAGTGTTGGCTTGATAAGATTGTTCGGTTATCTTGAGTAAAAGTCTAATAAATGTTTGGTTAAAAAAATGTATAGGTAATTGATATTGAAGGTATACGTTTGCGTGGACGTCTGATGAGTAACTGGAGTAGTATGATTGAGAAAGTAGCTTGCGTGAGCAAAAGTTTCCAAATAGTAGGAATGGAAGGGCATGTATTTCTAGGTATCATGAATGTGGCTGAAGATAGAGAGTTGCTTGTCTGAATAGGAATGTTTGGAAAAATTAATATTAATGAGTTTGTGCCACATTCTTTTGAGTATACATAGCGTAATTGTGTTTGTATGTATTCAGAATTCCTAAATGTACTTCTGTATCTTTTGAGTAAACAATATTTGATTCCATTTATCGACACAATCAGGTCAAACATGAAATTTAATTAATTAAATTAATTTAAAATGTTGACTTGTTATTAAACTGAAAAATTTATTAATGAAACTTGTAATTTCTCGTATTACCCAACCAGATAGAATAGGATCTATATTTACATAACATTTTTTACTTGAAATAACCTTCTAACAAATAGTTAACATTTTTGTAAACGCGTTATAAATCATCCTATATTACATATAGGTATATTTTCTTTTATAAAACTTTTATTATTATTTTAAAAATAACTTTTTTCATCAAATGTAAATATTTCTTCAATTTTTTATCATTTTTATTATATTATTAAATAAACTATCAAAAGTGCTTAATAAATAATTTTAAGTAAATGTCAAAAAAACTTTTCGCAAAAATTATTTTTAAAAATGAGGCCATAAAGTTTTTTGATGCTTTGTTTTATTTAAAGTAATATCCAAAGAATATATACTATAGGAGAAGTTCCATGCCTATGTTATTTTATGTAACCATTATTTTTCCTCCAAATCCAGTGGGCAGCACCGTCGAATTCAGCACGCTCCATAGATGGCATAGTTTTTCAAGAAATTTTCATCGCAGAACTAGCGCATCTATTGTGCATTAGCATGTACTAATAAAATTTCAACAGTTTTTTAAACCATATGAATAGCTGTATTCTTTTTACCTAAAATTTACTGAGATCTCAGCTCACTTCAGATAAACTCAGATCATCTCAGATAATACTTATTCTTTTTATCTTAACTGAGCTACGACAAACTGAGTTGGATACCTTCGCCCCTTACCGATTCTGCTGCACCCGCAAAATAATCTCAAAATGAAGTGAGATACTCAGTAGTAGGGGTTAAGCAGGGTTAAGTTTATATCATAGATCTTGTTCTTTTTAAAGCAACTCAACTCACTTCACTTCGTTTCACCTAACTTCACTTGCCAAGTGAGCTGAGTTATTTTTTGGTAAAAAGAATACAGCTATTGTTGCCAAATTTACTGTTCTTGTCATAATGCAAAATTAACAACTACTACATAGTGTTATGCTCAACGTTGCTGTCTGTACTATAAATAGAATTAGTATTAGTCGAAGTTAATAAATGCATACCGCTAATATAAAAAAACAGTGTTGAAATATGTAATATGATTTTTTTGCTGCGCTAGTAATAAAAAAACTGTTTTTTATGAACTAAAAAATATAAATAATACGAGTACAATTAAATAAAATCGTAATAAAATCTAATTCGTGAAATAGCAAATAAAGTTAATTATTGGAATGGCTTTATTGTATTTTTTTAGATTGTTCTTTTAATTATTTTGCACACGTTATTTGTTTTTTAAATTCGAATTTTGTTTTTCGATTTTTGCATGTACCTATATTAGTATCAAGGCGTTCTCCGGCTGCCCGCTGAAATGTGCCGCTACAAAGCGGCCGTCTGCTCTGCCTGCGCATAACGCCGCGCCGGCACTGTTATTTACGATACGTTTATATTTTGAGATGGTGTCCCGTCAAAAGCGCCCCGACATAAGCGCTCCGACATAAGCGCCCCGACATAAGCGCTACCGACATTTGCGCTACACGACAAAAGCGCCTCCCGACAAAAGCGCTCTATATAATAAAAAAAAATGTGTGCTTATATATGGTTATATATATATATATATATATATATATATATATATATATATATATGTATATATATATATATATATATAATATATATATATATAATTGGATGAAAATGATGGGTAAAACAGCCGATGTGGTTCTTAAAAATCAAATACTCATTTGAAATTCACAAGCTTTCGGTCACAATTCGTGCCTTTTTCAAGGCACGAATTGTGACCGAAAGCTTGTGAATTTCAAATGAGTATTTGATTTTTAAGAACCACATCGGCTGTTTTACCCATCATTTTCATCCAATTCATATTTTCCAGCATAAACATTAACTTAACTATATATATATATATATATATATATATATATATATATATATATATGTATATATATATATATATATATATATATATATATATATGTATATATATATATATATATATGTATATATATATATATATATATATATATGTATATATATATATATATATATATATATATATTATATATATATATATGTATTATATATATATATATATATATATATATATGTATATAATACTCAAATATAATCATAAAGGAATAATCTGAAAATGAAAAAATCATATCGCCTCAACCTGGCATCGAACCAGGGTCCTTTCGCTTGCCGGGCGAATGCTCTACCACTGAGCTATCGAGGACATTACAGATCGAGCGAATGAAACCTAATCATTTTCAGTACACATTCTATTCATAATTTTTCATAGTCAACAAATACGCAATATCATTAATTTTTAATTTCTAAATACATATAAGAACTATACTTATGAAAGGTGTTGGTTCGTGCAATAGTGCAATCATATATAATTCATTAATCTGGTTAGTTGATAGATATATCATTTAAATACAGTTAATACTCAAATATAATCATAAAGGAATAATCTGAAAATGAAAAAATCATATCGCCTCAACCTGGGATCGAACCAGGGTCCTTTCGCTTGCCGGGCGAATGCTCTACCACTGAGCTATCGAGGACATTACAGATCTAGCAAATGAAACCTAATCATTTTCAGTACACATTCTATTCATAAAAATTAATGATATTGCGTATTTGTTGACTATGAAAAATTATGAATGAGAGAGAACAATTTGATTAATTGCACGATGATATTCTTTTGGGTAATTCTTCTATAAAATGTATTTTTATCATTTTTCGATATATTAATTTGACAATTTGACATATTTTTTCAATATCGCAGTGATATTCTTTTTTTTTCATAGCTATCTATGTTTATTCAACATACATATATTGAATTTTTGAATGTGATATCTCACACACACACACACACATACACCAACACACACACACACACACACACACCATCACACACACACACAGGCGATTTTAACGATTTCATATGATTTTAAGAGCGATTTTAATGATCTTAGATGATTTTAAGCGCGATTGAAAGAATTTTTTATATGTTTTTAAGCTCATATTTTTTGACCAGAACAATACTGAACAAATTAGACCTGCGGATAATGGGTTGGCTTCAGGTGTAGGAGCGTGAAAATTCTTTGAAATCATAAAAACATGCAATTTGTGTAGCCTTTTTTTTAGATAATGACCCAAAAACTTGTCTTAAAGTCATCGAATTAAGTAGTTCTTGTGATATTTTATGGCCAAGTGAATATTGAACAAGTTAAACACGTGGATAATAGGTTGGCGTTAGGTCTTGGTAAGTGATAATTTTTAAAAATTATTTTTTCAACATTTGAAAAAAGTTGAAAAAATAATTTTAAAAAATTATCACTTACCAAGACCTAACGCCAACCCATTATCCGCAGGTCTAATTGTTCTGGTCACAAAATATCAAAACCACGACTTGATCCAATGCTTTTAAGACAAGATTTTGGGCGATTATCTAAAAAAAGATCTAAAAATTGGCATTTTCGCAGCTCGGTGCACCCTCTAAACATTTTTTAAATCGCGAATGGACTTGTATGGGTATATTGTAGACCCAAATCTTTGATTTGAGCCCAGGGCCAGCTGGTTCGATTTTTTTCGAAACACCCTAATATATATATATATATATATATATATATATATATATATATACAGGGTGTAACAGAATAACTATTCCTAATTTTAACTGGAGTATCCTGGGCTCAGAATATGAAGATTTAATGCAAATCACTGAGATAAAATGTGGCTCCTTACTGAGCTACAGGGTGTTTAATATAAAAATTTAAAAACTATTTTTGCCCAGTACTTTAAAATTATTTGACGTATCCTTATCATACTTGGCAGGAAATGTAGGAACCGTACACCATACTAAATTATGTTAAATAAAAGTTTCTGGCTACTGCCAGTGGCGTACAACAGGGGCAAGTGAGAGGTTGATCCTTCTTAAATTCTACGCCACTGACGGAATTGTCATTTTAGCACAATTTTTCGATTCTCCAATACTTGCTGTGTAAAAAACATACTCTTCCTTTGTAACGATAAAGTCACTGTTTTTCAAGATATTTAAAGTTAAACATAAGCTGCACTCTTGGGATTTTTTCAAAATTTGCTAAAAAAATCTGAAAAAATTCAGTAAAATAGAGAAAAAAATTAGCTACATAATATCTAAGTAACTTTTTTTCTAACTCATTCTGGTTTGGCTGGAAAAATTATTGAAAATTAATATTTTTTGCATTTTATTTTTTTTATTTTCAATAATTTTTACAGCCAAATCAGAATGAGTTAGAGAAAAAAGTTACTTAGTTATTATGTAGCTAATTTTTTTCTCAATTTTACTGAATTTTTTCAGATTTTTTTGAGCAAATTTTGAAAAAATCCCAAGGGTGCAGCTTATGTTTAACTTTAAATATCTCGAAAAACAGTGACTTTATCGTTACAAAGAAAGTGTATGTTTTTTACACAGCAAGTATTGGAGAATCGAAAAATTGAGCTAAAATGACAATTCCGCCAGTGGCGTAGAATTTAGGAAGGATCAACCTCTCACTTGCCCCTGTTGTACGCCACTGGCAATAGCCAGAAACTTTTATTTAACATAATTTAGTATGGTGTACGGTACCTACATTTCCTGCCAAGTATGATAAGGATACGTCAAATAGTTTTAAAGTACTGGGCAAAAATAGTTTTTAAATTTTTATATAAAACACCCTGTAGCTCAGTAAGGAGCCACATTTTATCTCAGTGATTTGCATTAAATCTTCATATTCTGAGCCCAGGATACTCCAGTTAAAATTAGGAATAGTTATTCTGTTACACCCTGTATATATATATATATATAGATATATAGATATATAGATATATAGATATATAGATATATAGATATATAGATATATAGATATAGATAGATAGATAGTCATCACGATAAAAACAGTTGATTCGTGTTACTATATGCCTAATTCTTGATTATATATATAAAAATCTCGATATGTCAAATTTGGCATGATTACAATTATTATTGTACTACAGCGCAAGAAACAATGATATGTGACTTATTTCAAAATATCGTACCAGCAAATGTCAATGTAACCCTACTGATATTGCATGTTATATGTATAATAAATTATTATAAAGCTTAAACAAATGATTCAATTGAATAACTTGTATTGTATTGACTTATCCTGTGTCTTGTTTGTAAGATCTATTGAACAAATAAAATTATTATTATTAAGTACTTTTTTTTTTCTAGTGTAATTTTTAAAACAATATTTGGTGTATCCCAAATAGGACACCGAATAGTGTGTGTGTAAGTGTATAGATACCACCATTATTAAATAAAACAATTAATAAATATGCAAGCTGTATGAGAAATCTTACAGTTAAATACATAAATAAATATTTCACATAGTTAAATAAAATAGATGAGAAATATATAAAATTGTTAATTGTTCTACGTAATGTAAACGTTAGGAGATACTGTTTCAAGCTTCAAGGAAGTTAGAACAAATCTTTTTTCTTTTTTACAATAATAGTAATTTTATAATACGATTATTATCTTGCTTAGAGTGATATCAGTGTATCAGGTGGTACTCGCATATAGGTAGCTGTGAATCAGCCTTTTGTAATTGCACAATCGCAAAACAGGAAATGTAAGTTGAAAATTTTATAGTTTCTTTCCGTGTTTGTGACAAATAAAAACTTTGCCAACTGCAAATTTACTCGAGATGTAGACATTTTCATTCTTTACATTCAGACCTGAATAAAATACTTTGAATAAAAGTAGGTATTTCAATACTTTTTCTAAATACTAAATATAAATACTGTCAATAAAACATATATCGATATTATTATTATTATTGTGTATATACACAATCATGTCATGTACCCAAAAAAAATGTGGCACAAACTCTTTCCACTATCCAGAAATCAGTTCCCTCCAAACATTTCTATCCAAACAAGGCAACTTTAGTTTCATCCACATTCATCCTAACCTATCTCAGTCTTGCTAATCCGGACTTCGATAATCCGGCATACCGGCTAATCCGGCGTGTTGAAAAAGCCATTTCGTCAATTTTTTTCCAAGTAAATGAAAACTATTTATATTGACGTTATATCCTTTTCATATTGTTAAATATTATTATTTGGGAATTTATATAATTTATTATTTCTTTATATTTATTAATATTATTATTTACTAAAATATAACAAAATATATATATATATATATATACATACATATTAAATTTTACAGTATTTGGAAACATTCGCTCATGCAAGCTCACATTCCAACGTATACCTTCAAAATCATTCACATATATTCTTTTAACCAAACGTTCATTAAACATTCGCTCAAGATCACTGAACCATCTGAACTGACTAACACAAACTTTTGCGAAAAATTTAATTTACAGACGCCAATATATTTTATAAATATATTTTATGTGAGTAACTAATTGCTTTTTCGGTAAGAAAACATATCTAATACGCTAAATTAATTATTTACTTAATCATATTACAAAATTATATTATTTTTATAGAAAATTTATCGTTTTTCATGTGAAATGGCAACTCAGCAGCGCAGCAAAAGTGTTTCATTAATTACATAAAAAAAAATAAATCAAAAATTTTACGATTCATAATAAAAGTTCTGCCTGATATGGTTCTGAAATAAATTATTTTATCTGAAATTAATTTTATTATTTTTTATGATAAAATATGTTTATAGTTGTTTATTATGCAATATAAAATATTAGTCAACAAAAAAGTATTAATTATTATTATTAATGATTTGTTTTTATTAGTGACCATTAAATTAACATAACATTAATTAATTTTATTACGTTTTAAAATAATTATGAAAACATTATTGATTTTTGTATGTTTTATTTTTTTCAGTTCCATATCGAAATAAATATTTTTACATATTTTAATGAAAATATCGCATTTGGAATCTTCTCTTGTGACTTGTAATCAAATATTTATAAGAAAATTTTTTTTCTAACACACAATACTTTGAATTATTGTTTTGAGGCCAGAAACTTGCGGCCGAAATAGGACCGAGGCTAATCAATCTGGGCGAAACATAAAAAGAACATTCTTCTCCGAGTGATATATGCTAGTCTTTCTTCAACTAAAAATAAATAGAAATACATACCAAGTAACCTCAACCTTACTAACAGCTATAGAATAGTATGTAATTATTATTTATATTTGTGACGTGATTTGTGAAAATTAATGTTTTTTCGGTGGACTATATAATTTCTGACCTACCTGGATGGTGTATATTGCATTTCTTGCACTTCTTCACACATTTTCAATAATCAAATTCAAATTCAAGCAAAAATAAACACAGGCAATTGTCAATTAACTTATCTTGACTTAATAATTTTCAACCTGCCCGTCGAAGATAAGTTGAATACCTATAATTGGCCGTGTTTCTTTGGCGAATATGCAGTTTCTGACAATGGGGAAGTTTAGCGTATTTTTTTATTTCTTTATTTGGTTGGATCTGGCTTAAAAAGTGATGTTTAATTTATCATTTTTCTTGAAGTTGCCCAAATTTTCGAAAAAAATGCAAAAACATGTCGTGATGACGTCAGTAATGTCATCGCAAAACTTATGTCGACATCTGAATCAGACGCACATGTATTGCCATGGTTACCGATACAAGCAATTGGCTGGGCGAAACTGAATCAACAAAAATCAACATTTACTACGACATACGTTTTCAAAATTATATCTCACCAACTCTTCTGCGCTTGCGCACAATAGGCTTGTGACGTCAGTAATGCTCTTACAAAAATTGTTAATAACAAATAAATGAAACAATTATCAAAAATTTTAATGACAGTTTCTGTTATTATTTTATATATATATATATATATATATATATATATATATATATATATATATATATATATACAGGGTGTAACAAAATAACTATTCCTAATTTTAACTGGAGTATCCTGGGCTCAGAATATGAAGATTTAATGCAAATCACTGAGATAAAATGTGGCTCCTTACTGAGCTACAGGGTGTTTTATATAAAAATTTAAAAACGATTTTTGCCCAGTACTTTAAAACTATTTGACGTATTCTTATCATACTTGGCAGGAAATGTAGGTACCGTACACCATACTAAATTATGTTAAATAAAAGTTTCTGGCTACTGCCAGTGGCGTACAACAAGGGTAAGTGAGAGGTTGATCCTTCCTAAATTCTACGCCACTGGCGGAATTGTAATTTTAGCACAATTTTTCGATTCTCCAATGCTTGCTGTGTAAAAAACATACTCTTCCTTTGTAACGATAAAGTCACTGTTTTTCGAGATATTTAAAGTTAAACATAAGCTGCACCCTTGGGATTTTTTCAAAATTTGCTCAAAAAAATCTGAAAAAATTCAGTAAAATAGAGAAAAAAATTAGCTACATAATAAATAAGTAACTTTTTTCTCTAACTCATTCTGATTTGGCTGTAAAAATTATTGAAAATTAATATTTTTTGCATTTTATTTTTTTTATTTGTTATGCTGCTGTACATAGTAACTAACTGCTGTAAAATAATGTACATTATTGTACTAATAAAATAATGACTTTCTTATACCTGTACATAGACAATATAGTAACGTAATATCAATATTTTAATACGCTTGAAGAAAAATTCAGTTTTTTGCATTTCTTTCAAAACTTCTTTCAGAGATTTCAAAATTCGCGATTCAATGTTGAAGACAAATTTTATGATACAGCCAGACTTTAAAAATGAATTATAAAATACATATTTGTTACTTACGATACTTTTGATTATATAGAAAGTATAACCTAAAAACAAATTGAATAAACCTTTTATTAAATTAGTCATCCTTTTCGATAATAGATATCTAAATAACAAAAAAAAAAAACACTATCTAATTTAATTGACCAATTAGATCAATTATCAGCTTAGCATCAATATGAAATCTAATCAAATAATGATGACGTAATTGTATCATTTATTCTATTGTTAACAAACAAAGAGAGAGAGAGAGAGAGAGAGAGAGAGAGAGAGAAAGAGAGAGAGAGAGAGAGAAAGAGAGAGAGAGAGAGAGAGAAAGAACAGTAGTAATAACAATGCAATGAACAATATCAGAGTACCTGACAAAGTAATGACGTATCTAAGTGTACGTATGTAATACACTGTACAAAAAAGTTGCCATTTTACATAAAAACCAAGTAATTTTCTGTAAAAATAATATAATTTTATAATTTCAAGTAAAATAATTAATTAACCATATAGCATATATAAGTACATATTACATTTATAATAATAATAATAATAACTTTATTTAAATAGCATTTTTAGCTAATAAAAAATACATACATTACATAAATACATAAAATGGTACAAAATTGTGTGATATCTTTACAATAGTTTTTTTAATTTATATTTAAACTCTCCAACTGTAACTGAACATTTAACATAATTTGGCAAGCTATTGAAAGCGTTCAGACCGTTATTATTCGGGGAATATATAAGTTAGTTTCTTGACGAGTATTATAATTATGAATTTCAATAATTAATGTAATTATGTAATTACTTACATAAAATACCCGTATTTTATATTCAAATTATGTACAAATTTTCCTTAAAATATTTATTATTTAAATAATATTATATACAATTTGTAAAAATTCTGTAAATTTATATATTGAACTGCAGTGTAAAAAAATTCGGCAATTTTACATAAAAATCTGGAAGGGCATCTGATTTACACTAGTTTCATATGTAAATGTCACAGAATTTTTTTTTACATAATATAAATATAAAATACGTAAATTTTATTTTTCGGTAAAAAAAACATACCGGGTGTAGAAATGAAATGTGAACCATAGGGATTTCAATGTTATTTTTTAAATACGGCTGTATCTCTTTCCCTATTGACTTTAGAGCAAATATTTAAATACAAAACTTGTTCAAAATGTGAAAATGCATGGTATAAAGTTATTTTTTTTACATAAATATTAATATTTTACGATATACAGGGTTAACCACTAAAAAATGAGCTATAACATTGGGAAACGGGAATGGTATCGAAAAATGCGGAATAATGAGTTCTATAATTCGGTGAAAAAATCATTGTTCTACGATACTTCGTTTAGGAGAAAAAAATTAAAAACTGATTTTTGAAAAATTTTGTAAGGGGGTACCCTTGTGTTTTGTTTTAAAAAAAAAAAAGGATTTTGGGCACTAGATAAATTTATCCAGAAAATTTCATTAAAATCGGCAGAAGTTGCAATCAAAAAATTTTAACTGATGACCGTGCGAGCGAGCTGACGACGCACATCCATATAAACTAAGTTTGGATTCTTCTGATCTAGAGACAATATGAAGGATTTTTATATATTTTTTTTTTAATGTTACAGACACTGTACCAAACATTATACCACTTTTTACTTTGCGGTCAAAGTGGTAAAAAAAAGTTAGAAGTGGTTTAACGGGAATTATATTAAGCAAAAAGAGTTAAAATTTACTAATAACTATATTGTGACAGTTCAGGTTAATTTGTTTTATATTATTGAAATGTATTTTACTCAAAAAAATATGTTAAATTTTAACACCGAAAAAGATAAAATTAAATATTTTTGCACTAATATTATTTGAACTTTAAATTTTGTTTATTTAAATTCATAGAGTGGCTTATTTTTGCATCAGTTCTCTGTGTACTTTCGCTTTTTAAATTTATTAACACGGAACAAGGTTGAAAAAAACAATAACCAACAAAAAAATAATGATCAAAAATTAACACCGACCAATATGCTGGTCACGTATAGTATAACCAGTTAGTGTTAATGTGGTTAAAAAATATTTCTTTACTGTGAATCACATAATTCATTTAGATTTTGAAAATAATAAAAATATATTTAGGCTGCCGAATAGCAATACACTCTATGTACGTACAAATTTCTTAAATTAAATTATAAATTTGATAGTTCATCTATATATATATATATATATATATATATATATATATATATATATATATATATATATTACATAAATGAATTTGACATTGTCAGCATTTAACCAAAGCAAGGTTAAGCAATAATCAATTAATAGAAATATCTATTGTAAATTTTCGTATTGAACTGATAAAATTATAATGAAACAGCTTTAGTTTGTAGTTTTCTAGTAATATTTATTAATAATCGCCGTTCTCAACGTACATCTTCATCAGGAAAAATTATACAAATGATATATACATTAAATAAACAGAACATAGATATAAGTTACTAGATTAGATGTAGCAAAATACAAGTAACTATTTAGATCATGAAATTTAAAAATTTTTAATTAGAAGAAGCCAAATTTAATTAAAATCAATTACTAGTCACACTGATTGATGTTATTATTTTTTTTATAAATTTCTATTGTTTCTTTTCATCAATCTACTGGTAATATTGATTATTTGTCTTGCTATAATTACAGTATCTTCGAATTTGACATCATGAAGATTTTCTTACGCATGTTGAGCAGATTTATTTAGGTCCTGGAAGCTGGCTACTCAAGTATGCCAAAAGTGAAAACAAAATATGCCAAAATTATGTGCCATTTATGTGCTATTTTTGTGCCAAACTCAAAATTTTTGTGCTAAAAAAAAGGAACTTCCGGTTTGACCTAAACCTAATCTAACCTGAGGTGCTAGTTTCCAGGACCTGATTTATTTGGATGGTTTAGATTTAGACGTATTAATCTATTTTTAATCTATTTGTGATATTCATAATAATAGTTTCCAATGTATTAAAAAAAGCGTAGTTGCAGAATTTAAATAATTAATTTATATTATGTAATATTCTTCTTTATTAATATAAATAAATATTATAGGTTATATGTATTTAATTTTAGTTGTAAAATTTTTTCTATACAGGGTGTAACAGAATAACTATTCCTAATTTTCAGAAATGATAGAGAGCACATAAAGAAACATTTTTTATTAATAAACTAATGTCCGGAATTTTTTTTTTTTTTTGGCAGTCGATTGTAAAAAACACAACTTTATGTTATAACCCGAGAATTAACGGAGATTTATAATATCCGTTAAGACCATTTCATTCTACTCAAAAAAGTGCCTTAAGAATGTGAAAATTATTTTCATCTAATTTAAAAAACCATCGAGATATCGCCATTTATCATAATACGGAAAAAGCGAACTTTTCGCCATAACTCGAAAACAAAAGACGATAGCTAATTTTTGTTTTTATAATTGAGTTTCTCTCAAAAAAAGCGATCGAGGATGCGCGGTCCATTTTTCCATATCTCTTATAGTTTCCGAGTTCCCCTATGAAAACGTCCAAATTTGCCCAGCCTGTACATCGTTACAACTTGTGTATCGAAAATGTTGGTCGTAACTTCGAACAATTTTTATAAAGTTTAATGCACTATTATTTCTAATAAAATGTTCCTTAACTTAACTACTCTTTGACGTTATAATAATTAAAATTGTTTTTAACGATATCTAGTGTATCTTGACACCGAGAAATTTTCGGACACTAGTTTATTAATAAAAAATGTTTCTCTAAGTGCACTCTATCATTTCTGAAAATTAGGAATAGTTATTCTGTTACACCCTGTATATATATCCAAATATTAAAGAGGAATAATAATAATAATAAAATAATAATAATCTTTTACACTCTTCAAGATACGTTGCAATTTCATGTGTAGAAAATAGAAAACTTTAATATTCTTTATTACCTCCATGTTCTGTTTTTTAAACTGTAAAAGTCATTTGTATGTTTTTCTCCTGGTAAAGACGTACGTTCAATATGTCGATTATAAATAAAAATTAATACACTAACTACAACCTAAGATCGTTTTATTTTAATATAATGAGTTCTGAAAGATTTTTTACTATATTGACAAAATTATATGTTTAACATAATAAAAAATCTTTCAGAACTCATCATTATATTAAAATAAAACTGCATTGGATTGTAGTTAGTGTATTAATATTTATTAATAATCAACGTTTCGACGTACTCAACGTATATCTTCATCAGGAAAAAGAAATGTTTCTTAAAATAGTTTAGTCAAACTACAAATTTCAAGCGGAAGTTAAAAAAATATTTTCGACAATCTTTCTAATTTTTCTTCTTGCTTCAAAGCGCGTTGTTGACATGTTTAGAACGTGTATAGATCTGACATCATTAAAGGTTATTTTAGAAACTAAACTCATTTCAAGTAACAAAAATTATTTCGATTTTATTGTTTTTAGTTTCGTTTGTTTGATTGGCGTTGACGTTCTGTCGTTTCAATATTTCAAACAATTTGCTTTCCGAGTTATTTTTTTTTTTCTCTAATTAAGAAATAATACACGTTGTTTATCTTGCTTATTAATAATATAAAATGGTATTAAAAGAACTGACTACACTATAAAAAAAGTTAACATTTTACATACACTGTCAAAAGTGTTGTAAATTTATATAAATTTTTATAGTAAGAATTACTATAAAATTATATGTAAAATGACTTTACTTCATTAATTATGGAAATTTACATACAAACATATGTGATAATACTAGTAATATGTAATATTTCATAAAAAAAAAACATGAATTTTGTACTTGTTACAGATAATATTACTTATTAGGTTATTTTTACTTATTACTATATTTAAGTATGAATTTATCCATGTAACACTTTTCGATTTAAAGGGTTAAATAAAATTTTGTCGTTATTTTGTAGTGTTACTTTATTATTAAAATTGTTTTCTGGTTACCGGTTTCGGCTTTTTATGCCGTCATCAGACCAACTGCAAATACAAAAATTATCTATTACAATTCTAGTAGACTTTTTTACATAAATACAATGTAGAGAACAATATAGTGTATACATTTTTATAAATTATTGTTTTTAGTTACAAATTTAATTTTACATAAGTCAAAGTTTAAACTATATATAAGTAAAACAAAATAATAAAATAATAAAATTAGATTGATATCTGAATAAAAACATACCGTCATTATTAGTTGTAAAATATATAAAGTTGTGTTCGACCATGTGTATTGTGTTCGATATAATTGTCACAAAAATACATTGCACATGTTGTTGCGTAAAAATATTTAAAAAGTTTTTTAATTTTATTTATATTTGTTATGTTTAAAATTATATTATATGTATTTGTTTATAATAATTGATGATGAACTATATTATTTAGAAATTGAAATCTTTTATGAAAAAATGTGTAGATATGTCTGTTTTGACCTTGTGACGTGTGATTGCAGCTGTGAGTTGATAAGTTCGTGTAACCTAGTTACCGATAAGACTTGTTGTATTTAGATTAAGAAGAAGAGAAGCGTCTGACGTGTTGAAATAAAAACGCGCTAAATTTCAATTTAGCATACGAGTTTGAAGAGATGGTTGTCGGTTTCTGTAATGTCGTTGAGCATGTTTTGTGGTTCGTTATTGTTGTGTCTGTAGATGTGTAGTTGTTCGTATAATAGTAGTTCCCTATTGTTATGTGTGGTCTGTAATATGTTTATGTTGTTAGTGTCTGAAGTATGATTGTTTTCGTGTAAGTGTCTACCGTAAGCCGAATTAGTTATATTTTTAATATGTTCTTGATATCTAATGTTTAAGTTTCTGGTTGTAACGCCGATATAAAAATTGTTGCAATCGTTACAAGTTAATTTGTATACTCCTGCTTTAGTTAGAATATTATTTTTTGGATAAAAATTTTGTAATTGTTTGCCTAAATTGGTGTCGTTTCTGAATGAAGTTTGAATGTTGTGTTTTTTTAGTGCCTGTTGTATTTTGTATGAATGATTTTTTTGGAAGGATAAGGAAATGTATTTAAAGCTTTTAATTGTGTGTGGATATATACTGTTAACTATTTTTTTGAATTTAGCAATATTAAAAAGTCTTTGTATGTAAAATCTGTCATAACCATTATTTATACCTATTTGGAAGATTGTATTTAATTCATTGTTGAAGTCGTTTTCGTTGAGAGGGATATTGAGTAATCTGTTAAAATAATAATGAAATGCCAAATTTTTTGTGGTGATAGCGTGGTATGAATTAGAAGGAATAATAATATCTGTGGCTGTTGGTTTTCGGTAAATTTTAAAATCTAGTTTGTTGTTATTATAGTTTTTGGTAATGGTTAGATCTAAAAAGTTGATGGAGTTGTTAATTTCTGTTTCTATTGTGAATTGTAATTTACCAAGTGAGTTAATGAGGTTAAATAAGGCACTGAGAGTAGCTTTATTGCCATTCCATATACATAATATGTCGTCACAGTATCTACCCCAGTAGACTATGTTATTTGTAAATATTGCGTATTTATCTGAAAAAAGTTTTTGTTCTAAATGATCGACATAAATATCTGCTAGTATACCAGATAGGGAGTTACCCATTGCGAGACCGTCTTCCATTTTATAATATTTATTATTAAAAATAAAATAGTTTTGTTCTAATACTAATTCTGTTAGTTTAATGATATTTGTGGAATCTTTATTAGATAGTGTATTATCGAAATTAGCTGTGTAGTTTTGAATTAATTCATTAAGAAGGGTTAATGTCTCTGTTTTAGGAATGTTGGTATAAAGGTTTTTTATGTCAAAAGATATAAGTAACGTTTGTTTATTAATTTCTAATTCTGTTAAATTGTTAATGAGTTCTTTTGAGTTTAATAAAGAGTATTTTGATTTAAATTTTATGTGTTTTGCTAGAAAATGGTGTAGGATTTCTGATATTGTGTGTGTCGGAGTATTATTGTTGTCTACTATTGGTCTTATAGATTTTTCTGGTTTATGTAATTTGATATAGCTTTTCAATCTAGGCGGGATGGGGTTGGTTGGGATGTATTTAAAGTGTTTGTTAGAGTCGATAATATTGATTGTGTCTGATGTATATTTTATTGTTGATCTTACCTTATTCAGATGTTTTTTGAATGGATTTAAGTTGTGTGGTGTTTCAGAGATATTATTTTCTGTAAAAAATTTTAATGTTTTTTCGTTATAATCATTGTTATCGATTATAACTAATCCGGCGTTTTTGTCTGCGTAAGTAACAGTCAGTTGGTTGTCCGAGATTTTTTGTTTAATTGTTTTAAGTGTTAATTTGTCTTGTCTGTAGATTTGTATATGTTGTTTGAAGTTGTTAGCTATTATAGGTTCGATTTCTGTGGCTATTTGTTGGTATTGTTTGTGTTTTTTTAATTGAGCTTCTAGTTGAATGGTAGTATCTATTATGTTGTCTTTTTCTATGAAATTATATTTCTGACCTTTATTCAGTAGTGTAGTTTCCTGTTCTGTGAATTCCGTGGAGCTGATGTTGGTGAATCTTGGTTGAAAGGTTATTGTTTGTGTGTTCATGTCTGCTGTTGTTTGTTTTGTATCTTGGTTTTTCTTTTCATTTCGTAGGGATTGTAGTTTACGTCTTCTGATTTGGTCTTCTTCATAAGTTAAATATGTGTTATTTTCTAATGTGGTTTTATATATTTCATCAAATTCTAATTGATGCAATTTTTGTGAAAGAAGTCTATGTATATATTTCAATTTCATATTAATGTAGTTTTGGTTTTGGTAATGTTCCTGAAGTCTTGTTTTCATTAGATGATTGTAGATGTATCTTGATTTGTAGTGAAGATTTTTGGGTATTTTTATTTTTATAAATTTTGGAGTTAATTTCTCTTTTATGCAGATGTTAATAAAATTTATGTGTTGATTAGTTTTATGTCTTTTATATATTTGCAGCTGTAGTTGTTGGATAATGGCAGGTAAGTCTGCCTGTTTGAATTTAAGTATGAATTTATCCATGTAACACTTTTCGATTTAAAGGGTTAAATAAAATTTTGTCGTTATTTTGTAGTGTTACTTTATTATTAAAATTGTTTTCTGGTTACCGGTTTCGGCTTTTTATGCCGTCATCAGACCAACTGCAAATACAAAAATTATCTATTACAATTCTAGTAGACTTTTTTACATAAATACAATGTAGAGAACAATATAGTGTATACATTTTTATAAATTATTGTTTTTAGTTACAAATTTAATTTTACATAAGTCAAAGTTTAAAATATATATAAGTAAAACAAAATAATAAAATAATAAAATTAGATTGATATCTGAATAAAAACATACCGTCATTATTAGTTGTAAAATATATAAAGTTGTGTTCGACCATGTGTATTGTGTTCGATATAATTGTCACAAAAATACATTGCACATGTTGTTGCGTAAAAATATTTAAAAAGTTTTTTAATTTTATTTATATTTGTTATGTTTAAAATTATATTATATGTATTTGTTTATAATAATTGATGATGAACTATATTATTTAGAAATTGAAATCTTTTATGAAAAAATGTGTAGATATGTCTGTTTTGACCTTGTGACGTGTGATTGCAGCTGTGAGTTGATAAGTTCGTGTAACCTAGTTACCGATAAGACTTGTTGTATTTAGATTAAGAAGAAGAGAAGCGTCTGACGTGTTGAAATAAAAACGCGCTAAATTTCAATTTAGCATACGAGTTTGAAGAGATGGTTGTCGGTTTCTGTAATGTCGTTGAGCATGTTTTGTGGTTCGTTATTGTTGTGTCTGTAGATGTGTAGTTGTTCGTATAATAGTAGTTCCCTATTGTTATGTGTGGTCTGTAATATGTTTATGTTGTTAGTGTCTGAAGTATGATTGTTTTCGTGTAAGTGTCTACCGTACTATATGATTATAGAAAATACAGAAAATGAAATTACAGATTTTTTATAGTAAAATTTTACTATTAGTTTTTTGTACACGGAGAAAAATGGATAGTTACCGTAACGCTATTTATATTTAAAAAGGTGACACAAACACAAAATATTAAAAATAACAAAATAAGTATATTTAAAAATTAACTATAAATATAATAAAAACAAAAATTTAATACCATCAATTTGTATATAGTATTACAGTCTTAATTCTTAATATAGTATTAAAATATATATGTGAGTAGATTTTAAAAATGTATAAATTTGTGAATACAGTAAACATACTGGTATATTTCAAATAAATATCTACTTATTATCCAATTTGTTAAATATCTATTTGTCTCAGTGTAATTTTGCTACTTTTTTTACAGTGTAAATTTATGTATTTTATAATCTAGTTACTTATTTTGCCATCTAGTAACTTGTTTCTATGTTCTGTTTATTTTGTCTGATAAAAAGATGTATGTTAAATACGTCGATTATTAATTAAAATTAATACAGAACTACAACCTAAAACCGTTTTATTTTAATATAATAACGTCTGAAATATTTTTTAGTAAAAATATAATAATCAGCCTGTATAAATAACCTATTTCCAATTGAACATCTAATAAAATCGAATAAGAAACTCGATTCCATTGCCGTTAAACTGAAATTCATCTGGCTAAATTCAGTCCAGTTCTATTTAGAGCCAAAGTCTGTTTTTCTTTCTATTCGAGCCCCATTAAAAATAGCTTGACGTACGCCTATGTACTGCATGTTTCAGTCACATACATACATACATATATACTGTCCTCTATAGAAACGAGAACAAGAATAAAAGAATCTATGTGATGTGTGGCTGTATATAGAAAGAGAAAAGTTCAAATATATAAAGCTCATTGGTTATAAATATATAGATACGGAAATGCAACTCTCAGAGGTCAAATTCTGTTACTAACTTCAGATTTGTTTAGATTGTGTGTGTGTTTGTGTGCATGTGCTATGAGCTAACTTCTGGTCAATTGCAATTATAGATAAATGTTGAAATAGAAAAATAAACATGTGGTTTTACGTACGAAAAATTTTACATGTGTATATTTATATATCATTGATGTTACATATACACATCGTCCTCTATCATAATTATTCAAATATATACGATGTAATTTCAACAAAAAAAATTGAATTTAGAACTGAAATTTTATTGAAAATATTTATATATATATATATATATATATATATACCGGGTGTAGAAATGAAATGTGAACCATAGGGATTTCAATGTTATTTTTTAAATACGGCTGTATCTCTTTCCCTATTGACTTTAGAGCAAATATTTAAATACAAAACTTGTTCAAAATGTGAAAATGCATGGTATAAAGTCAATTTTCTTACATAAATATTAATATTTTACGATATACAGGGTTAACCACTAAAAAATGAGTTATAACATTGGGAAACGGGAATGGTATCGAAAAATGCGGAATAATGAGTTCTATAATTCGATGAAAAAATAATTGTTTTACGATACTTCGTTTAGGAGAAAAAAATTAAAAACTGATTTTTGAAAAATTTCGTAAGGGGGTACCCCTGTGTTTTGTTTAAAAAAAAAAGATTTTGGATATTTTAACACTGGCTTTCGTTGTCTACTCTTTTATCCTACTTTTTGTACCAGACACTTTTTTTTTCCTGTTTTTCTTTAATTTTTTATTCACCTTTTTCTGATTTTTCGAAAAGTTGATAAGGGGGGACCATTGGCATTTTTTTCGAAAATCAGTTTTTAATTTTTTTCTCCTAAACGAAGTATCGTAGAACAATGATTTTTTCACCGAATTATAGAACTCATTATTCCGCATTTTTCGATACCATTCCCGTTTCCCAATGTTATAACTCATTTTTTAGTGGTTAACCCTGTATATCGTAAAATATTAATATTTATGTAAGAAAATTGACTTTATACCATGCATTTTCACATTTTGAACAAGTTTTGTATTTAAATATTTGCTCTAAAGTCAATAGGGAAAGAGATACAGCCGTATTTAAAAAATAACATTGAAATCCCTATGGTTCACATTTCATTTCTACACCCGGTATATATATATATATATATATATATATATATATATATATATATATATATATATATATATATATATTATCTGAAATTACTAAGAATTTTTACAGTTCAATAATTTTCTTTTCCAAAAAAAAAAAATATTATGTGGTTTACTTTTAAATTTAAATGAGATGAGATACATATGGCAGACCAAAAAATGTGCAATTTTTAAGATGTTTAAAATTTTGCAGAAACATAACACAAATATAAGAGTAACACTTCTAAAAAAAAAATTGACAGATACGAAACTAAAATATGAATCAGTTATTAAATTCTTAACAAAAAATTATACATTTTTATACATACATACACAAAAGGGTGTGGCACAAACTCTTTCCATTATCTCAAAATCAGTTTCCTCCAAACATCCCTATCCAAACAAGTAACTTTAGCTTCATCCACATTTATAATTCCTCTCTCATACATACTCTACTATTCTTACTACTTGGAAACTTTCGCTCACGCAAAACACTTTCACATTTTTATAGATTCACTAAAGTCTTTAAATTACTATTTAATTTAATTTAATTATTTTGCAAAATTTAAAATAGTATATTATGTCCGAATGACATATGCTATTTTTTCTTCAAGCAAAACTAAACTGAAAATACGTACCAAGTAACCTTAACCTTAATAACAGTTGTATATACAATTTCCGACAAATGTGCACAATTCTTGCACTTTTTCACACATTTTTAATAATCAAATTTGAATTCAATGCAACTGTCAATTAACATATAGGTAATCATTTTCAATATGATTGTCGAAGATTTCAAATTAAATATATTTGACCGTGTTTCTCTAGCCGAATATGCAGTTTCTGTCAAATCTGGTGGTGTACATTACATTTTTTTACACATTTCCATGAATAATATTCAAATTCAAACAAACATAAACAATGCAATTACCTTAACTTAGTAAATATCAATATAGCCGCCGAAAATGTCAGAAATACGCTTGATCGTGTAGATATGTTTGGTGCTGCTACCAAATACAGTAACCAACTACTAATATAATAATGTACATTATTATACTAGTAACATAAGCATTCAACTTTACATACATTATTAGTATTAGTATTAAATTTTTAGTATTTTTGAAGATTTTTCTTCTCTTTTTTTAATTTCTTTTTTGCGAACATAAAAAATTCAAACTAGCCTTTTTACTTAACCAGCTCTGGATTAAATCCGACCGAAATCTTCAAATATTTATTGATATTTTTTTTGACTATGGTTTTTATGTAAAATGGCAACTTTTTTTGCGGTGAACAGAACAAATAAAATAGCATTTTATAAAGAATATAAGTGCGAGTAACAAAGAAAGTGTCAGTCAATAAAAAGTTAAGAAAATTGCAAAATTATATACGTAATTTGAAAACATAATGTTCAAATTGCAATTTTGTTATACAATGAAATTTGTTATAGTTAATACCTATTTCAACAAAATTACCCACGTTTATATAATGTCAAGGTACAAGGTTAAAATTTTCGTGTTTTTGTTCGTTATTTTTTGTCCATATGAAAATGATTACTTGCGTAAATATTTAGATAAAAATTATCGAAGCAGAAAGAAGTTAATTAAAATTTAACTACAACTTTCAAAAAAATATAACTAACTATTATTTCATTCAATACTGTTTATAGGTACCTATAATCTTAAAACTATAATCCAAAATTATCGATAAGTTCCGCTGTACGTCATCCAAAAACGTAACTGAATACGTTTATATGAGCTCATACTAAATATTTATTTGCACACGTCAAGCAACATTGACAACACAAAAACAAAGAATTGTATTTTGTTTTTTAATGTAAACGTACAATTTGACGAAAATAATCATTGTAAAAATAAATACATATAAGTATTTTTCGATCTAAATATGATCTTTCGGCTGGGTCACATGATCCAGATAGATCCGTTTCTATGGTCACGGTCCTTCTGAAGCTAACTAGAGCAAGACGATCTCATCGTATCTCTCGAATCTAATACTTGTCCGCTTATCACATCTTGCGAATAAAACTATAAATATAAGGAATACAAAACCTCTACAGCACACACAATACAATTACAAAAGGTATTTCAGTGAATCACAACTATATAGTGTACTGTACGTATAATACTTATGTATTTTATTCATTCCGGTTTAACTAGAATTTCGCACTATTGTTTTACTTGAAAAACAAAAGATCAGTGAATGTACGTATAGCTAACATTCATTTATTTTTTATGATATGATATGATGCATAAACTACCGTTGCCACAGAGTACACAGTTGCTTACGACGTGTTCACATCACTATGTTATTTCTGGGTTAGGGTTAAAATCCCGACAATCAAAATCCCGACAACCAAAATCCCGACAAGTCAAAATCCCGACAGGTCAAAATCCCGAAAATCAAAATCCCGACAGGTCATAATCCCGACAAGTTAAAACATGGTTTTCTAGGTAGAATTTTGCATTTAATAGGTTGCCTATAATGTTAAATTAATAATATAATGTAATGTTTGATAAACAGTTACCTAATATTAAAAAAAATTGTAAATTATGAATAATTTATAAAATTGTACATTTACAAAAATTCATGAATATATTTATTATTTAATTAAATGTAAATTATTGATAAATTGTCGCAAAATTTATACATTTTAAAAGAATATTACAAAAATAAAAATCAATTATTTATTTTGTTAATATTTATACGTATAATATATCTAATATTAAAATTAATTGTAAAGTAAATGCTCTACAATTAAATACTTGCAAAAACTGAACATTTTTAAAAAATAACAAAAAATATGTTTATTTATATATACTTACAGTAATGTACTTACCCAAAATTTAAAAAAAAGTGTAAAAAATAATTTATGAAATTAAGCATTGAATTTTTTGTCGGGATTTTGACCTGCCGAGATTTTGATTGTCAAGATTTTGACCTGTCGGGATTTTAATTGTCGGGATTTTGATCTGTCGGGATATTGACCTGTCGGGATTTTGACCTGTCGGGATTTTAACTTGTCGGAATTTTGATTGTCGGGGTTTTAATTGTCGGGATTTTGATTGTCGGGATTTTGACCGCCACCCGTTATTTCTATACCAGTCAAATGTCTCTAATTAAAAATTAAATATTGTTGAAATTTTTTTAAGGACTTATTCTATCAATACTGGTTAAAACTTGACTTTCAAACCAAAGTTCTTTCAACTACACTGAAACAAAATATGACGGTAAAACCAACGTTTTCATTACAAATTCAAAAGCAAACATATATTACTTTTGTACTTTTGTAAAATTGCGTTTTTATAACAGAAATAAATTTTGAAATAAAAATAAATAATAGTAAGTTCTAGTATAGCTATTTTGAAACATTTTTTTTTTGTAAATTTTCTTACTATTCAATTTGGGAATTGAAAATTATAGTAAAAATAGCCATTCAATGAAGTTACGTCATGAATTGCTGATTCAATTTACGATAACAAAGTTATGTTCAACTTTATAAGTTTATAATCACTGTATCACATATATTTATATATTTTATAATGTAAAATATTTTATGTATTTGTTATTTTTTCTAGCTCACAGCTATTAATAAATTTCTATTATCATTATACAATAGCTGGACTATGCACGCATTTCTATTTCACAATTAATTGATGACGCAACTTCATTGAATGACTATTTAGTACTATATTAATAATTTTTCACTGTGTTTCCAAATCAGATAGTAAATAATTTCAAACAAAACTTTCCAAATAGTTATACTATAACCTTACTATTATTTATTTTTATTAAAACATTTATTAATTTATTAATATTTATTAATAATCAACGTTTCGACGAACTCAACGTCCGTCTTCATCAGGAAAACTGATACAAACGACATTTACAGTAAATAAACAGAAACATAGAAACAAGCTACTAGGTAACAAAATACGAGTAACTGGATCATAAAATTTTTGACTAATGGAAGCCAAATTTTATTTAAATCAGTGCCTTCACAGTGATGATATTATCCAATTTTACAGATCAAAAGTATATTTACATTTAAATTCACAGTAAAAACGGTGGTTTTAAAGTAATATTGTTTTTAGTGTAAGATTATTATCATTAATAATAATGACTATTTTGTAATAGTACAGAAATCTATAAATACAATAACTCCCAAGCTAAAGTAATTTATGTGAGAATTCAAATACTAACATAATAATCTGAAAATGAAAAAACTTATATCACCTCGACCTTGGTTCGAACCAGGATCACTCCACATATTAATAACGATAACTTGATTTAGCTCAAAAAAAAAATATATATTCGGCTCAAAACTGTTATTTTTACTACTTTGACTGCAAGGAAAAAGTAGTATAGCGTTTGGTACGGTGTCTGTAACATTTTCAAAAAAAAAAATTTTTTATAGAAATCCTTCGTATAGCCTGTAGATGACGAATCTGAACTTAGTTTATGTGGGTGTATGGAAGTGCGTCGTCAGCTCGCTCGGTCGTCAGACAAAATTTTGTGATCGCAACTCCTCCTAGACGGTTCAACCAATTTTAATGAAATTTTCAGGATAAATTTGTCTAGTGCCCGAGATGGTCATGTGCTTTTGTTTTTTTCCACTGATGCCAACTTTCCGAGAAAAAAATTACTAAAGTTTTTAAAAATTCATATTGGCTACGTTATTTATCCGATTTTGATCAAATTTTCAGAAAAGATTTCCCTAATGCTCTCATTAATTATATAATTTAGTTAATATTCAGTGTTGCCAACTTTCCGAGAAAAAAATTACTAAAGTTTTAAAAATTTTATTATGGCCATGTTATTCAACCGATTTTACTCAAATTTTCACAAAAGATTCTCCTAGTATTCATATAATTTATGTAATTTTAACAGAATACAGTGTTGCCAACTTTCCGAGAAAAAAATTAGTAAAATTTTTAAAAATTTATTATGACAATTTTATTTAACCGATTTTAATCAAATTTTCATAAAAGTTTTTCCTAGTGCCTAAATAAATTATGCAATTTTAACAAAATATAGTGTTGCCAACTTATTGAAAAAAAAATCACAAAATTTTAAAAAAATTCATTGTGGCTACATTATTTATTCGATTTTGATCAAATTTTCAGAAAAGTATGTCCTAGTGACCACATAAATTATAATATTATTCAAATACAGTGTTGCCAACTTTCCGAGAAATGTCAAAGTAGTCTATATATGGGTTTACCCATATACTTCTAATCTTGTTTTACTTTATCAAAGTAATTTATGTTTCTTGCGAATTATTCTTTTATATTCGTTTTACTGAGTATGTATATGTCAAAATGATATTTTAATATCCGCAAAGGAAATTAATTTATTTCTGACATTTTATTAATTAAAAATCAATAGCCTAACAATGATATGCTAATGAACCTATTTTACTAAATAGATTTCAATCGTGGCCTACTTTATCATTGATAAAAATAGGTGACATAATAAAAATCCCAAATTCTCTATACCCGGCTGTTAAGTTAGGTCAAGGCAAACTTTTTATAAGGTGATAGATCATTTTGAAAAAAAAAATATAGACGATAGATATTTTGTCCAAATCAATGAAGTGAAAAAGCAATGAATACATCAGGAAGTAAGTAATAATTATTAAATATCTAGAATCGATCCATAGGACGTACCGATACGTATTGAGGTAATGTATATAATAATTATCGAAAATTTCTCCAATATTCTAATTAGTATGCAATAAATTGAATTGAAAATTAGCAATCTAGTCGCAAAAAATATACACAATTGACCTAAAAAAATCATCCGATTCAAAAATGACATGTAGCAAGTTACATCGCGATACATAATGACTGTAATTTTCTATAATTGACTATATATATATATATATATATATATATATATATATATATATATATATATATATATGTACCGTTAATATAAATCATTTGTAGTTACAGAGTTAGTAAATTACTATCGTAAAAATTAGAATACTTTCCAGAACTTCATTAACAACTCAAATTTTTCTTTTTCGTAACACTTTATTTCTAATATAAAAAAGCTATTCATTTCTATATTTAATTATTTATTATACTTAATTTAAGATACTTTAAAACCAGAGTTGCGCTGATTTAAATCAAACACATTTAGCTAAAAAATAATCAATTTAAATCAAAGGTTATTTTACGTCAGTTATCAGGTATTAAAAATCAAGTCTTAATGAAAATATTTATTGAACCACATTTATAATCTTTATATTATAATTAAATAACGAACACAGTAAAACGATTTTTGATATTAAATAAATCTTTGGAAATGTTTCAGCATAGATCTATACCTACATTTTTATATCAGAATATCAAACTTAAGAGAGTTCAGCTATTTATACAAAAAAAAACTAATTTGGCGGCTTTTTCAGTGCCAAATGTCGAAAAAATTCTTTCAACATTTGCTGATGAAGCACTTGCTGTTAAATAATGAACAATTATTTTTTCCACTACATAAAGAATTTTTTTTACATCCTGCATGCTGTTCCACCATTCGATAATTTATATTTATATATTATTGATATTTTATTTATATTTTTTATTTTGTGTAAAAACAGTCATGATTTTTATTTGATTTAAATAACAAAAAAATCGATTTTTTAATTTTTTTTTTAAATCATGATTTTTTATGCAACCCTGTTTAAAACATAATGGCTAATATTACAAGCTACACTGTAAAAACAAATCTATGTAATTTTACTTAATGAATGAAATTTTTCATAAAAACAAATGTCGCAGTAAAATTACAAATGTTGTTATTTTTATTGTTAAAACCTCTGTAAAATGACATAAATTTAATATATTTGTTTAGTCCTGTTCTTATGAGTTGCATTGTTTCAAAAAACGGTATTCGTTAAAACCAATTTTAAAACCAAGCTCGTAATACAAGTCAATGTTTTTTTATTCAGAGAAATAATAATATATTCAATTGCAAATCATAATAAATTCTTAGGCAGCAGCTGTAGTGGTCGAATTCTGAATAGGCCTATAGTATTACCGAATATTTTATCTTTTCCTATCGAATGAAAATACCTATTTATTAGAATATGACAAAACATTTGGTAACGCTACAGTTTCTATTCAGAATTTCAATAAAAAGGTTATTAGTTGAATGCCCATGTTAGCGATTTTTTAAAACATATTTTTATTTCATGTACACGTCGTGTTTTGTAAACATAACCTTCATTTTATTAAAATTTTAATTTTAAATAATTCATAAAATATAAATTAAAGATTAAAATTGATTTAATGACATTAATTAAATAAAACTAAAAAAAAAAAAATCTTACGCTACGTAATATTCAAATAACTCACTAAAAAAAAAACTATTTTTATAATAGCGTAATACAAATATTTTAATTATTACATAAATTCGAAACAACAAACAAACAAACAAATTCGATATAAAAACATATATTTGAATTGAAAAACAACGTTTCGTTGCCGGAAAGTTTTTTATACGTATTTGAATTTTCCTATTTTTTGCTGCAACACCTTAAATAATTTTGAAAAAAGTTTTGTCTTTAAATTATATTCATATTTATATTTTAAAACTTAATTGTTTAATTGCAGATAATTAAACTTTATTATAAAATCAGGTAATTACGTTAAAAATAACCAACATCAATAATAATAATACAAGAAAATATGAAATAGTAATTCAATAATTGTATTATAAGCCTCAAAAAATGATATATTTATTATATTTAATTATTTAAATGTAAAATATTTGCGTTCTCATTTTATCAAAATATTGTAACAACTTATACGTAATTATATATGTATAATATAAATTTTGATAAAATAGAACATGTTAGCCCAACTTTCAAATTTTTTTGTTGTTTTAATAAATGGTAGAGATAAAATGCCTATTGAACTGTCATAAATTTATTTTCAATTGTTTGCAAAAGCATCGTTGCCCTAGTAATATTTTGTAAAGAAAGTTAAAACTTACAATCTCGAAACTTAAAATTTATAGATAACAATACGTACAACTGTCACTTTCTACCTATTTTCGAAACAAAACTTATTGAATCGTATTGCAAGCCATATCGATAAATTAAAAACAAAATATTGCCTAAAAAAATTGAAGAAACAAAACATAATAACAATGGATTTAAAACAAAACAATTCACGCAGATTAGATATAACCGGTTTTTAATAATACATATAATAAGAAATTAGCAGAGCCGTATTTACCTCGTTCGAGGCCCCAGGCGTAATTGAAATATGAGGCCCCCTTGCAGATATTCTTCAACTGAAAAGGAATTGTCAGTGGAAAAAAATTAGTTTTAGTCCTATTATTATTATATGAAAATCTTTTTAATTTGTTTAAATTGTTTATACATTGGTATTAGATCAAAAAAATCAGATCTTGTTGACAATGACAACACCAGTACTTCAACATTAAAAACGTATTGAAAAATAATTTACTCGTAAATTAAAACTTGAAACTAGAAATTAAAATATAATTTTCAATTTGATCTCAGTGACTGATATCTGATTTGAAATCTGAGGCCCCTTAGCTACGAGGCCCCAGCTTGCGCCTCATGCGCCTGTGCATAAATACGGCTCTGGAAATTAGGTAATTGATATTTGAATGTTAATACTCAGAAATGGCCTATCGCTGTTTGGTAGCAAAACAGAGTGTCATTAATCACAAATTACGAAAAAAATACAGTTTATTGCACAAATAAGATAAACTGTGACAAGACAGTAAATATTGCACCTTGTACTAAGTTAAAATGTGAAAGTAAACAATATTATTTAAACTTACTAGTTCAGAAATCGAGTGTATAAAAAATAAAACGTAAAAAATCACTTACCTTCATTCAAAATATTTACGAACTGTCAAAATTTCGGTCAACGACCCTTCTTGGAAATTCAAAATTAAAGTTTTTCATCACATTCTAGCAATAACACTAATATTCACACGTCGAAACTTCGTAATTATTAAAAATCTAGCCGATATTACACTCACAAAAAAACTTACAACACTGTTTATGTAAATAAACTTAGTTGGCTTTGAACCTATGCATAATATAAACACCACATGCTTTGACGCTTAAAAAAAATCAACACCATATAGCATAAAACCATAAAGTTCGTACCAACTTAAAAGTCAATGCTCAAGTCAATAATACGTACAAGGCAAATGACCGCAAAATGACTAAGATAATTTTTACTATGTTGAGAACATTGTTTGATATTTTTATATTTATGAAGTTACAAAGTTTTGAAAACTAAGCAAACGCTACTAAAAGAATTAGCTGAAGTAAAGTATAGCATCCCATTTCACAAATTTTGAAAAAGCCAGATTTGCGCATGCGTGAAGATCGAAATGCGCATGCCCCATGTGTAAAAACCAGTGAATCTCAAAATGTTTCATTAGTAATTTTGACAATTTTGTCCGTTAAAACTAAGGTGACCAGACGTCCCGCTTTTGGCGGGACAGTCCCGATTTTTAACAATTTGTCCCGCGTCCCGCGGCATTTTTAAAAAGTCCCGATTTTTGGAAAAAATGCCCGACAAGCTTGGAAACGGGAAGAGAATATACGGATGTCGGCGGCCATGTGGCTATTTAGCCAGGATATGAGTTTTATATTATTTTTGTTAATTTTATAATGTTTTAATAAAGTATCAATTAAAAAAATATATTGATAAGGAAAAGGTTAAATCTTAGGCATCAGCAAAAATCAGAGTAGGGAACAAATGGTTAGAAATATTTCATCATTTTGAAACAAACCCTACAATAATGCACTAAAAATTGTGGAATACGCGCTGCGATTGAACGCGTTTTTTCTACGGTAAATAAAGTGTGGTCATCAGAAAAATCATAATTAAGTGTTGAGACTTTGAAAGCCATTTTATGTGTGAAATATAATTTAATAAATACTTGTGAAAATTTTTATGATCTTTTAAACAACGATAGCAATCTACTAACAAAAAAATCACTCCAATGAGAAATATGCCAAAGAATAAAATAATACTATACATATTTTTTTTATTAAATATATTTGTAAATTGTACTTATGTTGAAATTAAAAAAAATATATTACAATACTTTTTTTGGCTTCTATGAAAATTTTTGTTGCTCCATATATACCAAATTTTTAATCAAGAACTCCCCCCCCCCCCGGTCAATGGTGTCCCGCTTTACCAATGTTAAAATCTGGTCACCTTAGTTAAAACTTATATCATGTTAAGAAGTGTGATTGTTCCTTATGTTATGTTATGTTAAGGGGGTACGAGTAGTACTCTTTGCAAGTTTTAAAAAATCGATTTTTTTTTGTTCGCTTAAAAAATTCTTTGGAGTGTCTACTTTATCGTAAATTTTACCCAAAGTTCATGAGACACTCCGTTTTAAAGTTACAGGCCGAAAAGTGAAGCCGTGTAGCAGACTGAAGGTATGTAAACGAATTTGATGAAAGACTGGACTTAAAACTTCAAACGCGATTATCTCGAAAGCATGTTTTCAAAGTTGGCGGACATCATAACTCAAAAACGGTTTGTCCGATTTGAACGCGGCTTGAATTTTTGAATTCTACACAATTTTTTCTGTCATCGTACGTAGCCGTTTTTCTTTATCTTTAAAAATGGATTTTTGGTGCAAGCTTTTATGTCCATTTTTGCGTCCGAAAACCTGATTTTTTTTTTCAAAACGTTGTCAATTTTTCATTTTTCAACATAATCAAAAAATCCTACGTACGATGACAGGAAATATATCGGAGATTAAGGGAAAAATATCGATTTTGTTCTAGCTCCAACGGTGCGGTCTCTATGATGTCCGCCGATCAGCAGGTTGCCCTCATAGGTGCCACGCTGCACATGGTGTAGCGGCCGAAGGAGTTGCCCAATGTAAACCAAAAAATTAATTTTTGTAGCCGGAAAACGGCAGAATAAATATATGTATTCCATTTTTGTCATACATTTATAGTTATCTTTTAAAAAAATCCCGAAAATCACCTTTTTTTCAGGCCGCCAAAGAGTACTACCCCCTTAAGAAGTCCGGTAGGTTAGGGTAGGTTTGGTAGGCAGGTTTCAGGTAGGAGTTTGTTTTTTAAAGACCGTTAAGACACATTTAAAATCACATTTTGTCCTCTCAAATAGTTTGAGAGTCACTGGTTTTTCAACTAACGTAAATACAGCAACATTGGGAGGCTATTCTTTACTTCTACCAAAGAATTGCACATGCAGATAAAGTTAGTTAAGTAAATTGTACAATACGAGTAAACAATCAAAATTACATCATAAATTTCATGTTTTATTTATTGCATTACATTTGTATATTGGCAATAAAAGATTACCAATGTGAAATAATTTACATTTATCCACGACGTTCCCAGAGCTACATAAAATTGTGTTGATCAATAATCTCAATTTTAAAAGATTAAAATTATCTGTTATATACAAAACAATACATATATATTATTTAATTTCAAATTTAAATTAATAATTTTAGTAAATACAAACTGCATCAAATTATATTACTGATTAACAATTATACATGAGCACATTTTTATTACTCTGTTATGAAAACACATCGAATGATTGTACTGATGTCAGCTGTTTAGAAACACGTCATGTAAAATATAAATGACAGTTCCAGATTTTGACATAAAATAGTTGAGTTACCAGTTGCAAAAAGTAAGTTTAAATAATTTAAATGTTTAATTAATATCGAGATATTACATTATTACAAAGTTAGTAATATTTTTATACTGTTATTTGTTTCAGAATATTTACATTGATTCTTGAAATAAGAAATAAAACTTTTAATATTCGACAAACTGGATCGTTCAAAAATGCGAAGGGCTCATGCAGGAAATTATTACGAACCTTTGCCGCAACATGGTAACGAAATCGAAGAAGAAAACGATCTTATGGCCGATCAGTTGAAAGACAAAATACACGCATTGAAATCGTTATCGATAGATATTGGAAATGAAGTCAAATATCAAGATCGGATGCTGCGAGACTTAGATGATGATTTGGAACGAACTGGCGGTTTCTTGGGCAATACAATGAATCGGGTTTTGAGGTTATCCAAAGGTTCACATAATTATTATATTTTCTATTTATTTTTGTTCTCAATATTTGTATTCTTTGTACTATACCTTGTAATTAAGTTTAGATAGTTTTAAATAAATTTATAAGATACAAATTGTTAATATATTACTATTTTATTCATGATATTGTTAAGGAATTTTGAGATTGGAATATACTGTTTATTTTTAGAAAATTGTATTTATTTCTAAAATAAAAACATAAAATCGAGAATAATTAAAAATTTGGGCAAATATACAATTTTATATAGAAATTTTTTTTAAATGAATGCCGAAACACTGATGTTTGAGTTACCAGTAACTTATTTTCAATAATTTTACGAAGAATATTTACCATATGTTACTTCAAGTTTAACGAATTTGATATCGAGTATATAATACAGTGGGTGATCGGTTTACGAACATAATCCGTTCGTAAACCGAAATGTTTGTTAACCGATTAGCCTCATAATATTGCCAGATTTTCTAATATTTTTATTTATTTTTTTATAAGGGATTCAGAAAAGTTCGTTATCTCAACATATGTTTGTTGTCCGAACACAAAAATCTTTCATGAAAGTGTTCGTTGTATGAATTGTTCGCAGTTCGAACTGTTCGTTAATCGATCAGCCACTGTACTGTGAAATATTTTATTTTACATATATTTATTTTCAAATGAAAATCGATAAAATTATCGTAAATTACTAAACGCGCAAATTTATAAAATCAACATTTTCACTAGGGCTCTAAAATAAATAGAATCATCATTTTTCTCCAAGCGTATTGATATTACGTTACTATATCGTCTATGTAGCTCAATATGTTACTAGTGCAATAATGGGAACATTATTATACTAGTAGTTCGTTACTATATACACCACTGGTGGCAACACCAAACATAACGACTCGCTCAAGTATATTTAATCTGATATCTTCGGTGGATATATTGTAAATTATGTAGTGACAATTAAAGTGCTTGAATTTAAATTTAATTATTGAAAATAAGTGACAAGAAATGCAGTGCACACCGTCAAATGGTATAAATTGCATATTCGATCATAGAAACATTAATTCTCACAAATCACGTAACATATACACTGTTTTACAACTATTAGTAAGGTTGAGGTTTCTTGGTATTTATTTTTTTATTATTTATTTTTTTATTTTTTATTTTGGGAAAAATATAAAATCTCAATATTCTTGAGTATTATTATTTATTTTTCGTTTAGTTTCATTTGGAACGCTTGAAGAAAAAATAACAAATGTCACGCGGAATGAAAAGCTCTTTTTGTGTTTTGCTCAAATAGCTTGGTCTCGGCCACAAGAATCTGAGCTCAACACAATAAAAGTCGCTTTCTATTATTGTTTTACATGTATAAAAACAAAAATGTTTAAAGGAAATTGTATAATAAAGTTATATACAATATTTTTATATTGTTTATTCATAAATAACAATTTTACATTCTTTTTGAAACATATACTATTTATCATTCCATTCATCAAAATAACCAATTCTTCACGAAAAAGCACATTCTCGGTATGGATTTATGAAATTGAATTGTAAATTTCGACGTAAAACTTTTATTCCATTTTTTTCTCTTTTTTTTTTAAATAACGTTTGGCTACAACAAATCTATGAACGTAAGTTATATTGGTTATGGTCCCATTAAAATTTGGGAATAGAAAATATTAGGAAGTTATTGCAAGTACAACGATAAATTTAGTGTACGTTATTTACCTACAAGCGAAAGAATGCGCACGGTAAAGAAATAACCGCGGTCCACTATTTTCGCAAAATAGCGGAGCATTCTCTCTTTATTTTGAGTGGTGATGTTATGTTCTTGTGTTTATAAACTTGTTATTTTATGCAGTTAGATTAAGTTGTTGTGAAATAAATATAATAAAGATTTTATGGAACAGCAACAACAAATCCTGATGATTTTAATAAATCAGCTCAATTCCAATAAAAACTAATGTATATATATACATAAAATTGTTTTTTTTTTGAATAAATACTTGTATCAAACCTATATTAAATTATTAGATTACATTTAGATATTCCTCCAATTTTAGCGTACGGTAAAATATCGGCGTGCGATAACTCTAAAGTGTCATTTACCATACAAATTAAATAACGTATGTCACGTGATTTTAGCGTGAACGGAACTTTAACGTTGTGTTTGCGATAACTCTCTATTATAAACACTAGTACTAACTATATTTTTCACCGCAAAAACTAGATCTTGTCGCTAAGCTATAGAACGAGAGTATTCCTATAACAATTCAATTTTTCGAAATTTGCAGTGAAAAATATTTCGAAAGCACTACGCGATTTTTAAAAATACGATCAACAATTGTAACAATTTACCGAGTAAATTATTTGTTTTGTTACTTCTTTTTTTCTTAATCATCGAGTAAACTAACTTTTACGCGAAAAATAGCATACACATCATCCATACAAAACAACAATCACACATTATCGATATCATCACTTACAAAACTACACAGAGGAAATAATTTATATTCACAATCAAACTGACGAAAATAACAAAGAGGAAAATTTTATACATTTAAAAATAAATTGCGATAGTTTTTATAACATTTATACAAGTGATTACAATCAGTTTGTGATATTTTAATATTATACAACAATTCAAAAGTAGGATTATGATATGACTTATCATTTTACGTTTGATTATAATCTTAAAATGTATTTTCATTTAAAACAAGATTTAATGTTTATTATTAAAAATTGTACTTTGAAAAACAAACATCTTTACATTATAATAGCACAACAATTAAAATTTTCCTCTTTTATGACAAGTATAATAAACCACACCGTTATAAAAAAAAACCGCGACTGAACAAATATACTAGAAACATGACACTCCGAAAATATTGTCAGTCATATTTAATTCATTGATGTGATTTCTTTTCTATATACTATAGAAACTAAATAAAAATATTTTTATAATAAAAATTAATTATATTTGTACATGAATACTGTCAAGTTACTTTGAAAATAAATTACCGTTTTAAATTTCAATTTTTAAACCATCGAACTGTTTCAATTTAAGTGTGTAAAATGATGAAAAACAGATTTTTAAATATTTTTACGATGAATTACTAGAAACAGCTTCCCATCATTTAAATCTTTGAAATTTAAAACAAGATCGTTATTGATCTGCAAAAAATACAGAATTTAAATGACTAAGTTTGGTTTCAGTTTATGAAGTACGTACCAAACCTAGTTAAATCATGGCCATTCGCTATTTAGTTATTTTTCAAGAAAAAAATGAGTTTTAAATAAACAAAATCTAATAATATGTGTAAAAAAGAAAACGACATTTAGATAAAACTCATTTTTCTCTAAGGCTCTTAAATTGCTTCTTTTTTTTACATCAGTACACGTTTTTTTAGTGACTGATAAATATTTATCACAAATTATTTTTATATTCAGAGCAAAACATAACTTGTGACGTTATTATATAGTTTCGGTATTTAATACCAAGTTTTGATAAAAATAACCATTTTGGTTTGTATGATTAGTGAGGATACACAATGAAAAATGCCGTTTTACCACAGTCAATATTTGGAATGTGTCAAAACAATAATGACACAAAAAATGACTCAACACGAAATATATCATGACTTTTATTTATTTATTTTCTGATAATTTTTATATATTAATCATCCATGTTTTAAAGTTTATAAATGCAGTTTATTGTTTATATGTCTATTTTAATTACTTAGGCCTAGTTTTTCCAACTTTAAATAAATTTGAATACGATTTTATATGAAGTTGGAAAAACCATTTTATTTTAATATCATGATGTATTTCGTACGAAGAATTATTTATATGTAGAAATGTTTAGAACTGAATGTCACAACCTCAAATAGAAATCATTATCTGAGGAAATTTCAGACAGGTCTAATTTATTCTACGATTAAAAATAATTATATAACATCTGTAATGTACAGATGGTGAAAGTGAGTTAATTTTATTATTATTTAAAAAAAATTGATTTATTCATAATACCGTCAACAAAATTAGAATTTTGATTCGTGCTAACAGAAAAAAGTCTATAGAAAAATAATAATGTACAATAACCTCCTCAAAATGAACCGAGTTTATTTAGTTTCCTCGAGTATTTCGAGCAAGAGTCGTTTTAAACTGTCCAATCCAGTTAAAAAGCCACAATCGGGTCCATGGTGCACTGTCACATTGCTGGTGCTTTGTGTTTTTTTCGCGAACGACGTATGAGCGAAATCAATCATACGAACATCGACTTGGGGTAGTGACGTTAGACCCAGTCGACGATTGGTTGTCGATGTGCCGGGAATGGTTAAAAGCCTCGTGTCTTTCACTTTGACTTTTAAGCGTTTGCTGACACTCATATGGGAAACAGTTGACGATAGTTCGTCCTCATCGTATTCCTCTTCGGTGCCGGTGAAATGCATATCGTGACGGTTGCGTTTTGTCGTACTGCTGGTGCCGTTGACGGGACTGCACGGCTCAAAATCGGATGTATCGTCCGCTGAACTGCCCACGGTGAATCGGGTGGACATGCATGAGCATTCATCGCTGCTACTATTGCTGTACAGCATCCAATTGTCGACCGGACTCGATCGAGTGATTGTGGGCACTGCATTTGTGGGCGGCGAGTCTAAGAATACTGTTTCTTCGGAAATGGGAAAGAAGTTTGTTTTGGCGCCCCGCGCTGCTGCTTCCCCAAATCCTACAATTCAATCATTTATTCTTTTCAATACAATATATACATTTTCATATTATATGTGCACAATAAATGGATAATTTTATATTTGAAAAAAATTATTTCAAACTTTTCATTCAGAATTTTTTTTTTAAACATAAAACAAAAACTAATGTTAATCAATTTTTCATTAAAAATAAATAAATAAATCCAAAAATTAACTTTTACTTAACTGTGCATACGTAAAAAATTGATAGATTAAAGTGAGCTTCTGATTCATTTGAACTTTCATTAATCCGGGCTATGTGTGATCTCGTTAAATCCGAATTAATAGGTTCTACCGTATTAAAAATATACGTTAAATTAAAATTTTGATTTTTTTTAATTCAAACTGTGATAGCATACTAGTCAAAGTCTGTTAAAGATAAAATATGTTTGTAAATTAATTTAATGATAAAAATATAAATAATTATTTATTATAATTAGATTATAAAACTACAATAAATTTAGTAAACATTTTAATGACTCGAAATATCGACATTATCTTTTATTTTTTAACTATTCAGTATTTCTTTTCATATGATTAGAGCATTTGAGGAGCTTAATTGCAAAACGTAAAAAGCCATGGATGTCATTTTATGCCGAATGTAAAGAAGCTTAAATATTTGTTTAAAAGTAAAATTTACTTCTAATATATTTGACAGCTAAAATATGATCTTTTCAAAACATTGTTATTCCCTCAATTCAAATGGAAAAATACGAAACAAAACTTAAAAAAAAAAAAGTGGTATATTAACTAGGTTTTGAAATGAAGCTCCTCATTTGATGTTGAGAGAAAGTTTGTCTTACCTCTGTGATGTGAATCTCGACTAACTTCTTCGTGTGTCATGTTAAAATCAATGGATGAATTACTGATGTCGGCATCATAGCAACATGGCTCTCGCCCGCTATGTTCAGCATCGAATTCTTGACTGCAATCATCGTCCGCATCACAGAAGTCTGTAGTTAGAGAGCTTGAATAACATGAATCGGACGGTGCTGTGCCTGCTCCTTCGTACACAATCAATAACGAACTGCAACAAATTAGCACAAATTAGCTATTTCAAAATAAAATTGCTTATACATATATCTATCTGTGTTTCAGCCGTAAAGTGTATGAACAGGGTTGTGTCTAGCGAGTTTTCTAAACAAAATTTCCGTACATTAATTTAAAGGAATAACCAGCTTTTTTTTTTACTCTAGAACGCCCAATGGCACCTTTTTATGCCACATAAAATTACATGACATAATTATATTCATAATCTTGTGTATTAATTAACACTAGAACTACCAACCGGTCAAAATGACCGATTGCATCAGTTCATCACCACTTTTTGTTCATAATTACAAAAAATATTGTATTTAGAATAGTATGTATTTTTCTAAATTTATGAAATCTTTAATTTTACAAAATGTTAGATTCGTGCGATTTCATTTTACAGAGATAAATATGTGGTATACCTAAATATACCAACCGGTCATTCTGACCGTCATATAAAAATATTACCAGAGTTTAGGATTGCTTGTGCAAATGCAAAAAAATTAAAACACGCGTTAGCAACACATTCTGTCAACATTGTAGCATACACAAAACATATTTTTTACTCTAAATACGGGGAGTCCCACGAATAAAAAGATTCTGTTCTGGTTCACATTTCTGCGGCTAAGTAGTTTCATTTTCTTGTTGGTGCTTCTGGTGCGAGGTGAAATAAATATAAAAAGTGAACAATATTTTGGCAAATATTTTACCATTGTTGCTAATGTTGTAAAAGTAAGTTGTGAACAAATATTTTTATCATATTCATAATATTCCATATATTTATTCAGTAATTACACATGCAACTACACATCAAACCGGTCATTTTGACCGGTTGGTAGAAATAGGTATAGAACAAATCCTGGTAGTTCTAGTGTTAACTTTGATTAACAAATTATTTTAAAGTTTATAATCTATGTTTTGTAAATTGATTCGGTTAAAAACCACTTATATAAATTTTGTATAAATATCCTAGAAAATGCTACTTTATCCAGTTAAAGCGAATGCTTTGATTGTAAAGAAACACTTCAAAATCCAAACTTGCCTGCTGTAAACATGAAGGAACAACTTCTACCTGTTCGATATGATTCCGGAACTACGTTACTTTATTCACACCGTGCTGACTTTGTTAGGTTGGTACCGATGCTATGTCGGTTAAACTAATTCTATTTGAATATGTATATAGCTGGCGACACGTACTTAAATCGAGAAATCCGAAAATATAATGGATTAGGGTATTTGTCGATTTATCTTCAATTTGATTATAATTTCCCGTACATTGTTAAATATTACGTTTTCGATAACCGTGCACATGCGCATTAGACTGATTTCGCTTTTCTTGTATACATACTTTTATGTCTTGCTAAAACTTTTACATATTAACAATTCATACAAAGCTGCAACGATGTAACAATAGTTTAATAAAAATTACTACTAGTTTTGTTCGCGGAGTGAATCCCTGGCAAGTACGTATGCGCAGTACAATTTTTAGCCTTCGTGAATGCTCAAAATTTAAACGAGCATGCGTAATTGTCAGGGATTATTGATTTAACTCAAATTTTAAATAAATAAAGAGAATTCAGAAATGACGCTATGCTCATATCTATTTTGAAATAAATTTAGAAAATAGATACATATATAGTAATGAAAGTAAACTTACCAAGAATAAAACCTATAACTGCTTTGCTTTTCAATAACTCTTCTCAACTGATCCAATTTAGCAATAACTTTATGAATAACCGATTTTCGTAGAAGATAACCATTGTGGAAGAATTGATGTAGAGCTTCTTTGAAGCGTTCCTCATTCAGTTCCCTTCCCCAGTATTTGTCCCGTTTGATGTAATGATCGTATTTGGATTGATACACTTGCATACCGCATAAACGTACGCCTAACGATGCCGATGTACTAGCAGCGCACTTTGCAATTTGCTTGCTCTTCTTTTCGGCCGACGCATCGTCGCCGTGCTGTCTTGTACCCATCTTCAGGTCTAATATACACGGATTGCTATAGCGTGAGGTTATGTTCTCTAACATTAAGAAATATTGTTTGTTCGTATTGTCCGCTTGTGAAATACTTTTCAGTACTTCACTTGGATTGCCGTTTCTATGGATTTTCATTCTGTAAACAATTTGTTTTCGTTAATAACTAATTCGATATTAATTTATTATTGTAAAACGAGCTTTATTGAGCTGTTTTTTTTTTCTTTTCAATATTATGTAATCGATTTCGAATAAAATATTAGATACTAAAAAAAAATTATAAAATATATTACGCAATATGAGAAAATTTATTTTGTTAGTTAACACAAAATAATTACAGGTCTTAATGAAACTTAATGAAAATTGAAACGTGCAAATCAGTAACAAAAACAATGAAAACAGTAGGCAGACAAAATGCTTCAAACATAAGAGAATTAAAATCAACTTTTGTCTGATGCATTTTACCTTCGAAACAACTGACTATGCGGCGGATTGGATGGATCGTCACGCTTCCTTTTCGATCCATTTTTCGATCTGGCATTTTCGTCACGAAAACTTGGGCTGTAACGTTTTTCCCATTTGGTTCCACTGCAATGTGTCGCCTGCAGAACTCCTGTAACAATTACCATTTGAGGTTAATCAGCTGTTTATCGTTCGCCATCTTGGATTTTTTGTTGTTGTTAACCTACATGGAATGCAGTTTTACTGCAATTTTCTGCAAATTACTAAATGATTACTGATGATTGTTGGGAACAAATGGTGCTAGGTTTTTGATGATGTAAACAAAATAATATTTTTAGTATTTCTGTTGATTAAAATGATTTTTATGATAACATCACAAGCAAGCTACTGACTACTTGTACAAATTAAGCAAGCATTTAATATTAACACAAAATTCATGTTAAATATGATGCTACATACTTATACTATACTAATAGTAAATCAAATTTGATATTTGAATAGAGTTGGTAGACTTGTGATATCATCATTTCCTATTCAATGTGGACCGAAAACAAAAGAAATTGAAAAACAAAACAAAGTGGTTAAAATTCGAACTGTCAAACAGACAGACGACTACCCGATATAGAGTGTATAGTAATAATAATAATAATAATAATAATAATAATTATAATAGAAGAGAGACAGAAGTATAGTTGTGCCATACAAACCCACGTTTTTTTACCCGATTGTGGCTAGAGGTCTGGAGGACGACCTCTTTTGCTCTTCCCCACTTTCACTTTTTCATTTGCTCCGCCATTGTGGCAGCTTGTGTGTGAATTGGTGGGGGGGGGATGTCTCGATAGCGAATGCGATAGAGGATGGGGGTGATTGCGTCATCATCCCAATTCCAAGTGTGTGTGTCTCACGCGATCAGCTCTCTCCTTGATACAACAAGGAAACGAAATTTTTTTTGCCATCTAGCGGAAGCATATATGGTAAAGCATCCGTTTTTGTTTATTGTATATTGTATATGGTTAAAACATATAGAGGGGTTGGGGGGTGGGGGAGGGAAATTTAAAATTGTTTCAAAAAATTTCTATACACGCGCATTTTTTGAAATTTCTCGTTGCTTTTTCAATCATTTTTTCTTTAAATTTTATTTTATTAATTTTTTTTATACGATTTTTTATTAAAGAAAATTTTCAATTCATCAGTTATTTTAAATTTAACATATTTCTTTTAGATATGTGATACAGTATATTTCCTATCTTATGTACTACACGCTTCAGATAAACTATAAGATACTAAGAAGCATTTAAATTATCAATATTTGTAATTTATTTTAGTTAGTCCATTAGATATGAAATATATTGCAATTTTAAAAATATTAAGCTATACATTAAATCTAAAATAACTGTAGAAGAAATTTCATTAATACTCATTAAATTTATAAAATAACTTTTAGTTAAAGTAAATATGTCATAATAGAACAATTAAAATAAATAATTAGTAAAGAAAAATGTTGGTAAAATCGTTCTAGAATATAAATAATTGAAACTAAAATTAATTTAAATAATAAAATAAAAATTTATTGAAAAACATTTTCGACATATTTACTTTTGTTTCCAAATACGCGTAACAAAAATTTTGAAAAATGTTTGGAAGGTGCTTAAAATATTTCTGATTGAAATATAAAATAAATTTTACTTACCTCTTAATCACTAATTTTTTTTCAACTAACTTATTCAATAAATGCAACTTTTAAAATAGCCAATCTGCGTCTCTCTAAATGCCTACGAAGAATAATTCAATATTTTAACTTCATTTGCCTAAGTCATGATTTTATTTCATTAATTTCTAATTATCATTTCAAAACAATATAACAATTATTCGTTATTTTTTTATACACTAAATTCCTAAAAAAAAAAGTGGAGATATCTTAGATACGATAATAATTTTGCAAGCTAGCTTTTAATTTTCCACTTAATCAGAGAAATAATTTTGTAATTATTACTTACTTTCAATCGATTTGAAAATGAATATTGCAAAATACCACCTACTATACTACATAATATTTTACAACTTGCAAAAAAATTCAAGAGAAATTTCTAGAACTAATACTTTCTCTTATATTCAGACATTAAATGACCTATATTAATTGTTCGATTGCAATACGTACTTGCAATATATTGCAAATTTCCATTATAATCATTAATTTTTTTTTTCTTTTTAATAAATTATATATTTATTCTAAATTCCAAATCATAGGTAGGTATATAAATTATAGATGATTAATTTTTTGTTTGTTTTGTTTTATCACTATTATAATAAAATATTTGAATATATAATAAACGTTGTTGATTAAAACAGGCAAAATATTAATTAACAAATTCATGTTTTAATAAATTCGAATTAATGATTAATTAAACAAATGTAAGGTTATGTAACATACCACGAATATAGCAGAAAAATAAAAATAAATATACTTATAAAAAAATGAAATAAGAAGCATAACATGAAACACATTTATGAAAGGAATAACATGATAAAAGCCAGAATATAAAACAAAATTATTCAAACAAAAATCTATGAGCAAAATAACATGATTTGGATTATTATTTTTTCAGTTGTAAATGATTTATTTTTGTATATATATATATATATATATATATAATTTTATGAATAAAGCAAAAATTATTTCGATAAATAATTAATGAATTATAAAAAATTATATTATTTAATAACTTGTAAGTTTCGAAAACAACACGAAAAATAAGCAAATTGTGCTAAATAAAATGAGTAATAAACTGTTTTACGTCAGAGTTCCGCGCAAAAATTCGGGATTAATTTGTTCCGCCGTTCATTTCTGATAAAAGTACAGTCATTATCGTAATAATATATTTATTAGCGCCAATATATTGTTTATTATTTATTGTGTCTTTTTCCATAATACATAAACATATAAATTGTATATATCAAATATTATACTTAAACTAATACTTAATACTAATCAAATAATCGCAAACAAATTCCAGACCCAAACATTGGAGCAAAATTAGGTATTCGCTTCGACTTGAACAACATGTCAAATCCAATGTTTGAACATATCTCGTACTAATATTATATGTAATTATATACTTACAATAAATATATCTTCGTACTACGTTTGATAATATTTTGTAAAAATTATGCGGTAAGAAAAAAAAACAATTGTCTTATTATCGTGCCAAATGGACAAATTCCAAATATTAAGTAGGAGGATTTATTGCAAAATACATAATATAATTGTTTTCTTTACTATAAAATGCAGTTATGCAAGATGGGTCATAAAAAGAAATTGGAAAAAAAATTGAATATTTTATCGACAAATTGTGCAACACACGATTTTCGGAAAAATTCAAATTTCTTTTGTTTCAAAACTGTAAATACGCATGTATATATTTAAATAATTATTCATTAGTTATTTTAGCTAATAGAACAAAATATAAATTTTCAGATTACCTATTAATGATAATAATATTTATTTTAATATTTGTTCTCTGTCCAAAACTAACCTAGCCAACTATTTTTTAAATATAACCTTGATAGAAAAAAAAAAAGATTCCCAATAAATGCGCACGCCAATTAAAGAATTACGGCTTATTTCTAATAGTATGTAGGAACGTCTGTTGACAACAAGAAAAATCTCGTTTTAATCAAATCATTAACCTTTATTGCACAAAATTAATTTTACGTTTTACTTGAGTCATAATTTGTAAACAATTCATTCAATTGTTTATTGCCAAATGGCTTCTCTCCAACTTTAACCGGAAATTAAAAAAAATTAGCTAGTAAAATAAAGCAAATTTATATTTAGCAAAGTTTTGTTTATATATATATATATATATATATATATATTTGATTATAGCTGCTTAAAATATTTATTCATTTTACTTGAAATTGATAATAAATAATACGTAAGTACGTATTTCGAATGTTTTCTTTCAATTTATTCTATCCGATATAAGCTATTTCTATGAACACCGCAACTAAATCTGACATAAAACATCTACAGCACAGTATAAATCTTGCCAAATAATATTCTTAATATAAACCAAAGCCTAAATTTATAATCAATCACAGGCAAAAAAGAACTATGTATTCATTCAAAAGTCGTAGCAGCATTACAAATATGTCCCATATACCCTCCAAACATAACCGAAAAAACAAACCAGCTGAGATGATAAAAAAAAAACGCGAAATTTGACAGTGAAAATATTTTTGCAAAAGCATCAGCCTCGAAATAATTCATAGAAAATAAAAATTAACATTTGTAATATAAGTATCACGTAGTTGGGGATGCCAAGAAAAATTCAAGTTCAGGTAATTGTCGCGTGCCAGTATCCGGTGAACAACAACACCACACCGCACCGTTTCAAATAAATGACTATAAACAGTTTTTGAGATTAGATGAATGATGCATGATTTTTGTGCAAACCGTGCAATATTCTGTAACGGTAGATTTGTTTTTATATAATTCGGTAAGGATAGCAGAAATTTTTTGGCAAATTGATCTATTAGAACGAATAAATTTAGTATAAAGTTTTGATTAATAGACTGCTAGTTGTGCCAAAAAGGGCGTCCGATAGATACACGCCGAAATGGTGGCGCTAATTTTATATATACTGGGTGTCCGAAAAGTTTGGACTGGGTCAAATATCTCGAGAACGAAAGGTTGGATTAACACGATTGCAAAGGAACGTTGTTTTTGACACAATTATCTACCGAATTCTGTTGTAAAAAAACCACCCCCCACCCCTCCTAAGGGGGTGAGCGTAAGGGTAGTTTTAAAATTTTAAATGGAAACCCCCAATTTTTTTTCATTTTTGAATTTCTTGACAAATTCTGTGTATGGCCCCAAAATTTCACACCCAACCCTCGCCACCCCTCCACAGGGGATGAAAAAAATGATTGAAATAAAAATGATACTGTATGTAACTCCACCCAAAATTTCACCCCCAACCCCCGCCACCACTACACAGGGAAGGAAAAAAATGAAGAAAATGATTGAAATAAAAATGAAGAGGTGGCGGGGGTTGGGGGTGAAATTTTGGGTGGGGTTACATGTTTTTTTGACATGTTTATTTTCGTTGTGGATTTAGTTGAGCATTTAAACTGTTCAGTATCATTTTTATTTCAATCATTTTTTTTATCCCCTGTGGAGGGGTGGCGAGGGTTGGGTGTGAAATTTTGGGGCCATACACAGAATTTGTCAAGGAATCCAAAAATGAAAAAAAAATTGGGGGTTTCCATTTAAAATTTTAAAACTACCCTTACGCTCACCCCCTTAGGAGGGGTGGGGGTGGTTTTTTACAACAGAATTCGGTAGATAATTGTGTCAAAAACAACGTTCCTTTGCAATCGTGTTAATCCAACCTTTCGTTCTCGAGATATTTGACCCAGTCCAAACTTTTCGGACACCCAGTATATTGTTTACAATGTACACAATCTTATTGTTACTAAGATCGAATAAAATATTTTGATTTTTTTTTTCTCAGTTATTGCACAATTATAAACATAAATATTTTATTACGTCAATAGGCAATAATAAACACATGTCAGATTAGTTTTTCTTCTTCTTTTTCTTTTTAATGAAAATTTAATGAACTATAAATTTCGATTCTCATTTGTCACGATAAGAACACAGCTGATGTTTTTAACTGAAATTTACAAATGTGTTTTTATCATAAGAAATACGTTGATTATAACATATAAAATTAGTACTACTGTACGTAAGCAGCGATTTGTTTCATAATCATTATTTTTCTATTTGAAAATTATCGATCTGGAATTTGTCTGTTAAAAAATAAATCTAAAATAAAATTACAAACTACATTCACTAAAGATAATCATCAAAATTAATCATATAAGTATTACTTATGCATATATCTAATAGTTGGAATGAAATGAATCTTTGGTGAATGTAAACTATACTAACTTAATATGTATAAAAATGAATGATGTTGAAGTAAATGAGTGGTAATGATAAAATTCAGCTGACTGAAATGTCTAAAATAAAATATAAATAACATTGAAAATTTTTAATCTTACCTTTATATTTGGGCACAAATAATTGTATCTCTCTCGGTATGTTCTGATAGAAGTCTAATTCTCTGAAGTTTAACGGTTTACATATTGTTGATTGATTCAGCAACAATAAACGAGTATGTCCGCCAACCTAATAATTAAATTCACTTTAATTTACCGCCATTACATATCGATGATCTTACTTCTAGAAAAAATTGCTGCTTTATTTTCAACAGTAATATTTTCATTATTTCACTTTCTTTAAGTTTTGATTGAGAAATGGATTTGAAAACTGAAAAAATTGTTACGTATTTTTGTTCAGAAAAATCAAAATACAGTATTTTTCAAATTTCCGGATAAATTGAAAGGATAATATCGTTTTGAAAAAAACAAAAAGAAATTATACAAGTAAATTAAACTTTTAAACACATCTATATAATTTAATATAGAACAATTAATAAAAAATAATTTCCCTTAAAACACAAACAATAATTTTAAAAAGCCAAGCTTTTATCATCAGTAGCAGGAAATATAAAGCTAAATTCCTAATCAGTGATCAGTGGTTACACAGATACTCAACATAGCCAAGTGGCCAAAGAAGGTAGAATAATTACTTTAGAAATTAAGCTTTTCATATCTATTGGTTATAAATTATTTTCATTTCAAAAATAAATCTATTTTTATCAAACTTCTAACTACAATAACGTAGGTCGCAGATAACTAAAAACGAAAGGTGCGAAAAAATATTTTGGCAGATTTCGTTTCAGTGAACGCTTATAGATCCTGATTTGACGCAAGTTTTTATAGATAAAATAGAATCTATTCGGTATAATGAGATTTTAAATTGCCTCGAAAATTTCGGACACCTGAGTCTTGCCAAAAATATAATAGAAGTAATAAATTTAGAAAAAAATAAATTTACTGTAACGGCTTATGAACTTCTTATATTTTTAATCTGTTTATCACACGAAAAAGATATAAAAACTTAAACAACAAATATTTGTCGTTTTTCAAATGACTTTTATTTAAACTTTGGCAAGAATAAATCCGGTCGTTTTCGTTAATTTAAAATTGTATAAAAGTAACTTTATCTTTTATAAAAATTAATCGCTTACGACAGGACTTCTTAAATTTTCAATATGATACATTTCGGAAAGTTGTAAAGTCTACAATTTTTCAAATCAAAAATGTTTCTACAAGCAAGATATATTAATAGTGAGATAATATGATTTCAAATAAATTCATAAAAATTGTAATATTGTAAAAGTATAAATTTTTACAGGTAATATATCTAAATAAACAAAAATATAATAATAATTAAGAAGCACTAGTGTATTTATTTTGGCTTCCTTTAAAAACTGGCTGACTAAAGGGATAAAAAATGTTTATTTTTTTCTATAATTATAGGCCCGAAAAATATTATTCTTTCAAACTTGAGAACAATAAAATTAAACAAATGACTTGTATCATACGCTCGGTTTTCGGGTGTTTTAGTTCATTTGTTTAGTCCTGCTCTTAGTTACGATTGTTTTAAAATCGGTATTATTATTATGCTAATATTCTATAAAATCTATAATACTATAGAATCTTTTGTCTTTTTTAACGCATGATAATATTTTCTGTTTAACCAGAAAAGAACTGAAAACTCTATAATACTGTAGAGCTTATAGAATACTAAAGTCTGTTCTATGGGAAAAAGATAAGTTAATATTTGCGAGATGAACACGTGATAGCTTGCTTGATGTTCTGTCATTGGTCTATGAAGGGGTGTATCCATCCTTCAACCCTAAGTACCAATAACTACGTTTATATTATCTCATATACCGTGTGTTGACTTGGACCGTCGTATATAAGGATTTAGCATGTAAAATCAGACATGTGCGATTTCCTGATTCCCAAATTATTTTACAAAAAAAACTTTGGGATAAATGTTTTAGGAAACACTTTTTTACATGTAAATCAATTAACAAATTTTTTTTTAAAACCATCCCAATGTCAGGAATTAGCCCTAAAGTTGTCAAGAAATTGACTGAAAATGGCATTAGTCGGCCGTGCATTAGCATTTGTTTGATTTTTTGTTCCAATTTCACGGCTACTACCATTTTCCAGTCAATTTCTTAACAACTTTAGACCTAATTCTTGACGTTAGGAAGGTTCCAAAAAAAATTTTAGTAATTGATTTACATGCAGAAAAGTATGCCCTAAAATATTTATCATAAGGTTTTTTTTGTAAAATAATTTGGGAAGCAGGAAATCGCACATGTCTGATTTTACATGCTAAATTCCTATGTATGACGGTCCAAGTCAACACACTGTATAAGAGGGACATGCATATTTTTTTAAGTTAACAGGGTGGCCAAATCTTTGTGCAAACCAGTTTCCCTGACTTTTCCACAATTTTTTTTCAATTTTTTCTTGACTTTTATTATTAAACAAATGTAAATTCCTAAGTAATGTGAATCACAAAAATAACGATTTCTAAGTATAGATGTGTGAAAAAAAAATTGGGATAAGAATATAATTTTAATATTACACTAAAAGTGAAATTAATAAATTTTTGCCGAGATATTATAATGATACTTTGCACTGCAAATTTGTGTTTTGTAATTTTATGAATTCGCCAAACAAATTTTTTTCCTGACTACAAATGAAATTCCCTGAGTTATCCAGGATCAACAATATTCCCTGACTTTTCCCGGTTTATTAAGTTTTGGCCACCCTATCACGTGCACACTGCATAAGACTTATTTCTTCTGAACGGATGTACTATAGCAGGGGTGGGCACACATGAGGCCTAAGGGAGCCGCAATCCGGTTTTTAATATTCTATAAAGAGCCATACACAAATTAAATTTTTTTATTTAATATAATTGCATATTTTCACAATATAAAAACATAGAAAAAATATCATTATAACATATAAACATAAAATTATAACAATGAAAAAGAAAATAATTATTTCAAAATTTTAGTAGTGTGGCGACTTGTGCAGCGACAAAACGACCGTTAAAACACGCCGATACCAGACGACAAGCTGGCGCCTTCACGACCGTTAAAACGCGCCGATACCAGACGACAATGTTGGCGCCTTTACGACCGTTAAATCGCCTTACTTGAAGCTGTTCCTGATTGGCTCCCCACCCTCTCTGGGGCTAAAAATGGATTTCAATATGTAATCCGAAAACGACAAATACAAACAGTTCGTTCTCGAGAGTCTTCCAGACAACATCGTATTATTTCGCTTCTTGTCAATAAATATCGATAATAGTAATAAAATATATTTATTTAATTATATGTGGACTTTAATTAATCAACCTTCCCCACATAATTGGTGACCCACGACGTGATTTTTACGCGAAAATAGTGTACCGACGTGATTTTTAGTGTACCAACGTGATATTAGTGTACCGAAGTGATTTTACGTAAAAGTAGTGCAGTGTAGTTGTCCGAGTGAGTTCGACGATTAATTGTACTAGTTATCAACATGCCCGACACTAACATCGCACGCGTCAGCGTCAAAGTTCCTCCGTTTTGGCCAGCCAAACCAGCTCTCTGGTTTATCCAATTAGAAGCTCAATTCGCGCAAGCTGGAATTACGGCAGATGGAACAAAGTACAATTACGTCATCAGTGCACTGGATTCCACGCAAATGGAAGAGATCGAGGACATTCTCACCAACCCACCAGCAGCCGATTTGTACGGCAACATAAAAACTGCTCTTATCGATCGCTTGTCTGCTTCGCAAGAGCAACGAATACACCAGCTGTTAGAGCGAGAGGAGATAGGAGACCGTACGCCGTCACAATTTCTCCGACACCTACGACGTCTAGCAGGTACTACAGTGTCCGATGAGTTTTTGAAATCCTTGTGGCTACGTCGGCTACCCGATAACATGCGCGCCATTCTTGCCACGCAAGGGGGTGTGGCTCTGGAGAAAATAGCGGATACAGCCGATAAAATCCAAGAAACGCTGTCCGTTTCACAATGTTCGGCCGTAGATACAAGAGGATCTGAGCTACAGGAAACAGTAAAACTGATAATGAAACGTCTGGACCAACTAGAAGCGCGTGACCAGCGATCTCGCTCGACGACTCGTCACGGACAGCGAGGACGCAATCGTACACCATCACGCCAACGAGGCGAGCCGGCGGGACAAAACAGCGGTGAGTGCTGGTACCATCGACGTTTCGGTGACGCCGCTACGCGCTGCCGCGACCCCTGCAGTCGTTCATCGGGAAACGACAGCAACCATCATTGAGTGCGACGTTCAACGATGGTTTAGAACCGCGTCGCCTCCACGTGACGGACAAGAGTACGCGCGTATCGTTTTTAATAGACACGGGAGCGGATTTGTGCGTCTTTCCACGCCGTAAAATAAGTGATCGTAGAGACAAAAGTAATTATGTGTTGTACGCGGCAAACCAGACTATAATCACGACGTACGGTTTTATTACGCTAAAGCTAAATTTCGGATTGCGTCGTGATTTTATTTGGCGTTTTGTCGTCGCAGACGTCGACAAACCGATAATAGGTGTAGATTTTCTATCTTATTACGAACTATTAGTGGATGTGCGAAACAAACGACTTTTAGACAATACCACGAAATTAGCGGCAAACGGTAGTTCGGTGAACAAAGTAGTCACTTCAATTAAAACGGTGATAGGGCAAACACGCTACGAAGAAATCCTACGCGAGTTCCCGGAATTAACACGTCCAGCCGGTGCAAACAACGAGGTGAAACATAACGTCGTACATCACATACAAACAACAGCGGGACCGCCAACGTTTTGTAGACCACGCAGACTCGCGCCCGATAAATTACTATTGGCAAAAAAGGAGTTCGAGATCATGTTGAAAGAAGGCGTCATACGGCCATCAAAAAGTCCCTGGGCTTCACCTCTTCACTTGGCGCCGAAAAAGAACAATGGAATACGGCCTTGCGGAGATTACCGTTCTCTCAACAACAGAACAATCCCGGATCGCTACCCGATTCCACACATTGAGGATTTCGCACAAATGCTGGCCGGCAAATGCATCTTTTCCACCATTGATCTTGTACGAGCCTACAATCAAATACCGGTAGCAGAGGGCGACGTAAGCAAGACAGCAGTCACGACTCCATTTGGTCTCTATGAATTCCTACGAATGCCATTCGGACTGCGGAACGCGGCACAAACATTTCAGCGTTTTATCGACGAGACATTGCGTGGTTTAGACTTCTGCTACGTCTATTTGGACGATATTTTGGTCGCATCGCGCAATGAAGACGAACATCAACAACACATTCGGCAACTATTCGAGCGCTTGAAAGATTCTGGTATTGTTTTAAATGTAAATAAATGTGTATTTGCTCGAAGCGAAGTGCAATTCCTAGGCTATCAGGTTAATAAAGATGGTACAATACCATTGCCAGATAGAGTGGACGCGATTACAAAATTCTCGAAACCAAAGACCATGAAAGAATTACGTCGGTTTTTGGGCATGATTAATTTTTACCGCCGTTTTTTACAGGGTGCCGCGCAACTACAACAGCCGCTAACCACATTACTACATGGCTCACACACCAAAGGCAACGCGCCCGTGACATGGACAACTGAAGCTGAAGACGCATTCGTGTCAAGTAAACAAGCGCTGGCAAATGCAGCTTTACTGGCACATCCAATCGCAGGAGCGAAATTATCGGTGATGGTAGACGCTTCTGATTTTGCTATGGGCGGAAGTCTTCAACAGTGGAACAACAGGGCGTGGCAACCGCTAGCGTACTTTACGAAAACGTTGAATGCAGCGCAACGTAAATACAGCGCCTACGATAGAGAACTCTTAGCCATTTACGCAGCAATCAAACGATTTCGACATAGTATCGAAGGCCGACCGCTTATTATTTACACGGATCACAAACCGATAATATTCGCGTTTAAGCAAAAACCGGATAAGTGTACTCCACGCCAGTTCCGTTATCTTGACTACATAGGCCAGTTTACCACCGATATTCGACACGTGCAAGGCATCGATAACTGCGTTGCAGATGCCCTGTCCCGCATCGAGATAGTCACTGGTACGGTAGATAGCAACATGTTGGCTACGGCGCAAGAAACGGATGCCGAACTAGGGAAGCTACTGCAAGAAGAGAACTCGTTGCAATTAAAAAAACTCACATTACCGGAAACAGATCGACCGCTATATTGCGATGTGGCAACTGGGACCGCTCGTCCATACGTTTCTCCTACACTTCGAAGACGAGTATTTGAGAATTTGCATGGTTTATCACACCCTGGCATTAGAGCAACACAAAAGCTCATAACTCAACGCTACGTGTGGCCATCGGTAAATAAAGACTGTCGCAACTGGACACGGGGGTGTTTGCAGTGCCAACGCACAAAAGTCTCACGCCATGTCACAACACCAACCGGTATAATTCCAACGGATATGGGACGTTTTGAGCACGTACATATTGATATCGTTGGACCGATGCCAGTATCTAGAGGATTCCGCTACTGTCTGACGTGCGTAGACCGCTTTACGAGATGGCCGGAAGTAATCCCATTGCCCGATATGGAAGCTGAGACTGTCGCACGAGCTTTTCTGGCAAACTGGATTGCTAGGTTCGGAGTGCCGAAAAGGATAACCACCGACCAAGGACGTTAATTTGAGTCGCACTTATTTAACGAATTAAGTAAATTAATCGGTGCGACACATTTACGAACAACAGCATATCATCCAGCATCTAATGGCATGGTAGAGAGATTACACCGTCAACTCAAAACCGCCATTAAATGCCACGAATCGGAGGCATGGGTCGACGTATTACCCGTAGTCCTTCTAGGTATACGATCCGCGTACAAAGAAGATTTGGAGGCCACTACAGCAGAGATGGTATACGGTTCCACGCTACGGCTTCCTGGAGAATTTTTCGACAAACAGCAGTCGCAATTAAACACCAACTTCGCGCAACAACTTCGCGAACAAATGCGACGAGTAAAGCCAGTACCAGGAACACATCACGGAGACAAAAAGACTTTCATTTTTAAGGATTTACGTACGGTTCCGTTTGTGTTCGTTCGTCGCGACGCCGTACGTGGACCTCTGCAACCAACATATGAAGGTCCCTACAAAGTGATCACACGCAAGGAAAAGGACTTTTTGTTACTGATAAAAGACAAAAAGGTACGCGTATCCGTAGACCGTTTAAAACCGGCATATATCGTGACGGAAGACACATCAAGCAATACCACGGTAGATAGAACGTCAACAACTAACACTACGCCCAGTACGACGCCAGAAAAATATACTACGGGAGCTGGCAGAAAAGTCCGGTTTACCAACCACTTTCAAGCTGGATTTAAAAAAAAAAAAAAAAAAAAAATTTTTTTTCATATTTGTTTTGATTTTACTATATTTTTGTTTTGTTTAAGTAATATAGCGTTATCACTGGCAGGGGGGTGATGTGGCGACTTGTGCAGCGACAAAACGACCGTTAAAACACGCCGATACCAGACGACAAGCTGGCGCCTTCACGACCGTTAAAACGCGCCGATACCAGACGACAATGTTGGCGCCTTTACGACCGTTAAATCGCCTTACTTGAAGCTGTTCCTGATTGGCTCCCCACCCTCTCTGGGGCTAAAAATGGATTTCAATATGTAATCCGAAAACGACAAATACAAACAGTTCGTTCTCGAGAGTCTTCCAGACAACATCGTATTATTTCGCTTCTTGTCAATAAATATCGATAATAGTAATAAAATATATTTATTTAATTATATGTGGACTTTAATTAATCAACCTTCCCCACAGTAGTAAAATTCAAATATAATAAAAATGAAGTATGACAGAAATCTATAGGATAAAAATATATTTACTAATAAAATCTAAGGACAATCTTTGGTCAAATTTTTAAAATTTGGTGTAAAATTAGTTAATGCTGTCCGCAGAAATTCTGTAAGATGTTGATTGGTCAACTAAATATGTCACCCATCCTTTAAAACTTTAATGGGAGCCGCACTTGACTCAGTGAAGAGCCGCATGCGGCTCTCGGAGCCGCATTTGCCCACCGTTGTACTATAGCATTAATCAAAACCGAGCTCATGGTACTAAACCAATATGTATTATGGATTTAGTGTTTTTTTGTTTGTTTGTTGGTATGATGTGAATAAAGTGACTTGGCGACTATCAATCTTAAAAACGTTTCGAATCGCTAAGTTACTAACCTGGTTGTTAAGTGGATGTAATTGCACTTCATCATCGTCGGTTTCACGTTCTTGATGCAAATGGTGGAGCAATTCGCACGATTGTTCCACATAATGATGGTGTTGGGTTCGAGTAACCGTCGTATTAGAATCTCCCATGCCCCAATCGGCCAAAAGGTAAACCATCCCTCGTTCCAATTATTTAGTACCACAAGAGACAGAGTGAAAAACTGTTCGAGAAGATCTGCCCCGCACAATTTAACCTCAAAACGAATCAACGACAGTTAGGTTAGGTTCAGTTAGGTTAGGTTAGTGCCAAATACTAAGATGGCTGCTCTCGACAAACAATATGCAGTTAGATGGGGGTAGGTAAAATAGGCACTAATGGAACGTTCAGTGGACGTTGTATTTATATTTTATTTCATCAATTTACTTCCAATTTCTTCTTTTCAAATACTTCGAATTTTGAAAGATTTTCATCCCTAAAGATCCAGTTTATCTGAAATCAAAATAATAAATTTATAGTAAAATCAAGCAGTTTTAAGACCAATTTTCTTTAGGCCCAGTATTTACAAATTTTGGAATAGATATTTATATCCTTAGCCAATGAAATATTGTCATTTATTCAAAGAATAAATAAAAATTTTCTAAAAATTGACGATTTCTTGCTTTTTTGCTATGCTGTTTTAATGAAAAATTGGATTTTTTGAAAAATTTCAATAACTCCAGAAGTTTTCAAGTTGGCGAGCAAAAAACGTATATATGCTGTAAATTCGCGTTTTTAAGCATAAATTGACGATTTCTTGCTTTTTTGCTTCGCTGGTTTAATGAGAAATCGGATTTTTTGAAAAATTTCAATAACTCCAGAAGTTTTTAAGTTAGCGAGCAAAAAACGTATATATGCTGTAAATTCGCGTTTTTAAGCATAAATTGACGATTTCTTGCTTTTTTGCTTCGCTGGTTTAATGAGAAATCGGATTTTTTGAAAAACTTGAATATCTCTATATTCTAAGAATAAATAAAAATTGAAAATATTGACCCTTATGCCCGTATGCATAAACATTTTCGTTAAATATAAGGGTTCGTTAAACTGAAAATTCTTGGATTTCGTAAGGAATTTCGTTGCAATATATCATACATAGAAAGATTTCTTACGGAATCTAAGAATAACAAACCGTTATTTTTCGGCGCAAGTAAACTGGGCAAAGATTTCAGGTAGCCTTAGTCTGCACATACAAATTGGGGAAACTAACCCCTATAATCCCCTTCAGTGCACAGGTACTAATCCTTTCGTACCTACACGAAGGATGTATAGATTTTGCTTTGAAATAAATATTCATTACTACTGATTTGATTCTTTTGACGTTAAGATCAGAGAAATTGTATTTTATTTAATGATGGAAAAATTATATTTTAGAAATGATAAAAAAAAAAACGTGAAGACAAATAAGTAGAATAAATTTTGTTAAGTTGATATGTTATAAATATGCATCAACAAGTAAATTATAATTGTAATTAAATTATTATTGCAATTATATTTTTTGATAATAAATATAATATTTGCTTTTGTATTATTTTTTTTCTATTCCCAGTATTAACATGTCATTTAGCATATTGAACTGTATTTTAATTTTTATTAGAAAAATTATGCTGTATTATTTCCATTATCGTATTTAAGTAAGTATTTATACTGGCTACCTGGAATCTGTGCCCAGTTTGCATGCGTCGATTCTGTTTCGCACCTTGGTTGCTGAAGCGCATTATAAGGGTGTTGTGCCCAATTTGTATACGCCCTTATTTTTAACGAATATTTATGCATACGGGGATAAGTCTGTCTTACAGTTAAATTTATCTATATTTATTTTTAAATTTTTTTTTTTCAAATTAAGCCCTGTATTCAATATAATTGTGAAATAAACAGTAAAAAATGTAATTTAAATTTATGTAATTTTCCATAATTGTTAACAATAAAATAACAGAGACAGCATTTTGTACTGTGATACTTTACGTAATATTACATTTTATGAAAAAAAAACAAACTATATTTATAGTAGGTACATGTAAATTTACATGAGTGTACGATATTTTTCAATCAACAAAAATATTTTCTTTTTCCAATAACTTAAAAATACTTTAAGTAGCTTTTGAATTGCGAAATAAAAAATGTGGTATAATATGACTTTTATTTCAGCCATATGTATGTTCAAATTGCGTGTTAGTAATCCATATTACGGTTTGAATAAAAGCGTTCGCAGTAATCGTTAGTATACCACCAAACCTTTGACGTAAGATGATGTAATTGTATTGTTGATTTTATTGTTGTTGTTTTAAAAATGACGTATATTAGATGAAAGTCGAAAGAAAGAGAGAGAAACAGAGACAAAAATGACATTTGGTTGCCTTGGTAACAAGAGACAGAGAGAGAGAGAGAGATAAAGAGAGAGAGAGAGAGATAAAGAGAGTGAAAGAGAGATAAAGAGAAAGAGAGAGAGAGAGATATGTATAAACATACAGTGTTAAATGACAGTAGAAAAAGAAAAGAGAGAGAGAACGTGAGATAAACAGAAATAAAAATGACATTTGGTTGCCTTGGTAACAAGAGAGAGAGAGAGAGAGAGAGAGAGAAAGAGAGAGAGAGAGATAAGGGGAGATATGTATGACATTGTAAATGGTACAGTATAAACATAATGTGTATATTATATTGAAAGTCGAAAGAGAGAGAGAGAGAGAGAGAGAGAGAGAGAGATAAACAGAGATAACATGACATTTGGTTGTCATGACAACAAGAGAGAGAAAGAGAGAGAAAAAGAGAGAGAGAGAGAGATAAAGACAGAAAGAAAGAGAAAAAGAAAGAGAGAGATAAAGAGAGATATGTATGATATTATAAAAATAATGTGCATATTAGATGACAATAAAAATAGAAAAGATAGAGAGAGAGAGAGATATGTATTTTACTATTATTGAGTACATTTTATATTGTATATTTATAAAGGGCGCGCGCCCCATAGAAAAATAGGTAAAAGAACACAGTATATAAATATAAAAGTATTAAAAGTGCTTAAAATCATTTTAAATTGTTAAAATCGCGCTTAAAATCGTGTAAAATCAAATACAACCTCGCTTAAAATCATGTAAAATCGTTAAAATCGCCTCTGTGTGTGTGTGTGTGTGTGTGTGTGTGTATGTGTGTGTGTGTGTAATATCGCAATCAAAAATATAATATATCTATGTAATAAACTGAGATAGCTATGAAAAAAAAGAATCTCACTACCAAATTGATAAATGTCAAATTAATATATCGAAAAATGATAAAAATACCTTATCTACAACAATTCCACAGTAGAATCTCACCGACCATCGTTTAACAGGTACGTTTAGCCACAATTTAATATGCGACAACTTAAGATTGACGCATTTTTACGCAAGAAATCGCATTTTAATTTCAACCAGCGATAGCTCCGTTGTGTGTAGACAACACCAGACGGAGCTATGCGCGCATACAATAAAAATACGATTCCGGGCGGTAAAAATGCGCCAACCTTAAGTTGTCGCATATTAAATTGTAGCTAAACTTACCGTCTACACGATGTGCGATGAGATTCTATTGTGGAATTGTTGTAGATAAGGTATTTTTATCAATTTCGATATATTAATTTGACAATTTGACATATTTTTTCAATATAGCAGAAATATTCATTTTTTTCATAGCTATCTATGTTTATTCAACATACATATATTAAATTTTTGAATGCAATATTACACACACACACACACACACACGATTTTTATAATTTTACATGATTTTTCTTTGATTTTAAGCGCGATTTTAATGATTTTATATGTTTTTACCTATTGTTCTATGGGGCGCGCGCACGCGCGCGCCCTTTATGAACATACAATGTGTCTTGGAAATAAATGTACTTAATAATAGTAAAATACATATCTCTCTCTCTCTCTCTTTTCAAGTATACAGTGATTAGATGATTAGTAATTGTAGTAATTTTTTATATTGTTGTTTTTTTTTTTTCAGTTTGAACTTGCTAGCATGTGCCGTTTGGGCGCTAGAATATTTTTTCTGCTTTTGTGTTTTTTTTTTTCTCAAAATGTATGAGGTGTAGAGAAACGGGAATGGTATCGAAAAATGAGGAATAATGAGTTCTATAATTCGGTAAAAAAATTATTGTTCTACGATGCTTTGTTTAGGAGAAAAAAATTAAAAACTAATTTTTAAAAAATTTCGTAAGGGGGTGGTACCCTTGTGATTTTTTCAAAAAAAAAAAAAAAAAGAAAGAAAAAGGATTTTGGATATTTTTTCACTGGCTTTCGTTGTCTACTGTTTTATCCTACTTTTTGTACCTGACACTTTTTTTTCCTGTTTTTCTTTTATTTTTAATTCACGTTTTTCTGATTTTTCGAAAAGTTGATAAGGGGGGATCATTGGCATTTTTTTTTAGAATAAATGTTTTTTACAAAATTTGTTCCAAAAAATCTGAAAAAATTCTGTAATATAGAGAAAAAAATTATCTACAAAATAGCTGAGTAATTTTTCTCTCTAGCTTATACTGCGTTGGCAGGAAAAAATATTGAATATTTACATTTTTTACATTTTTATTGATTTTTCCGAGTTTTGATAATTTTTATAAATTAAACTATTAGTATTAGGAAAAAATGTTAAGTATTGACTTAAATTTCTTTTTGCACGTTATATAACCTCCTTAAATTTGTTTTTTGCTAAATGTTTCCAGTTAAGCTCCATATAGGTGAAAAATGTAAAAAAAGTAAAAACTTGTCGAATTTGAAGTGTGACTATATGGTTGTTAGCATTTTTTAAGGGTTTTACAATGAGACTCCACTCGATTGGTTTAAAAAAAAAATTGAAAATTTCGTATTCAGTAGAAACCTGTTTAAACATGGACCGTCCGCATTGCCCCCAGAACTCGACCTAGCTATAAACATATCATAATTACTTATGAAATAAAAATTTTAAAAAATGTAAAAATGCGAGCTCTAAGTGGTTACACTCAACCGTTTTTTCATAAAAAGTCAATTATTTTTGGACCTGTTGAGACTTGGAACAAATGTCTGGTATTGGGTTGTAGCCCTTTCAAATATACACAATTAAGCTAAATACCTTTTTTTCATAACTGCTATAGGTTTTTTTAAAACAATTAAAATATAGTAAATCGGTTGTAAAACAAAAGCGAATCACCGAAATTTAAAGTTTTACATACCATTGCATAGCATTTTAAAGACCTTTCCAACGATACCAAACTTGATTAGATTCGGATAAGATTTAATAAAAAGCATGTTGTGACATGTTTAGGGGTCTTTTAGACCCATAGATTGTCTTTTGGTTGGTCCTCATTTCTGATTCCCGACAACTTTGGTCTCCTAATATTTTTCTCTAAAGCGCATAGTTTTCGAGTTCCGGCCACCTATGTCTTTGTTTTAATATGTTTACTGCGTTGCGGGATTCTAAACCGTATACATTTATTGACATATTGTTCATAATCTCGAATTTCGGAATATTGCTCACCTTCATAGGAAATTCTATATTATCATATTTTAATACTTCACTGAAATGTGGATATGATGAAACACGACCGGAATTTTTGTCTGCAGGATGTAGCGCGGATACTATAGCCCACAAAAAGCAATATTCATCATTGTTTTGAATATTTATACAAGCATGTTTATCTCTAATTTGTTTAGGAAGTTCAATTAATGATGATCCGCGGATTGGTTTATATTTACTAATATTTACTTCTAAGTGAGATATTTCTTTCAATGCCCACCCGGAATCACGTTCTTGAAATTCCCCGCATTTTGTTTTAACTATAACGCTCATTTTGTCGTAGATATCAGAAAAATGATTCATTGATGGTGATATTTCCTTAAATTTTGTATTAAAAGATTTTAACTCCCCGGTAGGATTTTTTTCGTTAATATAGTAGCTAAATAATTCAATGTTAAATTTAACGCCAGAATTATGCGATTGTATAATTGAAAATATTAAATTGAAAACTGTGTCTCTTATATTTTCTAAAAATTTATTAACATCAATCCCTGATCCTTTTATTCGATAAGTTACTATTCGCTTTTTGAAACTAGAACCAATTTCGACAATATCCTGTTTAAAAAGTTTAATCATTGTATTAATATGCTTTAGAGATCTTAAATGTCCGGCGTATTTACTTCGAGTTGAAAATTTTTTATTACAAATTTCGCATTCCAATAATATGTTGCAATTTAGCTCTTTCTCTGGTTTATTTATTAATTTTCTTTTCTTTTTTAATGGTTCTTGACTGTCATGTTTATGATTCAAAAATTCTATGCCGCTAGCAAATTTTAATCCACAAATCTCACATAGTTGTGCATCTGAATGATATTTGTTAATATGCCTTGTTAGATTATCGTTGCGAGTGAACTTTAAACAACATATTTTACATTTGCAATGATTTTGAGTTTCACCACACATCTTTATATGACGCTTTAAATGATCTTTACTAGTGAACACTTTTCTACATTTACAACAGATGCTCATTTTAGAATATAAGCTATATTGATCGCGGTAAATTAAATATAGTTTTCGCGGAGTAAAACTTTAAAGCTAATTTGACCGGATTCTATTTGATATCGAACCGCCGAGTTCAACAGTTAAACAGCTACTGTAATATTACATATGCTACACATTTAATATGCACTTATTACACATACTGAAAATACGATCTATTGCGAATAAAGCCGATTTTACACGAACCTGCATTTATTTTAAATACCTATACTCAGTAGTACAGGTGTAGGTTAATGGAATGGATATTTAGTTTGTATCTCAATAGGCTAGCACCCGCATCATAGCCGTACACCCGCCCCCCTCCCACCTCTAGACTCACACCAAGGTCATGCTTGAGTGACCACCCTTTGCAAACAACACACACATGACAGCCGCTAATTTGAAATTGTCCCTCTATCTCTCTCACACCCTCTTGTACCAATTCTTTTGCCTTGTGTAATTTGGGAGGGTGGGAGGGTGAGCCAGAAGGAACTATACTACCCTACTCGCAAAGAAGCAACTTTTGCTTCATCCACACTCATAATTCCTCCTCTCATCGCATGCTCACTTCTATTCCTACTACTTGTAAACTTTCGCTGCACGCAAGCCACTCTCTCAATCACACCATCACTCCAACTACTCATCGGACTGATCCACTGGGCAAACACGTATATCATTAACAATCATTAGACGCATTCGCTCAACATGTATCCGAACCGCATCTTAACTGACTAACACCAACTTTTTCTACAACATTTTTTCGCAATTTCACACTTGTCATACACTAATCTAATAGTATAAAATTATATAAAGACGGAGCTATGCGCGCATACAATGAAAATACGATTTCGGGCGGTAAAAATGCGCCAACCTTAAGTTGTCGCATATTAAATTGTAGCTAAACTTACCGTCTGTACGATGCGCGATGAGATTCTATTGTGGAATTGTTGTAGATAAGGTATTTTTATCAATTTCGATATATTAATTTGACAATTTGACATATTTTTTCAATATAGCTTATTCAACATACATATACAATATACATATTATATAGTTTATTCAACATACATATATTAAATTTTTGAATGCGATATTACACACACACACACACACACACACACACACACACACACACACACACACACACACACACACACACACACACACGATTTTTACGATTTTAGATGATTTTTCTTTGATTATTATATTTGACTTTTTTTTTCATTATTAGCTAAAAATTGTTACATACATACATACATACACACACAATCACGCCATGTACCCTAGCGCAGGGTGTGGCACAAACTCTTTCCACTCATTCCGACAAATCAGTCGCCTCTAAACATATTCCTATCCAAGCAAACAAGCAACTTTCGCACGCACATCCACATTCCACATAATTCCTCTCTCATAGCATGCCTCTTCTATTCCTACTACTTGGAAACTTTCACTGCACGCAAGCCACCCTCTCAATCATCTACCACCACTCCACCTATGTTAAATTCAACTCATCGGCAGTGGCGTAGCTAGAAATTTGTCAAGGGGGTAGGGGGTTACTAATATTAATCAATAAAGATAATCTTGTGAAAAACAGACATAATCTTGTGAAAAACATACATAATTTTGTTCGAAACTTCATAATCTTGTAAAAAAAACAGCCATAACCTTGTGAAAAACAGTCATAACCTTGTATAAACCAGTCATAACCTTGTGAAACACTTCATAATCTTGTAAAAAAACAGTTCACCGAAAACAAATTCACCGATGTACTAATTCACGGACAGAAAAAAATTGAAAAAAAATACGCTTTTTTTAAAGACATTAATACTATTCATAATATTAAGAATAAGTGTACTTATACATACGGTATGTATACGCAATTGGCTATTTATACATACTGGAAAAAAAAACCTAAACTAACTTACTAACCTTTACAAGGTTATGACTGTTTTTTACAAGGTTATGACTGTTTTATACAAGGTTACGACACCACCGAATTCAAACTCCCGGATGAAACCCCAACAGATCCAATTAAAGAATCATCTTTATCTTGGACATCATCTTCAGAGGACAGCGGTGATTCACCAAGTGCCACGCCACCAGCTGTAAGTCGTAAACAAACTGGTGAACCGGATGTTCGTGCCGACCCGGTTAAAGAAGTGTGCTGTGTACCACCTACCCTGCCAAGAAATCCACCAAAATTGAATGATGAAAAGTGAGTTTGTGCCACACCCTGCGCTAGGGGGTACATGGCGTGATTGTGTATGTATGTTATGTACACAGGGTGGGCAAGATAAAAGAGGTACAGAAGTACAAATAATTACAGAAAAATATATATTACTAATATGCCTGTTAACACAAGATGCGGGCATACTCATAACCTTGTCAAAAACAGACATAATCTTATAAAAAAAAAAATCATAACCTTGTAAAAAACAGTCATAACCTTGTAAAAACCAGTCATAACCTTGTTAAAAAGAGACATAACCTTGTAAAAACCAGTCATAACCTTGTAAAAAACAGTCATAACCTTAAGAAAAACAGACATAATCTTGTGAAAAACAGACATAATCTTGTAAAAAAACAGTCATAATCTTGTAAAAAACAGTCATAACCTTGTGAAAAACAGACATAATCTTGTGAAAAACTCATAATCTTGTAAAAAACAGTCACAACCTTGTAAAAAACAGTCATAACCTTGTAAAAAACAGTCATAACCTTGTGAAAACCAGTCATAACCTTGTAAAAACAGACATAATTTTGTGAAAAATTTAATAACCTTGTAAAAAAACGGTCATAACCTTGTAAAAAACAGACATAATTTTGTGAAAAACTTTATAACCTTGTAAAAAACAGTCATAACCTTGTAAAAACCAGTCATAACCTTGTAAAAAACCAGTCATAACCTTGTAAAAAACAGTCATAACCTTGTAAAAACCAGTCATAACCTTGTAAAAAACAGTCATAATCTTGTAAAAACAGTCTCTTTTATCTTGCCCACCCTATATTATTATTATTATTACTATTATTTACCTAACCTAACACATCTCTTCCATCCCCATACGGCGGTGATTCTTCACAATCACCAATCACAGTCTGACTAACCTAATTTCAACAGCAGCGCCATTCAACTACAGCGGATGCACACGGATAACCAATCGTGTGGTTTCAGAGTCGTCAGCTCTCTTTCCTAACCTCTTCCCCACGCTCCGATTCTTCTCCAATCGGTGTAAATTTACGGTAATTTTACAATTATTTTGGAAATTTACTAAAATCTGTAAACAAATTTTACCAGAAATTTTCTAATATTATTTGAATTTTACAATTTCTATGTATTTTTACATTTGAATACTTATTTTATGTAATTATACAAATATTATTAAATAAAAACACGTTTCAAATTACACTGTACAAAATCGGTGTAAATTTACAATGATAATTATGGTAATTTTACAATTATTTTGCAAATTTACTAAAATCTGTATTATTATTATTTGAATTTTACAATTTTTATGTATTTTTAAAAAGTTATAAATGTAATAATGACATTAGTAAATGTAATAATTGCATTAATAAATGTAATATTTATATTAATCAATGTAATATTTATATTAATAAATGTAATATTATTATTATTATTATTATTCAAGTAGTAGGAATAAAAGTGCATGTATGAGAGGAATTATGAATGTGGATGAAGCGAAAGTTGCTTGTTTGCTTGGATAGGAATATGTTTGGAGGCGACTGATTTCTCGGGATGATGAAAAGAGTTTGTGCCACACCCTGCTAGGGTACATGGCGTGATTGTGTATGTATGTATATTTAAAACAGTAAATGTAATTGTTACATTTATTAATGTAAATATGTACGTTTAAAATTACAATGTAAAAAATCGGTGTAAATTTACAATGATAATCATGGTAATTTTACAATGAATTTCACTGTAATTTTCATTTTTTTTTTTTTGTAAATTTACTAAAATCTGTAAATATTTCCAGATATTTGATAATATTATTTTAATTTTACTATTTTTATTTATTTTTACATTTGAATACTTGTTTTATGTAATTATACAAATATTTATATATATATATATATATATATATATATACATATATATATATATATATATATATATATATATATATATATATTGTGACAATTTGACATTGTCACTTGTTTGAAAGTTAAAATAATTCCGCTTACGAACGATTACATCGGCCTAACCTCAATATGGAACTGATGGATATCGCAATTATTATATCCCTATTACTTTTATATTATTTCGGTGTCTTTAATAGTTGAATCGAGCAGATTTATGATTTCAATATCATTAATTTAGAACTGATAAATATTTTGAGAACTGTCATGAGATTCCTGTGAACCACAAGAGATGGCATTACTGACATATTGCTGAATATTTTATGTCAACGAATTATATTGTATTTTCTAAATTCAGTAATTGTTTTAAAATATTTAATTATTATATCAACGAACAATATTATTAGTAACATCGAAATAAGCGAAATAAAATTCGTTAGTATGCGTCATGTCCGCTTGGTACCCGTAGGGTGGGGAGATATCATAAATATATGCGCCGGCCTTGGTAGCCCTCTCTTCGACAAGGTCTCTCTTCTCGAACCAACCGTGTGGCGTAGCACGAGCTCTCTCTTGGCCAACACGTCTCTCTGGTTCCGGGCGTTTTTTTTTCTGGCCTGAGCTATCTCTCTGAGCCGACATCTCTGTTCTTGTACCGGCAGTGAAATTGTTTTCAATGCGAATATGAGATTTTATTGTGTGAATATTTAGAATATTCAAGTTTTAGTAATTATAACGTTAGAAAATTTATGATTCCGGTGTGAATATTTTATTTTTTTGGTTGGAGAGCATATTTTATTTGAACGCTAGTAATTGCGTTGTAATATCGTCCACGTGATTGGCAACGATTGGAATTTGGCATGTCTGAACGAAAGTAGGTAAGCGATAATTGTGAAAATTTGAATCTAAATCTAGATCAAATTGTTTTTCTTTTGATTCATTTTTAAATTCACGTGACCTTGATCAATGACTTACGATTTATTCAGTCATGTTATTCGAATCGGTTTAGTTATTATTGTGTCATTATTCATTGGATTAATGAACAATATTGTTGAATTCTTTTAATAAGATATTTGATGAGAGAATAATTTGTATTTTGAATTATTTTCAGATAAGAAATTTTCTAGTGCTTTGATTTATAATCGATTAAGATTTTAAATTAGTTTTTTATGAGAAAATTTTCTAAGATTTTGATTTATAATCAATTAAGATTTATTGTTTTGAAAACAATTTCGCGACTGTCCCGATTCGACGAACCCTGTCGAATCCAGTTTCCCTGGGCCGCTGCGCCATTCATATTTTGTCTTTTTTTATCCATTTATTAGTAACTCTGTTTTCCTACATACTACCATGTATTGTAGTTTATGTGTTGTGTTGTCAATTATTCCAAGTGCAATCCCATCATGGTAACTTGCATGTTGAAATTGTGACGTCATTGGGCTGCTGTGGATGATGTATTGAACCTGTGTGCGTGAGTTGATTGAAGCGTAGCGTCATTATTCTGCGTGCGTAATTCGGCTCGGATTAAAGTCCATTTTGATAGTCGGCCGTCTTCGTAAAGATAATTTTTTGTGATATTGTGGATAACGTTCTATTATGTTTGAGGCAAGACGCCTGTTTTATTAGTTTTGAGTTTGGAACGTACCACAGCTTTCTTTCGGAGACATTGCTCGCGTAGTTTCGACTTGTAGTCTCGACCATAGCAACGAAAGACTTTCGCCGCACATGCCATTAGCAAAGCAAAGCCAACTGTTTTTTTTTGTAAAGCCAATATGTTATTTTGTAATAATAATTTTATATCGAATTGTTAATTTATGATTAATCAGGACATTTATCTAAGTAAAGTTAACTTATTTTATTTGGAATCGTGCGTATTATATTTAGTTTCGAACTGTCGAATTTTCATTGCATAGCACTATTACGTTCCTAATTTAATACGTTAAGGTTACTTAAGTCCTTCTATTGAGTTGTGTGACAACCTCCGATTCTTTGTACCATTCTGTTATATTGATAATGTTGTATGTTTGTATTTAATACCTCTGTAATTTCAAGTGTATCAACTATTGTTTCAAGTTCGATTTGTTTGATTATATCACATTTGTTAGTTCGGATTATCCTGCTGTGCCCTCTTATGTTTAGGGACCAGTCTGTGACTTTCAAGGACGTCTGAGTGGGATTCAGTCGAATTAGCAGCTCAGTCTATCTTGGAAACCGAATTTTGGATCAGCCGCTGAATGAGATCTACTTTTATACAAATCGAGCACGAAATAGTGACTGAACGATTTATTCTGAACGTACTAACGCCAACCAGGCATAATCAGATCTCGAGGGCGACCATTTTCCTGCGGTCTTCATCAACTACCACACCGCTACTGCGTAATGCGTACTGGCATTCCCTCAGCGTCTACGAAAGCTCAGAAGAAGATCTACTTTAGCTAGACCACCCGCTAACCAGCAGACGTCAAACAATCTGTCTAGTTACACTATCACGAATGACATACATTTCTTTGTATTGAAAAAGAACACGTAGCTCTGTAGTGAATAAAATCAATCAATATAACGACTTATATTACAACTCATCATCAGGTATATTTTTTTATTTAATTAAGTTATTTCATTTCCGAAACAAATTCTCGAAAAGACAAAAATAATCCCCATCCCGTTAAGTTCCTTTTTGAGATTTGGTAAAGCGTCTCATTTTGCTTCGAAAATCCGCTTTCCTGGTGCCCATCCAATTAAGTAACATCATATATTAATCAACGGTTCCTATCACCTTGAATCTACGACCCCGCTCTCCCCCAAACCTCAAGAGCCCGGGACAAATTGATGTGACAGGTAGGTTAAAATCAGATGAACAAAATATTTCAAAAATTTGAACACTTTGATAAAATTTAACCAACAACATAAATTTTAAATTCATCTTAATTGTCACAATATATATAACGGTTTTATTTTTTCCATATTCGGTTCAATTCCGTGTGATTAATTTTACATTTTCTTATTAAATTATCTGAAAATTAAAATCAAAAAAATTTAAAATTCTAAAACCTAAAAATCCAAAATCTAAAATTCCTAAATCTAAAAAATTCAAAATCTAAAAAATTCAATTCCGTGTGATTAATTCTACATTTTCTTATTAAATTATCTGAAAATTAAAAAAAAAAAAAACTAACCTTGTGTTTATCCCTAACTGCACTCTTCCAATCCACTAGGTTAGTTACTCGTCATCGCATTATTTCTATGGAGGAAGAATGCTCTAGGAGGCGGTGTCGCTATTAGTAAATGCACGCTGGTTAGTTGACTGGTTTTCACAAGGTTATGACTAGTTTTTACAAGGTTATGTCTCTTTTTAACAAGGTTATGACTGGTTTTTACAAGGTTATGACTGTTTTTTACAAGGTTATGACTGGTTTTTACAAGATTATGGCTGTTTTTTTTTTACAAGATTATGAAATTTTTCACAAAATTATGTCTGTTTTTACAAGGTTATGACAGGTTTTTATAAGATTATGAAGTTTTTGACAAAGTTATATCTGTTTTTCACAAGGTTATGTTTGTTTTTTACAAGATTATGAAGTTTTTCACATAATTATGTTTGTTTTTCACAAGATTATGTCTGTTTTTCACAAGATTATGACTGTTTTTCACAAGATTATGACTGTTTTTTACAAGGTTATGTCTGTTTTTCCCAAGGTTATGAGTGTTTTTTCCAAGATTATAAAGTTATGTCCATAATATTATGTCCGCATCTTGTGCTAACAGTCATATTAGTAATATATATTTTTCTGTAAGTATTTGTACTTCTGTATCTCTTTTATCTTGCCCACCCTGTACATAAATACATAGACAATCACGCCATGTACCCTAGCGCAGGGTGTGGCACAAACTCTTTTCATCATTCAATTTTGTTGGATTTCTTGGCAGGGCAGGTGGTTCACAGCACTCTTCTTCATCTGGGTCGGCACGAACCATCCGGTTCACCAGCTTGTTTACGACTTACAGCTGGTGGCGTGGCACCTAGTGAATCACCGCTGTCCTCTGAAGATGATGTCCAAGATAAAGAAGATTTTTCAATTGGATTTGTTGGGGTTTCATTCGGGAGTTTGGATTCGGTGGTGTCATAACCTTGTATAAAACAGTCATAGCCTTGTAAAAAAACAGTCATAACCTTGTATAAAACAGTCATAACCTTGTATAAAACAGACATAACCTTGTATAAAACAGTCATAACCTTGTAAAAAAACAGTCATAACCTTGTATAAAACAGTCATAACCTTGTAAAAAACAGTCATAACCTTGTATAAAACAGTCATAACCTTGTATAAAACAGTCATAACCTTGTATAAAACAGTCATAACCTTGTATAAAACAGTCATAACCTTGTATAAAATAGTCATAAACTTGTATAAAACAGTCATAACCATGTAAAAAACAGTCATAACCTTGTATAAAACAGTCATAACCTTGTATAAAACAGTCATAACCTTGTATAAAACAGTCATAACCTTGTATAAAACAGTCATAAACTTGTATAAAACAGTCATAACCTTGTGAAAAACAAACATAATCTTGTGAAAAACAAACATAACCTTGTGAAAAACAGACATAATCTTGTGAAAAACAGACATAATCTTGTAAAAAACAGTCATAACCTTGTGAAAAACAGTCATAACCTTGTCAAAAACAAACATAACCTTGTGAAAAACAGACATAATCTTGTGAAAAACAGACATAATCTTGTAAAAACCAGTCATAACCTGTGAAAAACAGTCATAACCTTGTCAAAAACAAACATAATCTTGTGAAAAACAAACGTAACCTTTTGAAAAACAGACATAATCTTGTGAAAAACAGACATAATCTTGTAAAAAACAGTCATAACCTGTGAAAAACAGTCATAACCTTGTCAAAAACAAACATAATTTTGTGAAAAACAAACATAACCTTGTGAAAAACAGTCATAACCTTGTGAAAAACAGACATAATCCTGTGAAAAACAAATGTTTCTCATTCAGAGCCCAAATGAGCCCATTTACTATTCACAAGAAAAATCCAGGTCCGGATTAACAAAAAAAAAAATAGAAAGCAATTGTGACCTTGAAACAACACCCTGTATATATTGATATTTTCAAAATTCGTGTTTAAAATGAGCACTTAAAATTTTTGCGTAGAAAATTTAACTTCTTAAATTTTGAACTTAAAATAAAGTTTTTCAGTTTTAATTTTAATTTAATTAAATATTTAATCATATTTGGTAGTGAATGTTGGGTTTGGTTGCAAGAGCATAAAAGGAAAATGACTGCTGTGGAAATGAGGTATGTGGTGTAAATAGGAGAGATCGGGTACGAAATACCGATTAGTGTATGATGAGTGTGAAAATGAATGTGAAAATGAGTGCGAATGCGTCTAATGAACGTTTGCTGTTGAAAAGATTTATTTGAAGGATTGTTGATGGTATACGTTTGCAGGTGGACGTCCGATGAGTAGTTGGAGTGGTGGTAGATGATTGAGAGAGTGGCTTGCGTGCAGCGAAAGTTTCCAAGTAGTACGAATAGAAGTGAGCATGCGATGAAAGGAGGAATTATAAATGTAGATGAAAGTGCGAAAGTTGCTTGTGCTGGATAGGAATATGTTTGGAGGCGACTGATTTATCGGGATGATGAAAAGTGAGTTTGTGCCACACCCTGTTTTGGGTACATGGCGTGATTGTGTATGTATGTATCTATGTATGTATGTATGTATATTTGACGTAAACATAAATAAATCATGGATTTTTATATCGACCTTCATTCGCAAATGTTTAATATGTTAACAATATGTTAATAACATGTTAACATAAATACGTAATAATTTAATACGCGGAAGTAAATTACAAACATTATTTATTAAATTTACTCAAAATACATAAAATTTATATAATTTATGTAATTTTAACAAAATACAGTGTTGCCAACTTTCCGAGAAAAAAATTTACTAAAATTTTTAAAAATATATTATGATCACTTTATTTAACCGATTTTAATCAAATTTTCATAAAAGATTCTCCTAGTGCCTAAATAAATTATGCAATTTTAACAAAATACAGTGTTGCCAACTTATCGAGAGAAAAAATTACAATTTTTTTTCAAAATTCATTGTGGCTACATTATTTATTCGATTTTGATCTAATTTCCGCTCAAAGTTTCTCCTAGTGCCCACACAAATTATAATATTATTAAAATACAGTGTGTTGCCAACTTTCCGAAAAATGTCAAAGTGGTCTATATATGGGTTTACCCATATACTTCTAATCTTGTTAATTAAAAGATACCTATATCATATATTCATAATTTTATTTTCATTTTCATTTTTCTTTTGGAGATAAATTATACACGATAAATGATTTTATTATAAAGTTAGGAGTTTGTGCCACACCCTTTTGAGTACATGGCGTGATTGTGTATGTATGTACAGTTCATACAAAACAAAATCCAATGCACATCACCAATGACGTTTTTTGAAATAATCAGAATTACCAGTCTTATAAATCATACCGAAATATTAATGCATTTGGAATTTGAAATCGGCGCGTTGTTTAACGTTGGCAGTATTGATTACGAAAATGTGATGTTGCCGATTTTAGTTGACATACAAATAAAATATAGTTTCATTAGCGTTATCCGGTATTTGTATTGAACTGATTGTTTAAAAAATGCCAAAACAACTAAATAGTCGCTGTAAAGAACTTGTTGCATCTAATATATATATATATATTGTAATAATTTTTTATTGTTACAACTGCAAAATATTTTGGTTAAATATTGAAAATTTAAATTTCGCGCAAAACTATTTTTTGCTGTGACATTTGGCCGAGAGCGTGCGCTCGCTTGACGGATACGGTGCGTGCAAGAGGCATTGTGGTACGGACTGCGGTGGTGTTGACATCGGTATGTAAGTTTTAATGTTATATCTTGTTTTATATTCGTCATCCGTTATTAATTTCGGTTTATTTTGATGAAATATGATTTAATATTGTTCGTGTTAATGATCGAGATTAATATTTTCGTTTTATTTGAGTTAATTTAGTAATTTTGAGTGTGTTAATTTGGATGATGGAAAACGTGCTTTTCTGCTATCGGTCGTAGCACTGCCGGCGTCCGGGCCAGAATCATGTAGTGTTTGTGATCCTATTTTTGCGACTCGAGTCCTTTCCTTCCGTCTTTACTTCCTGTTAAAATTCCTATTTTCTGTATAATTTTTTGTTGTTTGAAAATTCTGTGCTGTGTGTGACGTCATTCCTTTTTGTGTGAAAAATTCTTGTTTGTCGAACCTCGCTTTTGGCGCAGCGCTAGCTGAGATCTCGCCACTTCTTATTAATTTGTATTTATTGTAGTTGATGATTGAGTATTTAGATTGTGTAGGAGCCCGCGTTCTTGTTGTGGATTTTTTTTTGCTGTTGGGCTTCAATCTAAAAATTAATAAGAATCCGCGAAGTTCGATTCGTATCACTCCGTTGGCAGCATTTTCACATAAAAAGAGAAATTGTAAGTAGCATTGGTTTTTGTAGCTATTCTTGTATTTATTTTATGTCAGCCCGATTAAACCATTTTAGTATCTATTTTGTATCAGCCCTAATGTTAAATTAATTATAGTTTGGTAATTATTTATTATTGATATTGATTAAATTATTAACATTTTGGTATTTAAATTGTATTAGTTATTCTGCTCAATTTGTCTTATTTACACTTTACTATTGTTTCAATTATTGTAATTTTTTTGTATTTGAATTGTACTAGTTATTTTTGCTAAATATTTTAAATAGTTTTTGTATGACATTCTCACTTTGTTACATTATTATTCTGTTCAATTTAGAAAACATTGTAAGCTCTTGAGCAGTGATTTTTAGTTGGCAACTTAAGTTATAATCTTGTGTAAAACTTTATCAGTCGTAGCAAGGATACTGTTGTTTGTGTATGGTTTTTCAGGGTTGGTTGTAGTCGAGCTGGAGGATTCAGTATAGGACTGTCATCTTCAAGTGGACCCAGCCTCTGTCAGTTAAGCCAAAGTACGATTATAAAGTCGATCTATCCGAACAACGGGTCATGAGAATCGTTCCGGTTCCAATATTATGTGACTAGATCACTGAGGATTTAATCGCTCGTTTTACGAAAATCAGCCTTCCAACTTGAGCTTATAATTGTCGTCTACGTGCCGTACCAACTCACAGTCCTGACTGGAAGCCTTCAGCCTTCTACTCCAACAAGAAGAGGAATTAGCTAGGCCCTTGCACGGTAACTTCCATAAGCGTAAGATCTCTCAATCCTATTTTCGTTGCCCAAAAAATCAAATAACAATTTTGTATTCAATATAATAATTTAACTCTGTGAGAAATTACTAAGCTAAATAAAATTTATTTAAATTCAAGTCTGCTGCATCAAATTGAGTTTCATTTCTATATAAAAAAAAAAAATAAATACATAATAAATAATTCCATCAACAAAACTGAAACCATTATCCAATAAATTTATGTTTTCTTTGTGTTTGTCCAAACCTTTGGCCTTCGAGTTTCCGAGATACTTGTAATTTTTTTATATCTCGGTGGCGCCTCTTAAACCCACCCCTAGTGCCTACCAAACCAACTGTAGCCGGAGCTATGTAAGGCGATTCAGGTAGGAACCAAAAAATATTAATAAATAAATAAATTAATAATCATAAAAACGTCATAATATATTTAGATTTACTTAATTAATTATAATTAAAAACAAATTTAAAGTTTATTTGTGAACATTTAAATATTATATTATCACTTGAATATAGACATATATGTCCTCCCGTAATTTTTATCTTATCTTGTATTTATTTAGTTCATATTGATAAATTTATTGGAAATATATTACGTATTTCTAGTAATCAATACTTATTTTATATATATATATATATAATATATATATATATATATATATATATATATATATATATATAATATATATATATATATATATATATATAATATATATATATATATATATATATATATATAATATATATATATATATATATAATATATATATATATATATATATATATATATATATAATATATATATATATATATATATATATATATATATATATATATATATATATATATATTTAGTATATTAAATATTCAGTTGAATACACAACATATCTAATTTACAGTGTTTATCATTAAAAAAATCCATTAAATTTTGATCCGAAATATATTTCTCAAATTTAGTTTTTTTTTTTACAAATTACAAGTTAAATTTTAAATTTTTTATTATAACTTACTGTAATTTTTCTGAAATTTTCTATTTAATATTATTTTGTTATTATTTTTATATAAACTAAAATGTTGTCACGTGATTTTCGGTTTATGGAAGTATTTAATTTATAAGGAAAAAATAGTCTTATCGATATTAACTGATAATATTCGAATTAATGTTTACTTAGAATAGCAGTTAATAAATGTTGCAATTTGATTTAAAAAATTACAAGGTTTTAACAATTTTTTAAATTTTTTTAGGTAAATTTCGTAAAAAATTTCAATTATTGATATTTTTAAAAAATTTTGTTATTTTATATTATCTGAACAAAAAATTTTAAATTTTTCAAATATTGACATTTCTAAAAGATTTTGACAAAATTTACAAAGTTTTAACAATTTTCAAATTTTTTTTACAAATTTTGTAAAACTTTTCAAATATTGAGACTTTTGAAAATTTTTATTATTTTTAACAAGGTTTTAACAATTTTAAAAAAATTAAACAAATTTTATTCAAATATTGACTTTTTTAATATCATTAACATAAATGTATTAAGACTTATTTGAAATAATTCAGCTCAGTTTTTCTTCCCAAAATTTGTTTATAATAATTTACATAATTATATAAAATAGTAAATATGTCGATTTGCATTTTCAAAAAAATAAAAGTTTAATTTTATACTTATAAATTATATAGAAATAAAACTGTTTTAGGTTCAAGTTCTGTATTGAAATTTATTTATAAACAACGTTTTCGACGAAACTCAATTCTCGTCTTCATTAGGAAAACTAATACAAATTTCTATCAGTTTTTCTGATAAAAACAAGCGTGGAGTTTCGTCGAAACGTTGTTTATATATAAATTTTAATGCAGAACCTGAACCTAAAACAGTTTTATTTCTATATTATTATTATTGTTTTTATTATTAGACATATTAAGTATTTTTTTAAAAATAATTAAAAAATTAAACAATATATAGATTGTTTAGAAAAACTAACAATTATTATAATTGATTAAAAAAATTAATTTATATTTTTGTTGTTGTTATTGAAATGGTATTCGTTATAAGGTAATTGTACAAAAGTAATAAATAATCCAATAAATTACAATTTTGCACTTTAAAAATATATTTTGTAAATATATATATATATATATATATATATATATATATATATATATATATATATATATATACCGGGTGTAGAAATGAAATGTGAACCATAGGGATTTCAATGTTATTTTTTAAATACGGCTGTATCTCTTTCCCTATTGACTTTAGAGCAATTATTTAAATACAAAACTTGTTCAAAATGTGAAAATGCATGGTATAAACTCATTTTTGTTACATAAATATTAATATTTTACGATATACAGAGTTAACCACTAAAAAATGAGCCATAACATTGGGAAACGGGAATGGTATCGAAAAATGCGGAATAATGAGTTCTATAAAATTTTTGGACTAAATTTTGTAAAAAAGTCTTATTCTGAAAAAAATGCCAATGGTCCCCCCTTATCAACTTTTCGGAAAATCAGAAAAACGTGAATAAAAAATTAAAGAAGAACAGGAAAAAAAAATGTCTGGTACAAAGAGTAGGATAAAAGAGTAGACAACGAAAGCCAGTGTTAAAATATCCAAAATCCTTTTTTTTTTTTTTAAACAAAACACAAGGGGTACCCCCTTACGAAATTTTTCAAAAATCAGTTTTTAATTTTTTTCTCCTAAACGAAGTATCGTAGAACAATGATTTTTTTCCCCGAATTATAGAACTCATTATTCCGCATTTTTGGATACCATTTCCGTTTCCCAATGTTATAGCTCATTTTTTAATGGTTAACCCTGTATATCGTAAAATATTAATATTTATGTAAAAAAAATGACTTTATACCATGCATTTTCACATTTTGAACAAGTTTTGTATTTAAATATTTGCTCTAAAGTCAATAGGGAAAGAGATACAGCCGTATTTAAAAAATAACATTGAAATCCCTATGGTTCACATTTCATTTCTACACCCGGTATATATATATATATATATATATATATATATATATATACAATAATTTGTCTCACGCTACGTATCTATAATCGATTATAGTAATAATAATGTTGAGCGAATGTCTAATGAACGTCTGGTAAAAAATATTTATTTGAATGATTTTGATGGTATACGTTTGCGTGGACGTCCGATGAGTAGTTGGAGTGGTATGATTGAGAGTGTTTTGCGTGAGCAAAAGTTTCCAACTAGTAGGAATAAAAGAGCATGTATGAGAGAAATTATGAATGTGGATGAAGCAAAAGTTGCTTGTTTGGATAGGAATGTTTGGAGGCGACTGATTTCGGAATGATGAAAAGAGCTTGTGCCACACCCTTTTGGGTACATGGCGTGATTGTGTATGTATGTATGTATGTAACTATATATCTTGGGAACTGAAGTCTTACAGAATAATGAAAACACTAACTCAATACATTGAAGACAAGCTTTAAAGAATATTAGTTTTTTTTTTCTCGTAATTATCTTAGATTTTTTTAGATTTACTTAATTAATTATAATTAAAAACAAATTTAAAGTTTATTTGCAAACTTTTAAATATTATTATCGCTTGAATATAGGACATATGCCCTACCGTAATTTTTATCTTATCTTATGTTTACTTTATTTTGGTGAGAGGAGCACGCCATAAACATGTATACATGTATACATTTATGTAAAAAAAAATATTATTTAAATAATAATATAAATTTACTATTTATTTATTTGTTGAGCGAATGTCTAATGAACGTTTGGTTAAAAAGATTTATTTGAATGATTTTGATGGTTTACGTTTGCGTGGTCGTCCGATGAGTAGTTGGAGTGGTATGATTGAAAGTGTTTTGCGTGAGCGAAAGTTTTCAAGTAGTAGGAATAGAAGAGCATGCATGAGAGGAATTATAAATGTGGATGAAGCGAAAGTTGCTTGTTTAGATAGGAGTGTTTGGAGGCGACTGATTTCGGGATGATGAAAAGAGTTTGTGCCACACCCTTTTGGGTACATGGCGTGATTGTGTATGTATGTATGTACTATTTATTATTTGTCGTAATTATCTTAGATTTTTTAGATTTGCTTATACTTAATTAATTATAATGCGAAAATAAATTCAAAATTTATTTGTAAATTGTTAATATTATTATTGCGTGAATAGACATACCCGTCCGTAATTTTTATCTTATCTTGAATTTATTCAGCACATATTGATAAATTTATTGAAAATATATTATATATTTTTATTGAACAATACATATTTAATATATGTATATATTAAATATTCAATTAAATTATTTTTACAAAAATTTATTAAATTTTTCTCCAAAAATTATTTCTCAATTTTTGTTAAAGTTGTATTTTTTATCCTTTTTTTACAATTAAAATTTGAATAAAAAATAATTAATTAATGTTTAATAAATTTAGTCCCCACTATATAGTTGAGTAATAAAACATTAAACAGTGTTACATAATTATATATATAGATAAATAAATTTTTTCAAATATAGACATTTTTAATATCATTAATTTAACTGTATCCAGATATGTTTGAACTTCTATAGCTCAATCTTTTCTCCCAAAATTTATTTCTATAAATTTCATTGTATACATAATAGTTTCAAAAAACAATTACATTTCTGTTGTGACAGTCATGGATATTTGATATTTAATATTTTCGGAAGTTAGTACATTGACATATCTATGACTGTCGAGTGCATCGAACTTTTTCAGTTTGTCAGCATATTTAGTCGTCGTTCAAAGTTCGATTGCATTCGATTTTTGTTTGAGCTGCATTTTTATGAATCCAGTTTAGTCGAAAACTAAATTATTTTAAGTTAGTTACGGATTCAGAAGAACCACATTTAATTAAGTTACGTATATATATATATATATATATATATATATATATATAATTTAATAGTTGAATAAATACTGTTAATTAATACTCTGCTGACAGGCAACAAAATACTCTTACTTATATATATATATATATATATATATATATATATATATATATATATATATATATATATATTAAATATGTATTGTTCAATAAAAATACATAACACATTTTCAATAAATTTATCAATATGAGCTGAATAAATTCAAGATAAGATAAAAATTACGAAAAGATATGTCCATTCACGCAATAATAATATTAAAACTTCACAAATAAACTTTGATTTTATTTTCGCATTAGAATTAATTAAGTTATAAGCAAATATAAAAAAATCTAAAAAAATTACAATAAATAATAAATAGTAAATTAATATTATTGTTTAAATAGTATTTTTTTTTACATATATGTGGGTTTTTGAATTAAATAACGATACTCAGGTATGGTAAATATATTTTAATTTATAATATTAAATAATATTAAACAATATACTAGTAATGATATAATCGAGCATTAATGAAAATAATAATAATATAATAAAACAATTTTGTCTTAGTTTCGTCGTAACTTTCGACTTGCACACGTCTTCTCGTGATCGGTACTTTACTCCTACTTTCGTTCTGTCCCGCGCGCTTTTCCCATTCATCAGGACCGGACCGGCTCCACATATACAGGGTGATTTGTAAATAATTGGAAATATTTTAACTGGAGTATCCTGGGCTCAGAATATGAAGATTTGACCCAAAACACTTAGATAAAATGTGGCTCCTTACTGAGCTACAGGGTGTTTTATTTAAAAATTTAAAAACGATTTTTGCCCAGTACTTTAAAACTATTTGACGTATCCTTATCATACTTGGCAGAAAGTGTAGGTACCGTACACCATACTAAATTATGTTAAACAAAAGTTTCTGGCTAGTGCCAGTGGCGTACAACAGGGGCAAGTGAGAGGTTGATCCTTCCTAAATTCTACGCCACTAGCGGAATTGTCATTTTAGCACAATTTTTTATAGGTTAATTATAGGTTATAATTATTTATAGGTTATATGTTTGGCATCTTTTTACCACTTTGACTGAAAGGAAAAAGTGGTATAGCGTTTGGTACGGTGTGAATATTTTGGTCAAACATGGTTATTTGCTACTTGGTTAGGTTGGGTAATTTTTTGAATTTGAATAATTAAAAAAAATTAACTTTAAAGTTGTCTTTCAATGTCATAGTCTATTTTGCATATATTTTTATGGGAAATCTGCCACTTATCTGTTTGTTCATCATCTGAACGATTTCATTTTCATTAGAATTATGCCAATTACTAGTAAAAATGTATGACTGAGTGAATGATAATATTGTTTATGGCGTGTTTCTAAAATGTAGCAAAATTTTTAGTGATCCACAAAGAGCTTTATATGTATATGGTTTTTGATAAACTTTAATTTTTGACAAAATATTTATTAACTTTTTATTCAAAATTTTGACAAAAATTTGAAAATTTTATTGGATTTGTTTCGATTTGCGAAATCTATTAAAATAAGTACTTTCGGTCGCTAATTTATATCAATGTTTCTAATAATATTATTTAGTTTTTAAAAGTATTATTTTACTTTGAAATATCATAACGCGTAATTATTAAAGTAATGCTATCTTATCTATCTAAGGCATATCTAATCTAGCAACTAACAAACTAATTTTATTTTGATATTTTAGACAAAAATGAAAGTGCCAGCTGAAATTCTCGAGAAATTAAAATGTAATAAATGTAATGGATTCCTATCGTCTGCTCCAATACATCTCACAAAAGAAATGAAAGTAATTTGTGGTCAATGCTCCAGTCTTGAAGATGAAGAAACCATTTTCCGTCTAGATCAGTATGAAGCAGTAACTGGTCTTTTAAAGTTTCCTTGCAAAAATCAAGAAAATGGCTGTACAAAAATAATTAATTTTAATGATCAATCCGAGCATGAAATTAATTGTAAATTTAATTGTATTACTTGCCCGGTAATGCCATCAGGTTCATGTGAATGGACGAATAAAAACTGATTTATTTCAACATGTTGAAGATAAACATCCAGATAAAATATTACAGAATTCTTGTAATTTATCTCATGACATTACCACATCAAGCGAAAAATCATTTCTGCTGTTGGCGTTTAATGTGTTATTTTTGTTACACACCAAAATATGCATTATGAGTAAAAAAATATATCATTCGTTACGACATTTCGGTGATCCAAATCTTGCATCTAACTACAGTTTTACCTTAAATATTAAACGAGGTAAGTTTTTTTATTCAATAAATGAAGACGTTATACCAGAAGAGTTACGTGTTATACAGATAAATACTGCAATTGAAACTAAAATAGATGCATTAATTGCAATGCTAAATGGATATGATGGGACAACTTTCAATATTACTGTAAGAAAATTAGTGGAAGATGAAGAAGATAGCAATAAAGAAATTGTGATATTAAAATGTGGAAAATGTTTAGATAGAAATGTATATAAGAAAACATATCATGAAGAGAATATCTGGTGGTGTAAAAGTTGCACTCCAGCACATAAAATTTGCAAAAATCATAAATTAGGTTGTACATATAAAGATATCCCAAACAAATGTGCAATTCATAAAGCATATTTTTGTAAATATAACAAACATTGTTGGTTGTGTGGAAAAACAAATTTCGAATCTTTGTTGCAGCATTATGCATTAGAACATAGTATTGTATCTTGTAGATCATATGGTGAATGGTGTATTACATTTGAAAATATTGAGTGGACAGAGTTTTATATTTCTCATGAAATAGATGATATTATATTAGAATATCGCAAAAACGGTAAATTTTATGAAATTGGCTTGTATACTGCAACGTCACCCAGCTATAATCTATATAATTGTGTTTTACATATAACGGATTCTGTAACTTTAAATTCATTTGAGAAAAAAATGAATGTTATATATGAATTAGTTAAAGACGATGTCTGTGCAGATTATTTCTTAGAATTAGAAGCAAAAGATTTTCAGTCAAACAAACTGTTTATAAAATTAGATATTACCAAAGTATAAGATTCGGAATGTACAGAGACGGTGGTAACAAGATTTAATTTTACGAAACTGGAAATAGTAACTGATAAACCATTTATTATTTTTAAAATCAATACTTTTTTTGTCCAAAAAAGGCAAACATTGAAAAAATTATAAATGTTTAATCTAATATAAAACCTAAGAGATAAGTAGCATGGGACAAATTATTGTAAAAATAATAAATATATTTTCAAAGTGCAAAATTTTAAATTGTATTATTTATTACCTTACGATGAATACCATTTCAATAACAACAACAACAACAACAAAAATATAAATTATTTCATTAAATCAATTATAATAATAAATTGTTAGTTTTTCTAAACAATCTATATATTGTTTTATTATTTAATAATTTCTGAAAATATATTTAATGTGTCTAATAATATAATATAGAAATAATAATATAGAAATAATAATATAGAAATAAAACTGCTTTAGGTTCAAGTTCTGAATTGAAATTTATTTATAAACAACGTTTCGACCAAACTCCACGCTTGTCTTTATTCGAAAAACTGATGCAAATTTGTATATGATATAAATTTGTATTGGTTTTTCTAATAAAAACGAGAATTGAGTTCCGTTGAAATGTTGTTTATAAATAAATTTCATTACAGAACTTGAACCTAAAGCAGTTTTATTTCTATATATATAAGTATAAAATTTAATTTTTTTTTTTTTAAATACAAACCGACTTATTTACTTTTCTATTTTATATAATTATGTAAATTATTATTAACAAATTTTGAGGAGAAAAACTGACATGTATTATTTCAAACAAGTGTTACTATATTTATTTTAATGATATTAACAAAGTTAATATTTGAAAAAAAATTGTTTAAATTTTTTAAAAATCGTTAAAACCTTGTTAAAAATAACAAAAATTTCAAGTGACAATATTTGAAAAAATTTACAAGATTTGTTAAAAAATTTTCAAAATTATTAAAGCTTTGTAAAATTTGTCAAAATCTTTTAGAAATGTCAATATTTGAAAAATTAAAAAATCTTTGTTTAGATTGTATAAAATAACAAAATCTTTCAAAAATATCAATAATTAAATTTTTTTTACGAAATTTGCCAAAAAAAATTTAAAAATTGTTAAAAACCTTGTAAATTTTTTTAATTTATATTTTTTTTTAGATAAAATTGCAACATTTATCAACTATTATTCTAAGTAAACACTAATTCTAATATTATCAGTTAATATCGATAAGATTATTTTTCCTTATAAATTAAATATATATATATATATATATATATATATTATAACGTACTTTTTTCTGTTATTAAATTTATTTTAAATACAACACTATTTGTCGCAAGTAATGACTATTTTGCGAGTTATAATCGAGTTTGAAACGGTATAAATCGAGAAAAAATAAAATACAAGCAGACGCGGGGAGAAGGTGCGTGTCTTTCGTCGGAGACGGTCGCAGACCGAGAGTGTGTGTGTACCTTTCGGAGCAGTCGGCCACGGGAGGATTTTACGTGCTACGTTTTGCGATTACTATTGTAGTAATTTCGATTGTGAGTGATTTCCGTGCGTGTAAATCAAGATGAAAGACTCTCTGTATCGTACGGCGACGATATTTTAGTTTCGCTCAAGTCGTTTAACTTCATTTGGAGGATTTAATTTAGCATACGTAGTACGCGTTTGCTGCACGGCGATTTGGTTTACCGTTCTATAGTTTTATGTTCGCCTACTGCAGTTAGAACCTGGTTACGGGGATTTAGTAAGAGAACCTCTCCGTTTAACAACAAACTCAGCTCTCGAATTGCCTGCCAAACTAGGATTTTATACGACCAAAATAACGTTGACGCTCACCGTCGCTTCAGCTTCCGAGATCAACTTTACTCGACAGTGTTACATTCACAGATGAGTACAAACGATCATATCCATGTTTCAATGTTAAAGTTTGTGATAACGATTCATTTATTTTGATTTCGGCACATGTGCTTATTTCTGTGTAATGCGCATGTGCGATAAAGCATATTTCCGTTTAGTTTACAGTGTCGTCTTATTCGGGTTGATAAGTGCCGTTTTAAATTCATATTAATACGGAAATCTTGTTGTAATTATATTGATAGTATTTATTTTCAAGTATTTACTGTTTAGTGGTAAATAGCTGTTAAGTGAATAATTGTTAATCTCGCGATCTTTAAATTGATATTTGTGCTAATACCGTTGACTACGCCACTGGTCAAATCACCAAGGCCAGTTGGCGAATGTTTGACGACAAGCTTAAAATATTTGTTTATTTGAAAGAAACATCTTGTTTGTTTAGAGTTGTTTGTATTTTGTAAATTATCGTAACAAATTGTTAATCGTAATTTGTTAATTATCATTTCATTCATAGTTCATTCACCTTCACTAGGTTAAGTTAATTATTGAATTCTCTGGTAATTTTATGTCAAATATACCATTGATTTTATTTATGTATTGAAACAGTGTGCTCTGGTAAGAATTTTTTTTGTTAATATGTATATTATTGTGAGTATTAATTTGTAATAATAATATTGTTTCATAGAAATAATTTAGTTTAAAAGAGTTTCAATTTTGGGTTTATTTAGTAAACAAAAAAATCATGTTGGCTAAGGAATGTTGGCCGAGGTCTGCAGTGATAGCTATATAATAAACAGAGTGTCAAACTCAAGTGGCCATAAATTTATTAGGGTCTACGTAGCTACGTGGGAAAGTGAATTTGCGTTGCGTAGAATTAGTAAACCAATATATCTAAACATTCTAGTATGATAATATAATTAAATCAAAAGCAGGATAAATATATATGCATATATGTAAAACATAAGAATAAATCAAGTCCAAAATCTTAATAATGTTATTAGTAGTATCAATTTCCGAGTTACATAATGTGCTAAGCCGAAAAAAGCGACGAAAATCATTTATCTCTCTCACACTTACGGTAGAATAAGGGTGCCAATTTCTCTGTCTTACTTATGGGGGTTCGAAGTAGGTCAAATATTACACAGCTGTTGTATTTCCGTGGTAATAAGAAAATAAAATAAAATAGTTTATATAAATAACACTAACAAATAAAATTCAAATCTATCACAGCTGTAAGAACAAATCCAATACTATGATGTTGAATTAATTAAGACAGTTTGATAGTTAATAAAGTAACATTAATTAGCAGAAAACATAATATTTATTTAAACAAACTATAAAGTGTTTGGTATCAAAAGAACGAGTAAAATACGTACGATTCGAATCTGATAATTACAATTGAATAAATTTATTAATTAATTAGAAAAATTAACGTTTAGAAAAGTCAAGTACTTATGTAAACACTTGGGATAATACACATAGATACAGACGTAAGCGGGGGTAAGAACCAAACACCTAAACCGATAGCAGCTTCTCACTCTAACATATGCGATTCCTAAACCTAAACACTCTTTCTGTCTAACGCAGGGTAAAATAAAGATATTCTATTGCACTCTAGCGAATGCTATCAGATATGCACGTTCTTTATCTAAACAATAGTTCGAATCAATCCTACCCTTTCTCTAATACTTTGGCTTCAACTCTACTAAAATAATAATATACGCGTGCGCATAAGTAAGTTTGGAAAGTGGGAGAAATACTAATAAGAATATTATTGGTTGAAGATAATTCGCTGGAATCTCATTGGAAATTAAAATTGAAAATATAGTGTTTTGCTTGTTTTACTTATGATTTTGTATATTTCTATTTCAAAATAGGTAGGGAAAAAAGTTTGCTTATAAGCTCTGGCAGAAGCTGCAGAAGTCACTCTGGTCTCGGCCTGTGTCAAACCCTCCCGCTAAACCTTCCTAACTTGTCTTAGAATCGCGCTGTAGTCAGTGCAGAACGCTGGACTTGTAATATTTTCCTAACTTGTCTTAGAATCGCGCTGTAGTCAGTGCAGAACGCTGGACTTGCAATATTTTTCCTAACTTGTCTTAGAATCGCGCTGTAGTCAGTGCAGAACGCTGGACTTGTAATATTTTTCCTAACTTGTCTTAGAATCGCGCTGTAGTCAGTGCAGAACGCTGGACTTGTAATAATTTTCCTAACTCGTCTTAGAATCGCGCTGTAGTCAGTGCCGAACGCTGGACCAGTTCCTTGCACTTTCCGTGAGCCACGTGCAAGTCAGAGTCGAAATCACCTAACCACGAGAGGGTCACTACCATATGAGACGACCGCCAAAACCAACCCGATTTCCACTACATCTCGAGGGTCAGGCACCAGGAGGAGGTAGCCACGTCCGCGTCCCGGTCGGCATACAAGGACAACCCGGTTTCTATCACGTACCGAGGGCCAGACACCAGGAGGAGGTAGCTACGACCTAGGCACAGTCACGCACGAGTCACAGTCGGTATCCGAGGCCAGCCCGGTTTCCACCACAGCCGAGGGTCATATGCCAGGGGGAGTCACCACAAGCGAGGCGTGTTTCAATCGCGGACACAGGCGACACCCAAGTCCACTCCGATTCCACCACGTACCAGGAGTCGAGCCGCGAGGAGAGGCCACCCTAGCAGTTGCGAGCCAGACTCACCACAGAATCCAGGCAAACAGCCACATTTCCCAGTCACGACCGAGATAGCGTTCCAGGGGACAGCCAAACAGTCAGAAATTGCAGCGTGGTAATTCCGCCATTTAGTTATAAATATTTCAATAAATATCAACATATATATATATATATATATATATATATATATATATATATATATTGTTTTGTTTTTACACACAGTTACACTCATCTACATACATACACATTATACGTGACTAGAAATCTCTCGGTTCGCGAATAACTTCTAGAGTCCAGATGACAAATCAAATGTTTCATTCTTGGATTACATACACCAACAAAATACAAGAGGTCAGGGGCCGCTAAGAAGCCCGACTCACCTCAGAGGTCAAGGGGCCGTTAAGAAGCCTGTCTCACCTCAACGTCGTACAGACTTTATCCACACATTTACACATACACTGACTTGAATGAAATATCTTTTCTTATTTATCCGAATCAAATATTGTAAGTTAACAATAAAATAATCGAGAATAATCTGAAAACGTATAATGACACTTTACACTACATCACTGGTATATTTAAAGTAAATTTCAATTAAATAAATAAAGTTGTATTTGTATGTTTGATTTTGCTTAATATTGTTAATAAATGCCCACACCAGTGAGCGTTGAAGGAAGCAATGAATTTATTTTCTCAACCTGAACATCCCTCTATAATTCTCATGTCCAAGTCTAGTCTCCAACACTTTGTATTAACGAATTTGGTATTTGTTTAAATTAATTTCATTACACAACGTAAATGGGTCCAGTTTAAAGTAATTTGTTTAGTTAGTTGTTTGTTTAAAAGATCACAGTCTTTTTGTTTAACGTCAATCAAAATTTGTTTGATTAAATAAGTAACGTCAAATCGCCAAATGTGACAGTATATTCTATTTTCTATTTATTACTTCATTAATTGCACATCACAGAAACCCCTCACCCGTCTATATAGATTATCGTATCGCAACTCCTATATACGTACAGCTAATTATTTTGGTATTTTCTTTAAATATTTGGAGTGCTCGCGGATTAGAATTTAAATACCTGGCGCCCACATATTTAAAATAAACGATATTATCTTCTTCCTGACCTACCCCCTCTCCGCTATTCGCTAGCCGGTGCACAGTATTGGGAAGCCCAATTTATCGTACTATCGTTGATTATTAGTTGACCCGTGCTAATATTAGATCTCATTTCGTTACAATTACAGATATTTTCTTTTTAAAGTAACAATAAATTAAAAATTAAATTAATTAAAATGTTAGCATGTGGCAATATAAATATATATATATATATATATATTGTGACGATTCGGATTCCTCTTCGGCACAAATATAGGACAATATAAACTATTATGAACAAATTTATTATAACGCGGGTATTATTTGTATTATTTTTTCATGTACACAGCGTTCGTAAATTGTGACCGCATGGTTTTAACTCGTTACAAGTTTACGAACGCATCACGTGACTAGCGCACTGCTAGTGCTAGAGAAATTGCATAGATGACGTTAGCAGTATTTATTAATTCTCCCGTTTAGTTCATGTATTGCTGGGTATTAGTACCAGCGATTTTTCAAACAAGAAGGCAAGTTTTTGATGCTTGGCGTTCCTCGCTCAAACTTGGTTAGTCTAGGAAAGTTTTGACGCTTGGAGTTTTCAGCTCAGACTTGTTTAAATTCCAGTCGACTTGGTAGCCCTCGTCCTGGAGTTCGTGTTTCTCAGCAACAGTACGGTTTGATTTTTTTGCTACGGTGAGTGAAATTTTTCTAAGTACGATTGTTTATTTTTCTGACTTAGAATCTTTTTCGGTTTTGTATTAAAAAATTGTAGTTGATTTACTGTGCAATTTTTCTAAGTGCGATTATTTATTTTTCGACTTAGAAAAATTCTGGAATGTACCAAATCTTATGTTGGAGATTTGGTCTCAATTCTAGTTTTGATTTACTGTGAACGTCGTCTAAGTACGTTGTTGTCAACTTAGAACAATTTTGGTATTTATAACAAAATTTGTAATTTGCAAGTGTGTTAGTAATTTCCGTAATAAAAAAAAAAAAAATTCAGTGAATAGCTGTTTACTTTAAACAGGTGCCGTCAGTTTAATTTGTGTGTGTTAAATTTGTGTATATAACCCGTATCCGAACCCTGGCGACACGACTGAGCAGTCAGGCAAAACCCCTCTCCTGTGCCTGAGTTGCAGGGAACGTGTCTGGCGCCCGAAACCAGAAAACACGGAAGCAGGAGCCGTTACAATATATATATATATATATATATATATATATATATATATATATATATATATATATTGATAAGGATATTATTGGGATTAGAAGTCAATACAGAATATGATATTAATAACTCAATTCATTGTATACGTTGCAAGCTTTCGGAGGTTGCTTGCCTCCTTCATCAGGCTGACCTATTTATTGTAAAATTCAAATTATGTTAAAATACAATCAATTATAATTAGAAATTACAATGTACAATAATTTTAATAAACTTACAATGGTAGAGAATTCTGTGTGTTCTTAATCAAACAATATTTAGAAATTATGTCCACAATGGAAAAACCAATCCAGATAACAAAACAGTTTTTGAAATAAGATTAAAAATAAAAATAAAATGAAATGTATAACAAATTGTACGTCAATAATTAAAATTGTATTCTTATATATAAATAAAAAATAGTTAATAAGTAATTGTCAGTAATATAAAATTATTTAATTTTTTCACAATACCAAAATATAAAAGACGTTAGACACATAATTAATTTTTAATTACTGCGAAGGTTGATAAAAAGAAATTTTTTATTATCAACTAATTTTTGGAGGGAAATTATAACAGAACCTAATATTAGTCACGTGACATAGAACGACGCATATACTGTCAACAACAACATAACCTATGTTTTTTCCACAAAGAATTTAAGATGACAACACGCGCTGCACGCACACAGTCAGATTGTTTTTCACTGAAAACCAAACAACTAAGTAATATCACGAGATGAACCATTGCTTTTATTCACAAACGTAAGTAGATAGTCATATATTATACTGAGGTGCTGAATATCCGCACGCTTGTTTACACTCATGCTATCTGTTTTTATGTAGATCATTTCCAAAAGTGATCGTTTAAATGATTTCTCTTCAATACAAACCACAGACGTGTTCGTAAAATCAAACTTATGTTGTTTTTGATGTGAATGAATTGATAATGCCGTTGCTTGAGGTTTCAACCTACAATCCGATCTATGTAACGCCAGCCGTTCTTCTAACCATCGCTTCGTGTTACCTATGTACGTCGCATCACAATCTGAACATGGAATCTTGTAAACTAAGTTTGACTGTTTCTTGATAGGAATGACATCTTTTAGTTTCGTATAAATTTTCTTAGTTGGTAAGATGTTTTTTCTAATTATTTTTATGTTGTCTGATTTTAAAATGTTAATTAATTTTTCTGTTATTTTAGGTAAATTTGGGAGTGTGCAAATATTCTTTTTTACCTCCAATTCAGTACGTGGAACTTCTGAAGTGTTATTAGTGATTAGTGGAGTCCTGTTGTGTGGAGTTGACCAAATTATTTTATTTACTAACTTTTTCGGATATCCATTATCGATTAATATTGTAAATAATTTACTCAGATTAGCATTTTTGTAGTTATTATGAGACAACCTGACAACCCTGTTTTTTAAACCAAGGATGGTGTTGATTTTTGTGTGTTGTTGGTGGTACGAATCAAAATGTATATAACGACACGACGCTGTAGGTTTAATGTACCAACTAGTTTTTATACAGTTATCCGCATCTCGAATCAATAAGATGTCCAAAAAGGGAATGGACTTATTAGTTTCATATTCGACAGTAAATTTTAGATGTTCATTAAATACATTCAGTACATGTAATGAAGATTGGATCTCATCTTCTTTGATAGCACAAATTACGTCATCGACGTATTTCTTTATAAACACTGGTTTCATGTTAAATTTATTCACACAATCATCCAATAGAAAATCCATGACTAATTGTGCTATTATGGGGCTAATTGTGGCACCCATAGGCGTACCAAACTTCTGAATATATAATTTGTTTTTTACTGTTATTAAATTATTCGAAAATATGAAATCTACCATTTCCAAGAACATGTTGTATGGAATATTTGTAATACTTTGTATGTTAGGCCAATATTGTTCTAAAACTGTATGTATCAATTCGAGAGATATGTTACCAAATAAATTTTCCACATCAAAGCTGACCAATACATGATCATCCGGCAATCTCATATTTTGTACTGTTTCAACAAATTCCATTGAGTTATTAATATAGTATTCATTGTCTTTATTATATGAAATTGTTAATATGTTCTTTATGAAATTAGCTATATTGCTAGTTGGCGTATTGATGCAACAACAAATTGGTCTCATTTTTATATTAGAATTTTCTTCTGTTAATTTATGTATTTTCGGTAAACAATATAATGTGGCCGGTACTGAATTGTAGATTTTTAACGATTTGTGTTGGTTATCATTAATTGCATCAATTTTATATAATTGATCTATGTATTTGTTAGCTTTGTTTTGGATAGATCTGATCGGATCAGTATTAAGTAATTTGTAATCCTGTGTGTTGGCCATTAATTGTTCTATGTATGTATTGTAATCTTGAGAGTTCATGATGACTGTGATGTTACCTTTGTCTGATGCCGTAACTATTATGTCCGGATTGTTCTTTAAAAATGATTTAGTTTTGATGTGTAATTGGTTAAATTTATTATATTGATTATTACTGTCTTGTACAAAATTCGTGATAGCATTAGTACATTTTGATCTTAATATGTTTTGTTGGTCATCAGGTTTGTTTGAAATGATTAATTCAACGTCAGCTATTAAAGACGGTAAATTCACAACATTACTTGTCGGTTGTGTGCAAAATTTTGCCCCTAAAGCAAGAAATTGTTCTATATCATCCGGTATTGTTTTGTCACTAATGTTTTTTAACCATTTTTCTTGAACTTGTATCGGTTCACTTTGTCTTAGAATTAAATTATTAATTTTTCTTAATTGAGTGTTCTTTATATTATTATAATGTTTTTTTAAATTACTGTTTTGTTTTTGTAAAAACGTATCAAGCACTTCCATTGGTAATATGAGTTTTAATTCATCTAATAATGTCTTAGTTTCTTTATTCGCGTTATGTAAATTTTGTAATGTTAATGAAATTTCTAAATTTAACAATCTTTTATTAATTTGTATTTGATGTGTGTTGACTAAAGATGATTGTTTCGCAGTATTCAATTCTTGTATTTCAAACACTGTTTTTGTAGCATTGTCAATGTGGTTTGGACAAATTCCTAATTTCCGGCATTTTAATAAAAAAATTCGTCTATTTTCTATTGAATTGATTTTCTTTTTTATGTTAATCCATGATTTTAACATAAATTTGGTGTGGTCACCGTAAAGATGTTCGATGTTTTGAAAAAAACCCATGACTCAGTATATAATATTAAATGTTGACTTTATATAAATGTTGATAAGGATATTATTGGGATTAGAAGTCAATACAGAATATGATATTAATAACTCAATTCATTGTATACGTTGCAAGCTTTCGGATATATATATATATATATATATATATATATATATATAATAATAAATGTTGACTTTATATAAATGTTGATAAGGATATTATTGGGATTAGAAGTCAATACAGAATATGATATTAATAACTCAATTCATTGTATACGTTGCAAGCTTTCGGAGGTTGCTTGCCTCCTTCATCAGGCTGACAATGGTAGAGAATTCTGTGTGTTCTTAATCAAACAATATTTAGAAATTATGTCCACAATGGAAAAAACCAATCCAGATAACAAAACAGTTTTTTGAAATAAGATTAAAAATAAAATTAAATGTATAACAAATTGTACGTCAATAATTAAAATTGTATTCTTATATATAAATAAAAAATAGTTAATAAGTAATTGTCAGTAATATAAAATTATTTAATTTTTTCACACTACCAAAATATAAAAGACGTTGGACACAAATTAATTTCATAAAGAACATATTAACAATTTCATATAATAAAGACAATGAATACTATATTAATAACTCAATGGAATTTGTTGAAACAGTACAAAATATGAGATTGCCGGATGATCATGTATTGGTCAGCTTTGATGTGGAAAATTTATTTGGTAACATATCTCTCGAATTGATACATACAGTTTTAGAACAATATTGGCCTAACATACAAAGTATTACAAATATTCCATACAACATGTTCTTGGAAATGGTAGATTTCATATTTTCGAATAATTTAATAACAGTAAAAAACAAATTATATATTCAGAAGTTTGGTACGCCTATGGGTGCCACAATTAGCCCCATAATAGCACAATTAGTCATGGATTTTCTATTGGATGATTGTGTGAATAAATTTAACATGAAACCAGTGTTTATAAAGAAATACGTCGATGACGTAATTTGTGCTATCAAAGAAGATGAGATCCAATCTTCATTACATGTACTGAATGTATTTAATGAACATCTAAAATTTACTGTCGAATATGAAACTAATAAGTCCATTCCCTTTTTGGACATCTTATTGATTCGAGATGCGGATAACTGTATAAAAACTAGTTGGTACATTAAACCTACAGCGTCGTGTCGTTATATACATTTTGATTCGTACCACCAACAACACACAAAAATCAACACCATCCTTGGTTTAAAAAACAGGGTTGTCAGGTTGTCTCATAATAACTACAAAAATGCTAATCTGAGTAAATTATTTACAATATTAATCGATAATGGATATCCGAAAAAGTTAGTAAATAAAATAATTTGGTCAACTCCACACAACAGGACTCCACTAATCACTAATAACACTTCAGAAGTTCCACGTACTGAATTGGAGGTAAAAAAGAATATTTGCACACTCCCAAATTTACCTAAAATAACAGAAAAATTAATTAACATTTTAAAATCAGACAACATAAAAATAATTAGAAAAAACATCTTACCAACTAAGAAAATTTATACGAAACTAAAAGATGTCATTCCTATCAAGAAACAGTCAAACTTAGTTTACAAGATTCCATGTTCAGATTGTGATGCGACGTACATAGGTAACACGAAGCGATGGTTAGAAGAACGGCTGGCGTTACATAGATCGGATTGTAGGTTGAAACCTCAAGCAACGGCATTATCAATTCATTCACATCAAAAACAACATAAGTTTGATTTTACGAACACGTCTGTGGTTTGTATTGAAGAGAAATCATTTAAACGATCACTTTTGGAAATGATCTACATAAAAACAGATAGCATGAGTGTAAACAAGCGTGCGGATATTCAGCACCTCAGTATAATATATGACTATCTACTTACGTTTGTGAATAAAAGCAATGGTTCATCTCGTGATATTACTTAGTTGTTTGGTTTTCAGTGAAAAACAATCTGACTGTGTGCGTGCAGCGCGTGTTGTCATCTTAAATTCTTTGTGGAAAAAACATAGGTTATGTTGTTGTTGACAGTATATGCGTCGTTCTATGTCACGTGACTAATATTAGGTTCTGTTATAATTTCCCTCCAAAAATTAGTTGATAATAAAAAATTTCTTTTTATCAACCTTCGCAGTAATTAAAAATTAATTATGTGTCTAACGTCTTTTATATTTTGGTATTGTGAAAAAATTAAATAATTTTATATTACTGACAATTACTTATTAACTATTTTTTATTTATATATAAGAATACAATTTTAATTATTGACGTACAATTTGTTATACATTTCATTTTATTTTTATTTTTAATCTTATTTCAAAAACTGTTTTGTTATCTGGATTGGTTTTTCCATTGTGGACATAATTTCTAAATATTGTTTGATTAAGAACACACAGAATTCTCTACCATTGTAAGTTTATTAAAATTATTGTACATTGTAATTTCTAATTATAATTGATTGTATTTTAACATAATTTGAATTTTACAATAAATAGGTCAGCCTGATGAAGGAGGCAAGCAACCTCCGAAAGCTTGCAACGTATACAATGAATTGAGTTATTAATATCATATTCTGTATTGACTTCTAATCCCAATAATATCCTTATCAACATTTATATAAAGTCAACATTTAATATTATATATATATATATATATATATATATATATATATATATATATATATATAAGTGAGAATTAATGGTTGTAATGAAACAATATCAGAGTATATCAAATATAAGCATTAAATATACTCTCTCTCTCTCTATATATATTGTGACATTTAGATGAAGAAAAATATTAGATGTTAAAAGTGAAATTTTATCAAAGTGTTCAAATTTTGAAATATTTTATTCATCTGATTTTTAACCTACCTGTCACCCATAATGGGCACCGGAGTCAGTTGTTTGGAGGAGAGCTGGGTCGTAGGTGGGGTTGGTAGGAACTTTATTTCATGATGTTGGTTAATTAGGTGGGCGCCAGTCAAAGCGGAATGTTGAAGCAAAATGAGAAGCTCTGACAAATCTCAAAAAGGAACTTAACGGGATAGGGATTGATTTCATTTTTCGAGAATTTGTTTCGGAAATGCGATAAATTAATCAAATAAAAATTACTTACGAAGTGTGTACGACAAGTCGTTATATTGCATGATATTTGTTCAATACAGAGTAGTATACGTCATTTGTTTGATGTCTGCTGGTTAGCGGGTGGTCTAGCTAATGAAGATCTTCGTCTGTGTTTTCGTCAGCGCCGAGGAGATGCCAGTATGTACAGCGCAACAAAGCGGCGTGATCGTTGGTGGAGACATCAGGAGAATGATCGCCCTCGAAATCAGAATACGCCCAGCGGGCTTTAGTACGTTTATAAAAAATCATCCAGTCAATAATTCCTGCTCGATTTATTGGATGGTCGAAATCTTTCATTGGTTGATCCAAACTCGGCTTCCACAAAAGACTGATGCTGCTATACAACTGAATCTCGCTCGGACGCCGTTGAAAACCACAGCCTGGTCATCTAAACATGAGTGGGCACAGCAGATTTATCCAAAATACAAACATGATAAAATCAAACAAATCGAACTTGAAATAAAAGTCGATACAATCGAAATTACAACGATAGGCAATATTTTCATACAATATCATCAATATAACAAATTAATACAAAATCTCAATAATTTACAAGTTACAATTTAAATTAAACAAATCATAAGTTAGCTCAAGTGACGTTAATAAATTTAGCAAACAAAATAAATATCATAATTCAAAATTCAAGCGATAATAACAAAATTCAATTAGCAAACAAAATAGATATCATAGTACAGAATTTAAACTATAATTACATAGTTCACTTAGCAAACAAAATAGATAACAACAGTATAATCGCAGGATACAAAATCTAAGTGAAAATAGCATATTTCAAAATGATTCAAGTAAAATTAAAATATTCAACTAGAAACGAAAATCACATCACTCAAAGAGAAAATAGACCACAACGGTACTACAATAAAATTACTTAACAACATTTTCTAGTTAAATAAGTGAAAATTACTTGCTCAATAAAATATAATCCAAATCAAAATAATACAAACAAGTCGATAATTTGCTACTTACAATACACAAATTATATTCATACTACAGGAGAAAAGGGATCTCGAAGAAGGAACATAGAACATGGAACAGATGGGGGTCGCGTGCGCAGGAGAGACAAAACACGAAAGTACTCAGCCGGTCGAGACAAAATGTCTATCCCGCAATTTGTAAATCTGGAAGCCGTCGAACGCGTTGATCTTATAAGCGTAGCCCACGAAACAAAGAGAATTCAACGAGAATTAAACCGTGGCCACAAAAAATATACTAAAAACAAAATATCATCACAGCCGAACATAGCTTCTTCAGCCTAAATTTAAACGCTGTGATAATAGCAAAAATAATACGATACGATAAAGCAAAAAATCATTGCAACACGAACAATGGCACTCGGCCTCAAAATAACTCGTATTGCAACAATCACGAACTCTACAAAAGTTCAAACATTAAAACGACGGTACGTTTTAATGCGCGAATAAAATTATCAAACGCAGTGTCGCAACACTGCAACAAAAAAACTTGAAGATCATAACGCGATCTAGCACGTGGCTCATAATTTACAAACACAGACCAATGACACAAACTGGAGCACCTTCACAAACGGAAATCGGAAAGGAACATCTACTAGTCTTTACGAAAGAAGGAAACAGGATTGGGAAAGGAATCTGTGGCTTCAAGGTTAATTTGTCAAATTTAAAATTACTAATCATCAAAGAAATTATTACGATACAAACTCTAATAAATTGAACTCTACAAATTATAATTCAAAAACAAAATAACTAATAAAATTATTCAAGAAAGAAATTGACGTTACAAAATATAACAAACGCAATCGTATGTAAGTTGACCACCTCGTATTCATGAGAACAAAATTTACGTTACTAAAACATTTCAAATATCAATAAAATCTTATTAATAACAATTCAAACATAATACCAAATAAACAATTTGTCAACTTACATGCTTTCAAATCCAATCCGAACAATTTCTGGCTTGAATACATTACTTTTTTAATACCGCATGGAAATTAACCTTCAAACTAATCACAGCCTAGGCAGAACGAGCTAGTAGATGGTTGCTCGCGGAAGAGAGTGATTTTTTCCAGTACAAGCGTATTTACGTGAATGCTAATTTCACACTTTAAATCAATATTGCCATTTCACTAAAAAATAAATACTCTATAAAATACAATTATTTTTTATATAAAATTTGGCTCGTGACAAAAAGTGTTTTTGTCACAATATATATATATATATATATATATATATATATATATATATATATATATATATATATATATATATATTAAATATGATTTAATCAATAAAAATAAGTAATATATTTCCAATAAATTTATCAATATGAACTAAATAAATACAAGATAAGATAAAAATTACGGGACGGCATATGTCTATATTCAAGCGATAATAATATTTAAATGTTCGCAAATAAACTTTAAATTGGTTTTTAATTATAATTAATTAAGTAAATCTAAAAAAATCTAAAATAATTACGAGAAATAAAAAATAGTAAACCAATATTGTTTGAACTGTAAATTTTTTAAATATACATACATACATACACAATCACGACATGTACCTACCCAACAGGGTGTGGCACAAATTCTTTTTATTATTCCGTAATCAGTCTCCTCCAAACATTCCTATCCAGCAAGCAACTTTCGCTTTATTCACATTCTTAATTCCTCTCATACATGCTCTTTTATTCCCCCTCAAAACCATTAACTTAAAGTTAATGGTTTCTAGGGGGATATCTGGTGCAGTGACCCTTGCCCCCCCTCCTCCCAAAGAACTGAAAAGAACTTGAATATCGTACTTAGTTACACCTTTTTTTTCATATTGAAGACTGATAAACTGAGAAAAAAATGCTGTTTGCAGCGTCATCTATCAACGTCAAAAAAATGTTTCAAAATAAAATTTACATACTTTTTAATGGTCTATCCGAATCTGCAATAAAAAGTAGGGGGTTACATTTAAGATTTAAAAGTTGCCCCCCGTTCTCGCCCGCCAGGTAGTTCTGGGGGGGGGCAAGGGTCCCTGTATCAGGTGTCCCCCTCGAAACCATTTACTTTTTATCCGGTACATTTTTTTGTCTCATGCACTATTTTAAAGTTATTGCAAGTGGCGGATTAAAATGGGACACCCAGTATATATATATATATATATATATATATATATATATATATATATATTATACATACATGGAATTTTATACACCACATTGTTTATAAAAGTATATATATATATATATATATATATATATATATATATATATATATATATATATATGATTTTGTAGATAAATTGCATAAATAACTTTTTAAACTCATTTTTTTCTGAGTCGTAATGCATATTCATACACAAAACAAAACTCAAAATTTTGTAAAATTTGTTCAAATTTAGACATTTTTGATAAATTTATGTTATTTTTAACAAGTCTTTAATAATATTTTTAATGAATTTTAATAAATTTCGTAAAATTTGTTAAAAATATTGACATTTTTAAAGATTTTGTTGTATTTTACAAAAATTTTAATAACTTTTTAAAGAATTTAAACAATTCTTTTTTTTAAATGAGAGATATTTTTAATATCATTAGTATAAATGTAGCCAGACTTGTTTAAACTACTACAGCTCGGTCTTTCCCCCCAATATTTGTTAGTGATTATTTACATATTTACACAAAATAATAATGTAGCTACGTTGTTTGCTTTAATTTTATTATTTTCAAAAAAAAAATTAAAATCGTTTTCATTATTTCAATTGAATTTTATTGCATATTTAACATTTTCGAAAAACAATTACATTTCTATTGTTTTGCTACATTTATTAGATATACATAATTCTAGTGAAGGAATGACGCGTCCTAATTCAACTTTATGAAAAAAGTAAATTCATAATAGAAATTAGTTTTACGAAATTGGAAATACCGACCCCCCCCAATGAAACATATCGTCCAAGTGTCTGTAAAACTAATTTCAAATTCACTTCCATAAGGTAATGGTGAATTAACCTTAAGCTTAGTTGGACAATAATACTGATTATGTTTGATAATTTTACTAACAATATCTTTTCTTGTGCAAACATCTCTCTTTGTACATGCTACTAATTCAGTAGCACATTTACAACACAACCAATCAGCTAAACAGAGATACTTCTTCTCCGTAACAACACTTTTTACAACTCCTAACATTATATATTTGTCGTATTTGTCTACATTCGCAAAATCACCAATCAGTTAATAATTCAAAACAGATATTTTTTTTAATATTAATTAATTACTTTAAAATGTGAGTATTTAATAATAATTTGAAAACGATATTAGTAGTTACTAATATTATACAGTTACTACTAGCTAATTATCAACTACACATACACAATACACAAGACACGACACGGTGTACGATATGCGAATCCGGATCGCGGTACACTGTTACTTGGTTCGTGGTGGAGAGAGCGTGCAATCGATGAGAGCGTGCGATCGATGAGAACGTGATGTAGGCGAGAGTGTTTTACGTGCCACTAAGTTACTGGCGAACTCTGCCGATGATGAAAGTGTTACCTTGCCACTTAGTCAGTGGCGAACTCTCTGTTGGACTCTGCTGTCGAGAGGAGCATAGTGTTGGCTCCGCTTCCCACTTAGTCAGTGGGGCGAGTGTGTGCTGGCCATTTGTTGGTAGAGAGCGCGTTGCTGTTTCTGTGCATACCAAATCGGCGCGGCGGTTAGTGCTTGCCAATTGGTGGTATGCTGGTGTAGAATGCTCCGTATACTACTGATTTGGCACCAAATAACTTATTTTTATTCTCGCACATCAACAAAAAATTACTAGCTCAACGTTTTTTGACATTTTATTTTTATTTTATTTTTTTATTTTTTTTATATGTTTAGCTACTCAACAGGAATCAATCCCAATGACAGAGTAGCACTACAATTATAATAAACAAAGAAAATTTATCACACAGAAATGAAAATTACATAATTAGAGTAAAATACATATTATGAAATAAGAGAATATATACATATATATATATATACATACATTAAATTACAGATACAAAAAATTTATGAAGAAATATTATACAAAATCAAAGAAATTAAACGCTTAAAAGTAGTTATAGATACAGTAAATATATCAGGAAAATTATCCATAGTACAAATTTTATTATACGTGTAAGATAATCTATTAATAGGAGAATTTGCTGCAGAGTTAGTTCTATGTAAAGGGATATCAAGCAAAAAATTTGTTCTAGTTACATAACTTGGCACTCGAAAAGACAGTTGCGAAAGTAAGAAAGGAGAATCAACTATATTATTTAAAAGTTTATATAAAAATGTAAGATCAAATAGTGTCCGCCTTTTTTCCAAACTAAGACAGTTAAAATCAAAATTAATAAATTTCCTACTTAAAAATGAGAGGAATTTGTTTTGTATTTTTTCGAGGCGGTTAATGTAAGTAGAATAATGCGGATTCCAGCAAACCGAGGCAAATTCAAGTTGGCTCCTAACAATCGTATAATATAATGTTACAAAGGTTTTTGGATTTTTAAATTTCATACAGGTACGAATCAAAAAACCTAACATCTTGTAGGCTTTTTTAACAATGGTGTCTATATGCACATCAAACAAGAGCTTTTGGTCTAAGGTTACACCTAGATCTTTAATCGTTTTAGATTTAATCATAGTGGAATCATGTATATGATACGCACACTCAATAACAGTCCTGTTTCTAGTGAATGTAATAGAGTGGCATTTAGAAGTATTAAGTAGCAGTTTATTTGCCATCGCATAATCGGTAAATTTATCGATATCATGTTGCAACAACTTACAGTCTAGATCTGAGTGAATAGTTTTGTAAATTTTGAGATCGTCTGCATACATGATAAATTTAGAATAAGTGAAACAAGTAGCAACGTCATTGATAAAAATATTAAACAATAAAGGCCCTAAATGGGACCCTTGTGGAACACCAGAAGTTACGAGCACCTCATCAGAATGGAATCCATTCACCACCACACATTGCCTTCTGTTAGTCAAATAAGAAGAAAACCATTTTAACAGGTCACCACTCACACCGGCTACAGCTAGCTTTCTTATCAATATATTGTGATCTATTTAATCAAACGCTTTGCTGAAGTCAGTATAAATGGCGTCAACCTGGACCCTGTTATCCATAGCATCCAATATGTAGTCCGTGTATTCAAGTAGGTTACTTTCAACAGATCTTCCAGAAAAGAATCCATGTTGTTGAGGGATAATAAAGTTTTTCACACAGGAGAATAACTGTCTATAAATAATTGATTCAAATACTTTTTCCAGAATACATAATTTAGAGATTGGTCTATAATTTTCAACAATATTTTTATTGCCTGACTTGAATACCGGAACTACGAAAGCTTTTTTCCAAATTTGCGGGAAATTGCTTTCTTTAGGAGATTTATTAAAAATGGTAGCGAGTGGATTACACAAAGATGAAGCACAGTTTTTTATAAATATACAAGGTATATTATCTGGCCCTGACCCTTTGTTGATATCTAAATTGACATCTAAGTTGACATCTGAAAAAGCAGTAAATACATTCAAAATGCATGTTTTCGAAGTACCTCAATTGGAGTAGAAAAAGTGCTTTGAAAATTGGATCAAACGCATACGCAAAGATGTATTGATCTTCATGGAGGATTTTTTGAAAAACAATAAAGCTATTTTTGATGATAAATTTTTGTTTTTATTCTTTAATCCGCAATATTAAAACCGCAATATTGAAATTATTTTAAAATCAAAAATCATAAATATTTTTTTTAGAACATATTTTATATTAAAAATATTAAATCAATTTTTTTTATATATTGTAAACTTTTTTGTAGTTTTATCATTAAATACTTATCAGTTTAGTGTTGCAATTTTATTTACCAAAAAAAAATCATTTTGATAAGATTGATAACATGGAAAATTTTAATAAGATTATATGAGTATATAATTATTATTGTGTAATACGAAAATATATACTGCATTGTAACGGCTCCTGCTTGCGTGATTTCTTTTATTCGGGCGCCAGACACGTTTTCTGAAATTCAGGCACAGAAGGGGGTTTTGCCTGACAGCTCAGTCGTGTCGCCAGGGTTCGTATACGGGTTTTGCAGGTCGAGGATATTTTACACACACAAATTAAATACACAATTTTATTAATGGTACCTGTTTACTGTAACACCGTTTATTTAAACAATTATTCAATAAATTTTAATCTCAATAAATCAACATAAATTTTAAACAGAAATTTAACTACAAACTTGTATAAATCTCAAAATATCCCTAAGTCGAATACAAAGACTTAGTCGAAGTTTTTACCATAAATCAAAATAAATTTTAAACAGAATTTTAAATATAAAATTTTGTAAATCTCAAAATATTCTGTCGAAACAAACGCACTTAGAAAATTTTTACCGTAAATCAAACTAAAATTTAAACAGAATTTTAAATATAAAATTTTGTAAATCTCAAAATATTCTGTCGAAACAAACGCACTTAAAATTTTTTTACCGTAAATCAAACTAAAATTTAAACAGAATTTTAAATATAAAATTTTGTAAATCCAAAATATTCCAAGTCGAAACAAACGCCCTTAAAAAAATTTTTGCCGTAAATCAAACTAAAATTTAAACAGAATTTTAAATATAAAATTTTGTAAATCTTAAAATATTCTAAGTCGAAACAAACGCCCTTAGAAAAATTTTACCGTAAATCAAACTAAAATTTAAACAGAATTTTAAATATAAAATTTTGTAAATCTCAAAATATTCTAAGTCGAAACAAACGCACTTATAAAAATTTTACCGTAAATCAAACTAAAATTTAAACAGAATTTTAAATATAAAATTTTGTAAATCTTAAAATATTCCAAGTCGAAGCAAACGCCCTTACAAAAATTTTACCGTAAATCAAACTAAAATTTAAACAGAATTTTAAATATAAAATTTTGTAAATCTCAAAATATTCCAAGTCGAAACAAACGCACTTAGAAAAATTTTACCGTAAATCAAACTAAAATTTAAACAGAATTTTAAATATAAAATTTTGTAAATTTCAAAATATTCTAAGTCGAAACAAACGCACTTAGAAAAATTTTACCGTAAATCAAACTAAAATTTAAACAGAATTTTAAATATAAAATTTTGTAAATCTCAAAATATTCTAAGTCGAAACAAACGCCCTTAGAAAATTTTTTGCCGTAAATCAAACTAAAATTTAAACAGAATTTTAAATATAAAATTTTGTAAATCTTAAAATATTCCAAGTCGAAGCAAACGCCCTTAGAAAAATTTTACCGTAAATCAAACTAAAATTTAAACAGAATTTTAAATATAAAATTTTGTAAATCTCAAAATATTCTAAGTCGAAACAAACGCACTTAGAAAAATTTTACCGTAAATCAAACTAAAATTTAAACAGAATTTTAAATATAAAATTTTGTAAATCTCAAAATATTCTAAGTCGAAACAAACGCCCTTAGAAAAATTTTTGCCGTAAATCAAACTAAAATTTAAACAGAATTTTAAATATAAAATTTTGTAAATTTCAAAATATTCTAAGTCGAAACAAACGCACTTAGAAAATTTTTTACCGTAAATCAAACTAAAATTTAAACAGAATTTTAAATATAAAATTTTGTATATCTCAAAATATTCTAAGTCGAAACAAACGCACTTAGAAAAATTTTACCGTAAATCAAACTAAAATTTAAACAGAATTTTAAATATAAAATTTTGTATATCTCAAAATATTCTAAGTCGAAACAAACGCACTTAGAAAAATTTTACCGTAAATCAAACTAAAATTTAAACAGAATTTTAAATATAAAATTTTGTAAATTTCAAAATATTCTGTCGAAACAAACGCACTTAGAAAAATTTTACCGTAAATCAAACTAAAATTTAAACAGAATTTTAAATATAAAATTTTGTAAATCTCAAAATATTCTAAGTCGAAACAAACGCCCTTAGAAAATTTTTTGCCGTAAATCAAACTAAAATTTAAACAGAATTTTAAATATAAAATTTTGTAAATCTTAAAATATTCCAAGTCGAAGCAAACGCCCTTAGAAAATTTTTTGCCGTAAATCAAACTAAAATTTAAACAGAATTTTAAATATAAAATTTTGTAAATCTTAAAATATTCCAAGTCGAAGCAAACGCCCTTAGAAAAATTTTACCGTAAATCAAACTAAAATTTAAACAGAATTTTAAATATAAAATTTTGTAAATCTTAAAATATTCCAAGTCGAAACAAACGCACTTAGAAAAATTTTACCGTAAATCAAACTAAAATTTAAACAGAATTTTAAATATAAAATTTTGTAAATTTCAAAATATTCTGTCGAAACAAACGCACTTAGAAAAATTTTACCGTAAATCAAACTAAAATTTAAACAGAATTTTAAATATAAAATTTTGTAAATTTCAAAATATTCTAAGTCGAAACAAACGCACTTAGAAAATTTTTTACCGTAAATCAAACTAAAATTTAAACAGAATTTTAAATATAAAATTTTGTATATCTCAAAATATTCTAAGTCGAAACAAACGCACTTAGAAAAATTTTACCGTAAATCAAACTAAAATTTAAACAGAATTTTAAATATAAAATTTTGTATATCTCAAAATATTCCAAGTCGAAACAAACGCACTTAGAAAAATTTTACCGTAAATCAAACTAAAATTTAAACAGAATTTTAAATATAAAATTTTGTAAATTTCAAAATATTCTGTCGAAACAAACGCACTTAGAAAAATTTTACCGTAAATCAAACTAAAATTTAAACAGAATTTTAAATATAAAATTTTGTAAATCTCAAAATATTCTAAGTCGAAACAAACGCCCTTAGAAAATTTTTTGCCGTAAATCAAACTAAAATTTAAACAGAATTTTAAATATAAAATTTTGTAAATCTCAAAATATTCTAAGTCGAAACAAACGCACTTAGAAAAATTTTACCGTAAATCAAACTAAAATTTAAACAGAATTTTAAATATAAAATTTTGTAAATCTCAAAATATTCTAAGTCGAAACAAACGCCCTTAGAAAAATTTTTGCCGTAAATCAAACTAAAATTTAAACAGAATTTTAAATATAAAATTTTGTAAATTTCAAAATATTCTAAGTCGAAACAAACGCACTTAGAAAATTTTTTACCGTAAATCAAACTAAAATTTAAACAGAATTTTAAATATAAAATTTTGTATATCTCAAAATATTCTAAGTCGAAACAAACGCACTTAGAAAAATTTTACCGTAAATCAAACTAAAATTTAAACAGAATTTTAAATATAAAATTTTGTATATCTCAAAATATTCTAAGTCGAAACAAACGCACTTAGAAAAATTTTACCGTAAATCAAACTAAAATTTAAACAGAATTTTAAATATAAAATTTTGTAAATTTCAAAATATTCTGTCGAAACAAACGCACTTAGAAAAATTTTACCGTAAATCAAACTAAAATTTAAACAGAATTTTAAATATAAAATTTTGTAAATCTCAAAATATTCTAAGTCGAAACAAACGCCCTTAGAAAATTTTTTGCCGTAAATCAAACTAAAATTTAAACAGAATTTTAAATATAAAATTTTGTAAATCTTAAAATATTCCAAGTCGAAGCAAACGCCCTTAGAAAATTTTTTGCCGTAAATCAAACTAAAATTTAAACAGAATTTTAAATATAAAATTTTGTAAATCTTAAAATATTCCAAGTCGAAGCAAACGCCCTTAGAAAAATTTTACCGTAAATCAAACTAAAATTTAAACAGAATTTTAAATATAAAATTTTGTAAATCTCAAAATATTCTAAGTCGAAACAAACGCACTTAGAAAAATTTTACCGTAAATCAAACTAAAATTTAAACAGAATTTTAAATATAAAATTTTGTAAATTTCAAAATATTCTGTCGAAACAAACGCACTTAGAAAAATTTTACCGTAAATCAAACTAAAATTTAAACAGAATTTTAAATATAAAATTTTGTAAATTTCAAAATATTCTAAGTCGAAACAAACGCACTTAGAAAAATTTTACCGTAAATCAAACTAAAATTTAAACAGAATTTTAAATATAAAATTTTGTATATCTCAAAATATTCCAAGTCGAAACAAACGCACTTAGAAAAATTTTACCGTAAATCAAACTAAAATTTAAACAGAATTTTAAATATAAAATTTTGTAAATTTCAAAATATTCTGTCGAAACAAACGCACTTAGAAAAATTTTACCGTAAATCAAACTAAAATTTAAACAGAATTTTAAATATAAAATTTTGTAAATCTCAAAATATTCTAAGTCGAAACAAACGCCCTTAGAAAATTTTTTGCCGTAAATCAAACTAAAATTTAAACAGAATTTTAAATATAAAATTTTGTAAATCTCAAAATATTCTAAGTCGAAACAAACGCACTTAGAAAAATTTTACCGTAAATCAAACTAAAATTTAAACAGAATTTTAAATATAAAATTTTGTAAATCTCAAAATATTCTAAGTCGAAACAAACGCCCTTAGAAAAATTTTTGCCGTAAATCAAACTAAAATTTAAACAGAATTTTAAATATAAAATTTTGTAAATTTCAAAATATTCTAAGTCGAAACAAACGCACTTAGAAAATTTTTTACCGTAAATCAAACTAAAATTTAAACAGAATTTTAAATATAAAATTTTGTATATCTCAAAATATTCTAAGTCGAAACAAACGCACTTAGAAAAATTTTACCGTAAATCAAACTAAAATTTAAACAGAATTTTAAATATAAAATTTTGTATATCTCAAAATATTCTAAGTCGAAACAAACGCACTTAGAAAAATTTTACCGTAAATCAAACTAAAATTTAAACAGAATTTTAAATATAAAATTTTGTAAATTTCAAAATATTCTGTCGAAACAAACGCACTTAGAAAAATTTTACCGTAAATCAAACTAAAATTTAAACAGAATTTTAAATATAAAATTTTGTAAATCTCAAAATATTCTAAGTCGAAACAAACGCCCTTAGAAAATTTTTTGCCGTAAATCAAACTAAAATTTAAACAGAATTTTAAATATAAAATTTTGTAAATCTTAAAATATTCCAAGTCGAAGCAAACGCCCTTAGAAAATTTTTTGCCGTAAATCAAACTAAAATTTAAACAGAATTTTAAATATAAAATTTTGTAAATCTTAAAATATTCCAAGTCGAAGCAAACGCCCTTAGAAAAATTTTACCGTAAATCAAACTAAAATTTAAACAGAATTTTAAATATAAAATTTTGTAAATCTCAAAATATTCTAAGTCGAAACAAACGCACTTAGAAAAATTTTACCGTAAATCAAACTAAAATTTAAACAGAATTTTAAATATAAAATTTTGTAAATTTCAAAATATTCTGTCGAAACAAACGCACTTAGAAAAATTTTACCGTAAATCAAACTAAAATTTAAACAGAATTTTAAATATAAAATTTTGTAAATTTCAAAATATTCTAAGTCGAAACAAACGCACTTAGAAAAATTTTACCGTAAATCAAACTAAAATTTAAACAGAATTTTAAATATAAAATTTTGTATATCTCAAAATATTCCAAGTCGAAACAAACGCACTTAGAAAAATTTTACCGTAAATCAAACTAAAATTTAAACAGAATTTTAAATATAAAATTTTGTAAATTTCAAAATATTCTGTCGAAACAAACGCACTTAGAAAAATTTTACCGTAAATCAAACTAAAATTTAAACAGAATTTTAAATATAAAATTTTGTAAATCTCAAAATATTCTAAGTCGAAACAAACGCCCTTAGAAAATTTTTTGCCGTAAATCAAACTAAAATTTAAACAGAATTTTAAATATAAAATTTTGTAAATCTTAAAATATTCCAAGTCGAAGCAAACGCCCTTAGAAAATTTTTTGCCGTAAATCAAACTAAAATTTAAACAGAATTTTAAATATAAAATTTTGTAAATCTTAAAATATTCCAAGTCGAAGCAAACGCCCTTAGAAAAATTTTACCGTAAATCAAACTAAAATTTAAACAGAATTTTAAATATAAAATTTTGTATATTTCAAAATATTCTAAGTCGAAACAAACGCACTTAGAAAAATTTTACCGTAAATCAAACTAAAATTTAAACAGAATTTTAAATATAAAATTTTGTAAATCTCAAAATATTCTGTCGAAACAAACGCACTTAGAAAAATTTTACCGTAAATCAAACTAAAATTTAAACAGAATTTTAAATATAAAATTTTGTAAATCTCAAAATATTCTAAGTCGAAACAAACGCCCTTAGAAAAATTTTTGCCGTAAATCAAACTAAAATTTAAACAGAATTTTAAATATAAAATTTTGTAAATTTCAAAATATTCTGTCGAAACAAACGCACTTAGAAAAATTTTACCGTAAATCAAACTAAAATTTAAACAGAATTTTAAATATAAAATTTTGTAAATCTTAAAATATTCCAAGTCGAAGCAAACGCCCTTAGAAAATTTTTTGCCGTAAATCAAACTAAAATTTAAACAGAATTTTAAATATAAAATTTTGTAAATCTTAAAATATTCCAAGTCGAAGCAAACGCCCTTAGAAAAATTTTACCGTAAATCAAACTAAAATTTAAACAGAATTTTAAATATAAAATTTTGTAAATCTCAAAATATTCTAAGTCGAAACAAACGCACTTAGAAAAATTTTACCGTAAATCAAACTAAAATTTAAACAGAATTTTAAATATAAAATTTTGTAAATCTCAAAATATTCTGTCGAAACAAACGCACTTAGAAAAATTTTACCGTAAATCAAACTAAAATTTAAACAGAATTTTAAATATAAAATTTTGTAAATCTCAAAATATTCTAAGTCGAAACAAACGCCCTTAGAAAAATTTTTGCCGTAAATCAAACTAAAATTTAAACAGAATTTTAAATATAAAATTTTGTAAATTTCAAAATATTCTGTCGAAACAAACGCACTTAGAAAAATTTTACCGTAAATCAAACTAAAATTTAAACAGAATTTTAAATATAAAATTTTGTAAATCTTAAAATATTCCAAGTCGAAGCAAACGCCCTTAGAAAATTTTTTGCCGTAAATCAAACTAAAATTTAAACAGAATTTTAAATATAAAATTTTGTAAATCTTAAAATATTCCAAGTCGAAGCAAACGCCCTTAGAAAAATTTTACCGTAAATCAAACTAAAATTTAAACAGAATTTTAAATATAAAATTTTGTAAATCTCAAAATATTCTAAGTCGAAACAAACGCACTTAGAAAAATTTTACCGTAAATCAAACTAAAATTTAAACAGAATTTTAAATATAAGATTTTGTAAATCTCAAAATATTCTAAGTCGAAACAAACGCACTTAGAAAAATTTTACCGTAAATCAAACTAAAATTTAAACAGAATTTTAAATATAAAATTTTGTAAATCTCAAAATATTCTAAGTCGAAACAAACGCCCTTAGAAAAATTTTTGCCGTAAATCAAACTAAAATTTAAATAGAATTTTAAATATAAAATTTTGTAAATTTCAAAATATTCTGTCGAAACAAACGCACTTAGAAAAATTTTACCGTAAATCAAACTAAAATTTAAACAGAATTTTAAATATAAAATTTTGTAAATTTCAAAATATTCTGTCGAAACAAACGCACTTAGAAAAATTTTACCGTAAATCAAACTAAAATTTAAACAGAATTTTAAATATAAAATTTTGTAAATCTTAAAATATTCCAAGTCGAAGCAAACGCCCTTAGAAAATTTTTTGCCATAAATCAAACTAAAATTTAAACAGAATTTTAAATATAAAATTTTGTAAATCTTAAAATATTCCAAGTCGAAGCAAACGCCCTTAGAAAAATTTTACCGTAAATCAAACTAAAATTTAAACAGAATTTTAAATATAAAATTTTGTAAATCTCAAAATATTCTAAGTCGAAACAAACGCACTTAGAAAAATTTTACCGTAAATCAAACTAAAATTTAAACAGAATTTTAAATATAAAATTTTGTAAATCTCAAAATATTCTAAGTCGAAACAAACGCACTTAGAAAAATTTTACCGTAAATCAAACTAAAATTTAAACAGAATTTTAAATATAAAATTTTGTAAATCTTAAAATATTCCAAGTCGAAACAAACGCCCTTAGAAAAATTTTTGCCGTAAATCAAACTAAAATTTAAATAGAATTTTAAATATAAAATTTTGTAAATTTCAAAATATTCTGTCGAAACAAACGCACTTAGAAAAATTTTACCGTAAATCAAACTAAAATTTAAACAGAATTTTAAATATAAAATTTTGTAAATTTCAAAATATTCTGTCGAAACAAACGCACTTAGAAAAATTTTACCGTAAATCAAACTAAAATTTAAACAGAATTTTAAATGTAAAATTTTGTAAATCTCAAAATATTCTAAGTCGAAACAAACGCCCTTAGAAAAATTTTTGCCGTAAATCAAACTAAAATTTAAACAGAATTTTAAATATAAAATTTTGTAAATTTCAAAATATTCTGTCGAAACAAACGCACTTAGAAAAATTTTACCGTAAATCAAACTAAAATTTAAACAGAATTTTAAATATAAAATTTTGTATATCTCAAAATATTCTAAGTCGAAACAAACGCACTTAGAAAAATTTTACCGTAAATCAAACTAAAATTTAAACAGAATTTTAAATATAAAATTTTGTAAATTTCAAAATATTCTGTCGAAACAAACGCACTTAGAAAAATTTTACCGTAAATCAAACTAAAATTTAAACAGAATTTTAAATATAAAATTTTGTAAATCTCAAAATATTCTAAGTCGAAACAAACGCCCTTAGAACATTTTTTGCCCTAAATCAAACTAAAATTTAAACAGAATTTTAAATATAAAATTTTGTAAATCTTAAAATATTCCAAGTCGAAGCAAACGCCCTTAGAAAAATTTTACCGTAAATCAAACTAAAATTTAAACAGAATTTTAAATATAAAATTTTGTAAATCTCAAAATATTCTAAGTCGAAACAAACGCACTTAGAAAAATTTTACCGTAAATCAAACTAAAATTTAAACAGGATTTTAAATATAAAATTTTGTATATCTCAAAATATTCTAAGTCGAAACAAACGCACTTAGAAAAATTTTACCGTAAATCAAACTAAAATTTAAACAGAATTTTAAATATAAAATTTTGTAAATTTCAAAATATTCTGTCGAAACAAACGCACTTAGAAAAATTTTACCGTAAATCAAACTAAAATTTAAACAGAATTTTAAATATAAAATTTTGTAAATCTCAAAATATTCTAAGTCGAAACAAACGCCCTTAGAAAATTTTTTGCCGTAAATCAAACTAAAATTTAAACAGAATTTTAAATATAAAATTTTGTAAATCTTAAAATATTCCAAGTCGAAGCAAACGCCCTTAGAAAATTTTTTGCCGTAAATCAAACTAAAATTTAAACAGAATTTTAAATATAAAATTTTGTAAATCTTAAAATATTCCAAGTCGAAGCAAACGCCCTTAGAAAAATTTTACCGTAAATCAAACTAAAATTTAAACAGAATTTTAAATATAAAATTTTGTATATCTCAAAATATTCTAAGTCGAAACAAACGCACTTAGAAACATTTTACCGTAAATCAAACTAAAATTTAAACAGAATTTTAAATATAAAATTTTGTAAATCTCAAAATATTCTGTCGAAACAAACGCACTTAGAAAAATTTTACCGTAAATCAAACTAAAATTTAAACAGAATTTTAAATATAAAATTTTGTAAATCTCAAAATATTCTAAGTCGAAACAAACGCCCTTAGAAAAATTTTTGCCGTAAATCAAACTAAAATTTAAACAGAATTTTAAATATAAAATTTTGTAAATTTCAAAATATTCTGTCGAAACAAACGCACTTAGAAAAATTTTACCGTAAATCAAACTAAAATTTAAACAGAATTTTAAATATAAAATTTTGTAAATCTTAAAATATTCCAAGTCGAAGCAAACGCCCTTAGAAAATTTTTTGCCGTAAATCAAACTAAAATTTAAACAGAATTTTAAATATAAAATTTTGTAAATCTTAAAATATTCCAAGTCGAAGCAAACGCCCTTAGAAAAATTTTACCGTAAATCAAACTAAAATTTAAACAGAATTTTAAATATAAAATTTTGTAAATCTCAAAATATTCTAAGTCGAAACAAACGCACTTAGAAAAATTTTACCGTAAATCAAACTAAAATTTAAACAGAATTTTAAATATAAAATTTTGTAAATCTCAAAATATTCTAAGTCGAAACAAACGCACTTAGAAAAATTTTACCGTAAATCAAACTAAAATTTAAACAGAATTTTAAATATAAAATTTTGTAAATCTCAAAATATTCTAAGTCGAAACAAACGCCCTTAGAAAAATTTTTGCCGTAAATCAAACTAAAATTTAAATAGAATTTTAAATATAAAATTTTGTAAATTTCAAAATATTCTGTCGAAACAAACGCACTTAGAAAAATTTTACCGTAAATCAAACTAAAATTTAAACAGAATTTTAAATATAAAATTTTGTAAATTTCAAAATATTCTGTCGAAACAAACGCACTTAGAAAAATTTTACCGTAAATCAAACTAAAATTTAAACAGAATTTTAAATGTAAAATTTTGTAAATCTCAAAATATTCTAAGTCGAAACAAACGCCCTTAGAAAAATTTTTGCCGTAAATCAAACTAAAATTTAAACAGAATTTTAAATATAAAATTTTGTAAATTTCAAAATATTCTGTCGAAACAAACGCACTTAGAAAAATTTTACCGTAAATCAAACTAAAATTTAAACAGAATTTTAAATATAAAATTTTGTATATCTCAAAATATTCTAAGTCGAAACAAACGCACTTAGAAAAATTTTACCGTAAATCAAACTAAAATTTAAACAGAATTTTAAATATAAAATTTTGTAAATTTCAAAATATTCTGTCGAAACAAACGCACTTAGAAAAATTTTACCGTAAATCAAACTAAAATTTAAACAGAATTTTAAATATAAAATTTTGTAAATCTTAAAATATTCCAAGTCGAAGCAAACGCCCTTAGAAAATTTTTTGCCGTAAATCAAACTAAAATTTAAACAGAATTTTAAATATAAAATTTTGTAAATCTTAAAATATTCCAAGTCGAAGCAAACGCCCTTAGAAAAATTTTACCGTAAATCAAACTAAAATTTAAACAGAATTTTAAATATAAAATTTTGTAAATCTCAAAATATTCTAAGTCGAAACAAACGCACTTAGAAAAATTTTACCGTAAATCAAACTAAAATTTAAACAGAATTTTAAATATAAAATTTTGTAAATCTCAAAATATTCTAAGTCGAAACAAACGCACTTAGAAAAATTTTACCGTAAATCAAACTAAAATTTAAACAGAATTTTAAATATAAAATTTTGTAAATCTCAAAATATTCTAAGTCGAAACAAACGCCCTTAGAAAAATTTTTGCCGTAAATCAAACTAAAATTTAAATAGAATTTTAAATATAAAATTTTGTAAATTTCAAAATATTCTGTCGAAACAAACGCACTTAGAAAAATTTTACCGTAAATCAAACTAAAATTTAAACAGAATTTTAAATATAAAATTTTGTAAATTTCAAAATATTCTGTCGAAACAAACGCACTTAGAAAAATTTTACCGTAAATCAAACTAAAATTTAAACAGAATTTTAAATATAAAATTTTGTAAATCTTAAAATATTCTAAGTCGAAGCAAACGCCCTTAGAAAATTTTTTGCCATAAATCAAACTAAAATTTAAACAGAATTTTAAATATAAAATTTTGTAAATCTTAAAATATTCCAAGTCGAAGCAAACGCCCTTAGAAAAATTTTACCGTAAATCAAACTAAAATTTAAACAGAATTTTAAATATAAAATTTTGTAAATCTCAAAATATTCTAAGTCGAAACAAACGCACTTAGAAAAATTTTACCGTAAATCAAACTAAAATTTAAACAGAATTTTAAATATAAAATTTTGTAAATCTCAAAATATTCTAAGTCGAAACAAACGCACTTAGAAAAATTTTACCGTAAATCAAACTAAAATTTAAACAGAATTTTAAATATAAAATTTTGTAAATTTCAAAATATTCTGTCGAAACAAACGCACTTAGAAAAATTTTACCGTAAATCAAACTAAAATTTAAACAGAATTTTAAATATAAAATTTTGTAAATTTCAAAATATTCTAAGTCGAAACAAACGCACTTAGAAATTTTTTTACCGTAAATCAAACTAAAATTTAAACAGAATTTTAAATATAAAATTTTGTATATCTCAAAATATTCTAAGTCGAAACAAACGCACTTAGAAAAATTTTACCGTAAATCAAACTAAAATTTAAACAGAATTTTAAATATAAAATTTTGTATATCTCAAAATATTCCAAGTCGAAACAAACGCACTTAGAAAAATTTTACCGTAAATCAAACTAAAATTTAAACAGAATTTTAAATATAAAATTTTGTAAATTTCAAAATATTCTGTCGAAACAAACGCACTTAGAAAAATTTTACCGTAAATCAAACTAAAATTTAAACAGAATTTTAAATATAAAATTTTGTAAATCTCAAAATATTCTAAGTCGAAACAAACGCCCTTAGAAAATTTTTTGCCGTAAATCAAACTAAAATTTAAACAGAATTTTAAATATAAAATTTTGTAAATCTTAAAATATTCCAAGTCGAAGCAAACGCCCTTAGAAAATTTTTTGCCGTAAATCAAACTAAAATTTAAACAGAATTTTAAATATAAAATTTTGTAAATCTTAAAATATTCCAAGTCGAAGCAAACGCCCTTAGAAAAATTTTACCGTAAATCAAACTAAAATTTAAACAGAATTTTAAATATAAAATTTTGTATATTTCAAAATATTCTAAGTCGAAACAAACGCACTTAGAAAAATTTTACCGTAAATCAAACTAAAATTTAAACAGAATTTTAAATATAAAATTTTGTAAATCTCAAAATATTCTGTCGAAACAAACGCACTTAGAAAAATTTTACCGTAAATCAAACTAAAATTTAAACAGAATTTTAAATATAAAATTTTGTAAATCTCAAAATATTCTAAGTCGAAACAAACGCCCTTAGAAAAATTTTTGCCGTAAATCAAACTAAAATTTAAACAGAATTTTAAATATAAAATTTTGTAAATTTCAAAATATTCTGTCGAAACAAACGCACTTAGAAAAATTTTACCGTAAATCAAACTAAAATTTAAACAGAATTTTAAATATAAAATTTTGTAAATCTTAAAATATTCCAAGTCGAAGCAAACGCCCTTAGAAAATTTTTTGCCGTAAATCAAACTAAAATTTAAACAGAATTTTAAATATAAAATTTTGTAAATCTTAAAATATTCCAAGTCGAAGCAAACGCCCTTAGAAAAATTTTACCGTAAATCAAACTAAAATTTAAACAGAATTTTAAATATAAAATTTTGTAAATCTCAAAATATTCTAAGTCGAAACAAACGCACTTAGAAAAATTTTACCGTAAATCAAACTAAAATTTAAACAGAATTTTAAATATAAAATTTTGTAAATCTCAAAATATTCTGTCGAAACAAACGCACTTAGAAAAATTTTACCGTAAATCAAACTAAAATTTAAACAGAATTTTAAATATAAAATTTTGTAAATCTCAAAATATTCTAAGTCGAAACAAACGCCCTTAGAAAAATTTTTGCCGTAAATCAAACTAAAATTTAAACAGAATTTTAAATATAAAATTTTGTAAATTTCAAAATATTCTGTCGAAACAAACGCACTTAGAAAAATTTTACCGTAAATCAAACTAAAATTTAAACAGAATTTTAAATATAAAATTTTGTAAATCTTAAAATATTCCAAGTCGAAGCAAACGCCCTTAGAAAATTTTTTGCCGTAAATCAAACTAAAATTTAAACAGAATTTTAAATATAAAATTTTGTAAATCTTAAAATATTCCAAGTCGAAGCAAACGCCCTTAGAAAAATTTTACCGTAAATCAAACTAAAATTTAAACAGAATTTTAAATATAAAATTTTGTAAATCTCAAAATATTCTAAGTCGAAACAAACGCACTTAGAAAAATTTTACCGTAAATCAAACTAAAATTTAAACAGAATTTTAAATATAAGATTTTGTAAATCTCAAAATATTCTAAGTCGAAACAAACGCACTTAGAAAAATTTTACCGTAAATCAAACTAAAATTTAAACAGAATTTTAAATATAAAATTTTGTAAATCTCAAAATATTCTAAGTCGAAACAAACGCCCTTAGAAAAATTTTTGCCGTAAATCAAACTAAAATTTAAATAGAATTTTAAATATAAAATTTTGTAAATTTCAAAATATTCTGTCGAAACAAACGCACTTAGAAAAATTTTACCGTAAATCAAACTAAAATTTAAACAGAATTTTAAATATAAAATTTTGTAAATTTCAAAATATTCTGTCGAAACAAACGCACTTAGAAAAATTTTACCGTAAATCAAACTAAAATTTAAACAGAATTTTAAATATAAAATTTTGTAAATCTTAAAATATTCCAAGTCGAAGCAAACGCCCTTAGAAAATTTTTTGCCATAAATCAAACTAAAATTTAAACAGAATTTTAAATATAAAATTTTGTAAATCTTAAAATATTCCAAGTCGAAGCAAACGCCCTTAGAAAAATTTTACCGTAAATCAAACTAAAATTTAAACAGAATTTTAAATATAAAATTTTGTAAATCTCAAAATATTCTAAGTCGAAACAAACGCACTTAGAAAAATTTTACCGTAAATCAAACTAAAATTTAAACAGAATTTTAAATATAAAATTTTGTAAATCTCAAAATATTCTAAGTCGAAACAAACGCACTTAGAAAAATTTTACCGTAAATCAAACTAAAATTTAAACAGAATTTTAAATATAAAATTTTGTAAATCTCAAAATATTCTAAGTCGAAACAAACGCCCTTAGAAAAATTTTTGCCGTAAATCAAACTAAAATTTAAATAGAATTTTAAATATAAAATTTTGTAAATTTCAAAATATTCTGTCGAAACAAACGCACTTAGAAAAATTTTACCGTAAATCAAACTAAAATTTAAACAGAATTTTAAATATAAAATTTTGTAAATTTCAAAATATTCTGTCGAAACAAACGCACTTAGAAAAATTTTACCGTAAATCAAACTAAAATTTAAACAGAATTTTAAATATAAGATTTTGTAAATCTCAAAATATTCTAAGTCGAAACAAACGCACTTAGAAAAATTTTTGCCGTAAATCAAACTAAAATTTAAACAGAATTTTAAATATAAAATTTTGTAAATCTTAAAATATTCCAAGTCGAAGCAAACGCCCTTAGAAAAATTTTACCGTAAATCAAACTAAAATTTAAACAGAATTTTAAATATAAAATTTTGTAAATCTCAAAATATTCTAAGTCGAAACAAACGCACTTAGAAAAATTTTACCGTAAATCAAACTAAAATTTAAACAGAATTTTAAATATAAAATTTTGTAAATCTCAAAATATTCTAAGTCGAAACAAACGCACTTAGAAAAATTTTACCGTAAATCAAACTAAAATTTAAACAGAATTTTAAATATAAAATTTTGTAAATCTCAAAATATTCTAAGTCGAAACAAACGCCCTTAGAAAAATTTTTGCCGTAAATCAAACTAAAATTTAAATAGAATTTTAAATATAAAATTTTGTAAATTTCAAAATATTCTGTCGAAACAAACGCACTTAGAAAAATTTTACCGTAAATCAAACTAAAATTTAAACAGAATTTTAAATATAAAATTTTGTAAATTTCAAAATATTCTGTCGAAACAAACGCACTTAGAAAAATTTTACCGTAAATCAAACTAAAATTTAAACAGAATTTTAAATATAAAATTTTGTAAATCTTAAAATATTCTAAGTCGAAGCAAACGCCCTTAGAAAATTTTTTGCCATAAATCAAACTAAAATTTAAACAGAATTTTAAATATAAAATTTTGTAAATCTTAAAATATTCCAAGTCGAAGCAAACGCCCTTAGAAAAATTTTACCGTAAATCAAACTAAAATTTAAACAGAATTTTAAATATAAAATTTTGTAAATCTCAAAATATTCTAAGTCGAAACAAACGCACTTAGAAAAATTTTACCGTAAATCAAACTAAAATTTAAACAGAATTTTAAATATAAAATTTTGTAAATCTCAAAATATTCTAAGTCGAAACAAACGCACTTAGAAAAATTTTACCGTAAATCAAACTAAAATTTAAACAGAATTTTAAATATAAAATTTTGTAAATTTCAAAATATTCTGTCGAAACAAACGCACTTAGAAAAATTTTACCGTAAATCAAACTAAAATTTAAACAGAATTTTAAATATAAAATTTTGTAAATTTCAAAATATTCTAAGTCGAAACAAACGCACTTAGAAATTTTTTTACCGTAAATCAAACTAAAATTTAAACAGAATTTTAAATATAAAATTTTGTATATCTCAAAATATTCTAAGTCGAAACAAACGCACTTAGAAAAATTTTACCGTAAATCAAACTAAAATTTAAACAGAATTTTAAATATAAAATTTTGTATATCTCAAAATATTCCAAGTCGAAACAAACGCACTTAGAAAAATTTTACCGTAAATCAAACTAAAATTTAAACAGAATTTTAAATATAAAATTTTGTAAATTTCAAAATATTCTGTCGAAACAAACGCACTTAGAAAAATTTTACCGTAAATCAAACTAAAATTTAAACAGAATTTTAAATATAAAATTTTGTAAATCTCAAAATATTCTAAGTCGAAACAAACGCCCTTAGAAAATTTTTTGCCGTAAATCAAACTAAAATTTAAACAGAATTTTAAATATAAAATTTTGTAAATCTTAAAATATTCCAAGTCGAAGCAAACGCCCTTAGAAAATTTTTTGCCGTAAATCAAACTAAAATTTAAACAGAATTTTAAATATAAAATTTTGTAAATCTTAAAATATTCCAAGTCGAAGCAAACGCCCTTAGAAAAATTTTACCGTAAATCAAACTAAAATTTAAACAGAATTTTAAATATAAAATTTTGTATATTTCAAAATATTCTAAGTCGAAACAAACGCACTTAGAAAAATTTTACCGTAAATCAAACTAAAATTTAAACAGAATTTTAAATATAAAATTTTGTAAATCTCAAAATATTCTGTCGAAACAAACGCACTTAGAAAAATTTTACCGTAAATCAAACTAAAATTTAAACAGAATTTTAAATATAAAATTTTGTAAATCTCAAAATATTCTAAGTCGAAACAAACGCCCTTAGAAAAATTTTTGCCGTAAATCAAACTAAAATTTAAACAGAATTTTAAATATAAAATTTTGTAAATTTCAAAATATTCTGTCGAAACAAACGCACTTAGAAAAATTTTACCGTAAATCAAACTAAAATTTAAACAGAATTTTAAATATAAAATTTTGTAAATCTTAAAATATTCCAAGTCGAAGCAAACGCCCTTAGAAAATTTTTTGCCGTAAATCAAACTAAAATTTAAACAGAATTTTAAATATAAAATTTTGTAAATCTTAAAATATTCCAAGTCGAAGCAAACGCCCTTAGAAAAATTTTACCGTAAATCAAACTAAAATTTAAACAGAATTTTAAATATAAAATTTTGTAAATCTCAAAATATTCTAAGTCGAAACAAACGCACTTAGAAAAATTTTACCGTAAATCAAACTAAAATTTAAACAGAATTTTAAATATAAAATTTTGTAAATCTCAAAATATTCTGTCGAAACAAACGCACTTAGAAAAATTTTACCGTAAATCAAACTAAAATTTAAACAGAATTTTAAATATAAAATTTTGTAAATCTCAAAATATTCTAAGTCGAAACAAACGCCCTTAGAAAAATTTTTGCCGTAAATCAAACTAAAATTTAAACAGAATTTTAAATATAAAATTTTGTAAATTTCAAAATATTCTGTCGAAACAAACGCACTTAGAAAAATTTTACCGTAAATCAAACTAAAATTTAAACAGAATTTTAAATATAAAATTTTGTAAATCTTAAAATATTCCAAGTCGAAGCAAACGCCCTTAGAAAATTTTTTGCCGTAAATCAAACTAAAATTTAAACAGAATTTTAAATATAAAATTTTGTAAATCTTAAAATATTCCAAGTCGAAGCAAACGCCCTTAGAAAAATTTTACCGTAAATCAAACTAAAATTTAAACAGAATTTTAAATATAAAATTTTGTAAATCTCAAAATATTCTAAGTCGAAACAAACGCACTTAGAAAAATTTTACCGTAAATCAAACTAAAATTTAAACAGAATTTTAAATATAAGATTTTGTAAATCTCAAAATATTCTAAGTCGAAACAAACGCACTTAGAAAAATTTTACCGTAAATCAAACTAAAATTTAAACAGAATTTTAAATATAAAATTTTGTAAATCTCAAAATATTCTAAGTCGAAACAAACGCCCTTAGAAAAATTTTTGCCGTAAATCAAACTAAAATTTAAATAGAATTTTAAATATAAAATTTTGTAAATTTCAAAATATTCTGTCGAAACAAACGCACTTAGAAAAATTTTACCGTAAATCAAACTAAAATTTAAACAGAATTTTAAATATAAAATTTTGTAAATTTCAAAATATTCTGTCGAAACAAACGCACTTAGAAAAATTTTACCGTAAATCAAACTAAAATTTAAACAGAATTTTAAATATAAAATTTTGTAAATCTTAAAATATTCCAAGTCGAAGCAAACGCCCTTAGAAAATTTTTTGCCATAAATCAAACTAAAATTTAAACAGAATTTTAAATATAAAATTTTGTAAATCTTAAAATATTCCAAGTCGAAGCAAACGCCCTTAGAAAAATTTTACCGTAAATCAAACTAAAATTTAAACAGAATTTTAAATATAAAATTTTGTAAATCTCAAAATATTCTAAGTCGAAACAAACGCACTTAGAAAAATTTTACCGTAAATCAAACTAAAATTTAAACAGAATTTTAAATATAAAATTTTGTAAATCTCAAAATATTCTAAGTCGAAACAAACGCACTTAGAAAAATTTTACCGTAAATCAAACTAAAATTTAAACAGAATTTTAAATATAAAATTTTGTAAATCTCAAAATATTCTAAGTCGAAACAAACGCCCTTAGAAAAATTTTTGCCGTAAATCAAACTAAAATTTAAATAGAATTTTAAATATAAAATTTTGTAAATTTCAAAATATTCTGTCGAAACAAACGCACTTAGAAAAATTTTACCGTAAATCAAACTAAAATTTAAACAGAATTTTAAATATAAAATTTTGTAAATTTCAAAATATTCTGTCGAAACAAACGCACTTAGAAAAATTTTACCGTAAATCAAACTAAAATTTAAACAGAATTTTAAATATAAGATTTTGTAAATCTCAAAATATTCTAAGTCGAAACAAACGCACTTAGAAAAATTTTACCGTAAATCAAACTAAAATTTAAACAGAATTTTAAATATAAAATTTTGTAAATCTCAAAATATTCTAAGTCGAAACAAACGCCCTTAGAAAAAATTTTGCCGTAAATCAAACTAAAATTTAAATAGAATTTTAAATATAAAATTTTGTAAATTTCAAAATATTCTGTCGAAACAAACGCACTTAGAAAAATTTTACCGTAAATCAAACTAAAATTTAAACAGAATTTTAAATATAAAATTTTGTAAATTTCAAAATATTCTGTCGAAACAAACGCACTTAGAAAAATTTTACCGTAAATCAAACTAAAATTTAAACAGAATTTTAAATATAAAATTTTGTAAATCTTAAAATATTCCAAGTCGAAGCAAACGCCCTTAGAAAATTTTTTGCCATAAATCAAACTAAAATTTAAACAGAATTTTAAATATAAAATTTTGTAAATCTTAAAATATTCCAAGTCGAAGCAAACGCCCTTAGAAAAATTTTACCGTAAATCAAACTAAAATTTAAACAGAATTTTAAATATAAAATTTTGTAAATCTCAAAATATTCTAAGTCGAAACAAACGCACTTAGAAAAATTTTACCGTAAATCAAACTAAAATTTAAACAGAATTTTAAATATAAAATTTTGTAAATCTCAAAATATTCTAAGTCGAAACAAACGCACTTAGAAAAATTTTACCGTAAATCAAACTAAAATTTAAACAGAATTTTAAATATAAAATTTTGTAAATCTCAAAATATTCTAAGTCGAAACAAACGCCCTTAGAAAAATTTTTGCCGTAAATCAAACTAAAATTTAAATAGAATTTTAAATATAAAATTTTGTAAATTTCAAAATATTCTGTCGAAACAAACGCACTTAGAAAAATTTTACCGTAAATCAAACTAAAATTTAAACAGAATTTTAAATATAAAATTTTGTAAATTTCAAAATATTCTGTCGAAACAAACGCACTTAGAAAAATTTTACCGTAAATCAAACTAAAATTTAAACAGAATTTTAAATGTAAAATTTTGTAAATCTCAAAATATTCTAAGTCGAAACAAACGCCCTTAGAAAAATTTTTGCCGTAAATCAAACTAAAATTTAAACAGAATTTTAAATATAAAATTTTGTAAATTTCAAAATATTCTGTCGAAACAAACGCACTTAGAAAAATTTTACCGTAAATCAAACTAAAATTTAAACAGAATTTTAAATATAAAATTTTGTATATCTCAAAATATTCTAAGTCGAAACAAACGCACTTAGAAAAATTTTACCGTAAATCAAACTAAAATTTAAACAGAATTTTAAATATAAAATTTTGTAAATTTCAAAATATTCTGTCGAAACAAACGCACTTAGAAAAATTTTACCGTAAATCAAACTAAAATTTAAACAGAATTTTAAATATAAAATTTTGTAAATCTCAAAATATTCTAAGTCGAAACAAACGCCCTTAGAAAATTTTTTGCCCTAAATCAAACTAAAATTTAAACAGAATTTTAAATATAAAATTTTGTAAATCTTAAAATATTCCAAGTCGAAGCAAACGCCCTTAGAAAAATTTTACCGTAAATCAAACTAAAATTTAAACAGAATTTTAAATATAAAATTTTGTAAATCTCAAAATATTCTAAGTCGAAACAAACGCACTTAGAAAAATTTTACCGTAAATCAAACTAAAATTTAAACAGAATTTTAAATATAAAATTTTGTATATCTCAAAATATTCTAAGTCGAAACAAACGCACTTAGAAAAATTTTACCGTAAATCAAACTAAAATTTAAACAGAATTTTAAATATAAAATTTTGTAAATTTCAAAATATTCTGTCGAAACAAACGCACTTAGAAAAATTTTACCGTAAATCAAACTAAAATTTAAACAGAATTTTAAATATAAAATTTTGTAAATCTCAAAATATTCTGTCGAAACAAACGCCCTTAGAAAATTTTTTGCCGTAAATCAAACTAAAATTTAAACAGAATTTTAAATATAAAATTTTGTAAATCTTAAAATATTCCAAGTCGAAGCAAACGCCCTTAGAAAATTTTTTGCCGTAAATCAAACTAAAATTTAAACAGAATTTTAAATATAAAATTTTGTAAATCTTAAAATATTCCAAGTCGAAGCAAACGCCCTTAGAAAAATTTTACCGTAAATCAAACTAAAATTTAAACAGAATTTTAAATATAAAATTTTGTATATCTCAAAATATTCTAAGTCGAAACAAACGCACTTAGAAACATTTTACCGTAAATCAAACTAAAATTTAAACAGAATTTTAAATATAAAATTTTGTAAATCTCAAAATATTCTGTCGAAACAAACGCACTTAGAAAAATTTTACCGTAAATCAAACTAAAATTTAAACAGAATTTTAAATATAAAATTTTGTAAATCTCAAAATATTCTAAGTCGAAACAAACGCCCTTAGAAAAATTTTTGCCGTAAATCAAACTAAAATTTAAACAGAATTTTAAATATAAAATTTTGTAAATTTCAAAATATTCTGTCGAAACAAACGCACTTAGAAAAATTTTACCGTAAATCAAACTAAAATTTAAACAGAATTTTAAATATAAAATTTTGTAAATCTTAAAATATTCCAAGTCGAAGCAAACGCCCTTAGAAAATTTTTTGCCGTAAATCAAACTAAAATTTAAACAGAATTTTAAATATAAAATTTTGTAAATCTTAAAATATTCCAAGTCGAAGCAAACGCCCTTAGAAAAATTTTACCGTAAATCAAACTAAAATTTAAACAGAATTTTAAATATAAAATTTTGTAAATCTCAAAATATTCTAAGTCGAAACAAACGCACTTAGAAAAATTTTACCGTAAATCAAACTAAAATTTAAACAGAATTTTAAATATAAAATTTTGTAAATCTCAAAATATTCTAAGTCGAAACAAACGCACTTAGAAAAATTTTACCGTAAATCAAACTAAAATTTAAACAGAATTTTAAATATAAAATTTTGTAAATCTCAAAATATTCTAAGTCGAAACAAACGCCCTTAGAAAAATTTTTGCCGTAAATCAAACTAAAATTTAAATAGAATTTTAAATATAAAATTTTGTAAATTTCAAAATATTCTGTCGAAACAAACGCACTTAGAAAAATTTTACCGTAAATCAAACTAAAATTTAAACAGAATTTTAAATATAAAATTTTGTAAATTTCAAAATATTCTGTCGAAACAAACGCACTTAGAAAAATTTTACCGTAAATCAAACTAAAATTTAAACAGAATTTTAAATGTAAAATTTTGTAAATCTCAAAATATTCTAAGTCGAAACAAACGCCCTTAGAAAAATTTTTGCCGTAAATCAAACTAAAATTTAAACAGAATTTTAAATATAAAATTTTGTAAATTTCAAAATATTCTGTCGAAACAAACGCACTTAGAAAAATTTTACCGTAAATCAAACTAAAATTTAAACAGAATTTTAAATATAAAATTTTGTATATCTCAAAATATTCTAAGTCGAAACAAACGCACTTAGAAAAATTTTACCGTAAATCAAACTAAAATTTAAACAGAATTTTAAATATAAAATTTTGTAAATTTCAAAATATTCTGTCGAAACAAACGCACTTAGAAAAATTTTACCGTAAATCAAACTAAAATTTAAACAGAATTTTAAATATAAAATTTTGTATATCTCAAAATATTCTAAGTCGAAACAAACGCACTTAGAAAAATTTTACCGTAAATCAAACTAAAATTTAAACAGAATTTTAAATATAAAATTTTGTAAATTTCAAAATATTCTGTCGAAACAAACGCACTTAGAAAAATTTTACCGTAAATCAAACTAAAATTTAAACAGAATTTTAAATATAAAATTTTGTAAATCTTAAAATATTCCAAGTCGAAGCAAACGCCCTTAGAAAATTTTTTGCCGTAAATCAAACTAAAATTTAAACAGAATTTTAAATATAAAATTTTGTAAATCTTAAAATATTCCAAGTCGAAGCAAACGCCCTTAGAAAAATTTTACCGTAAATCAAACTAAAATTTAAACAGAATTTTAAATATAAAATTTTGTAAATCTCAAAATATTCTAAGTCGAAACAAACGCACTTAGAAAAATTTTACCGTAAATCAAACTAAAATTTAAACAGAATTTTAAATATAAAATTTTGTAAATCTCAAAATATTCTAAGTCGAAACAAACGCACTTAGAAAAATTTTACCGTAAATCAAACTAAAATTTAAACAGAATTTTAAATATAAAATTTTGTAAATCTCAAAATATTCTAAGTCGAAACAAACGCCCTTAGAAAAATTTTTGCCGTAAATCAAACTAAAATTTAAATAGAATTTTAAATATAAAATTTTGTAAATTTCAAAATATTCTGTCGAAACAAACGCACTTAGAAAAATTTTACCGTAAATCAAACTAAAATTTAAACAGAATTTTAAATATAAAATTTTGTAAATTTCAAAATATTCTGTCGAAACAAACGCACTTAGAAAAATTTTACCGTAAATCAAACTAAAATTTAAACAGAATTTTAAATATAAAATTTTGTAAATCTTAAAATATTCCAAGTCGAAGCAAACGCCCTTAGAAAATTTTTTGCCATAAATCAAACTAAAATTTAAACAGAATTTTAAATATAAAATTTTGTAAATCTTAAAATATTCCAAGTCGAAGCAAACGCCCTTAGAAAAATTTTACCGTAAATCAAACTAAAATTTAAACAGAATTTTAAATATAAAATTTTGTAAATCTCAAAATATTCTAAGTCGAAACAAACGCACTTAGAAAAATTTTACCGTAAATCAAACTAAAATTTAAACAGAATTTTAAATATAAAATTTTGTAAATCTCAAAATATTCTAAGTCGAAACAAACGCCCTTAGAAAAATTTTTGCCGTAAATCAAACTAAAATTTAAATAGAATTTTAAATATAAAATTTTGTAAATTTCAAAATATTCTGTCGAAACAAACGCACTTAGAAAAATTTTACCGTAAATCAAACTAAAATTTAAACAGAATTTTAAATATAAAATTTTGTAAATCTCAAAATATTCTAAGTCGAAACAAACGCACTTAGAAAAATTTTACCGTAAATCAAACTAAAATTTAAACAGAATTTTAAATATAAAATTTTGTAAATCTCAAAATATTCTAAGTCGAAACAAACGCCCTTAGAAAAATTTTTGCCGTAAATCAAACTAAAATTTAAATAGAATTTTAAATATAAAATTTTGTAAATTTCAAAATATTCTGTCGAAACAAACGCACTTAGAAAAATTTTACCGTAAATCAAACTAAAATTTAAACAGAATTTTAAATATAAAATTTTGTAAATTTCAAAATATTCTGTCGAAACAAACGCACTTAGAAAAATTTTACCGTAAATCAAACTAAAATTTAAACAGAATTTTAAATGTAAAATTTTGTAAATCTCAAAATATTCTAAGTCGAAACAAACGCCCTTAGAAAAATTTTTGCCGTAAATCAAACTAAAATTTAAACAGAATTTTAAATATAAAATTTTGTAAATTTCAAAATATTCTGTCGAAACAAACGCACTTAGAAAAATTTTACCGTAAATCAAACTAAAATTTAAACAGAATTTTAAATATAAAATTTTGTATATCTCAAAATATTCTAAGTCGAAACAAACGCACTTAGAAAAATTTTACCGTAAATCAAACTAAAATTTAAACAGAATTTTAAATATAAAATTTTGTAAATTTCAAAATATTCTGTCGAAACAAACGCACTTAGAAAAATTTTACCGTAAATCAAACTAAAATTTAAACAGAATTTTAAATATAAAATTTTGTAAATCTTAAAATATTCCAAGTCGAAGCAAACGCCCTTAGAAAATTTTTTGCCGTAAATCAAACTAAAATTTAAACAGAATTTTAAATATAAAATTTTGTAAATCTTAAAATATTCCAAGTCGAAGCAAACGCCCTTAGAAAAATTTTACCGTAAATCAAACTAAAATTTAAACAGAATTTTAAATATAAAATTTTGTAAATCTCAAAATATTCTAAGTCGAAACAAACGCACTTAGAAAAATTTTACCGTAAATCAAACTAAAATTTAAACAGAATTTTAAATATAAAATTTTGTAAATCTCAAAATATTCTAAGTCGAAACAAACGCACTTAGAAAAATTTTACCGTAAATCAAACTAAAATTTAAACAGAATTTTAAATATAAAATTTTGTAAATCTCAAAATATTCTAAGTCGAAACAAACGCCCTTAGAAAAATTTTTGCCGTAAATCAAACTAAAATTTAAATAGAATTTTAAATATAAAATTTTGTAAATTTCAAAATATTCTGTCGAAACAAACGCACTTAGAAAAATTTTACCGTAAATCAAACTAAAATTTAAACAGAATTTTAAATATAAAATTTTGTAAATTTCAAAATATTCTGTCGAAACAAACGCACTTAGAAAAATTTTACCGTAAATCAAACTAAAATTTAAACAGAATTTTAAATATAAAATTTTGTAAATCTTAAAATATTCCAAGTCGAAGCAAACGCCCTTAGAAAATTTTTTGCCATAAATCAAACTAAAATTTAAACAGAATTTTAAATATAAAATTTTGTAAATCTTAAAATATTCCAAGTCGAAGCAAACGCCCTTAGAAAAATTTTACCGTAAATCAAACTAAAATTTAAACAGAATTTTAAATATAAAATTTTGTAAATCTCAAAATATTCTAAGTCGAAACAAACGCACTTAGAAAAATTTTACCGTAAATCAAACTAAAATTTAAACAGAATTTTAAATATAAAATTTTGTAAATCTCAAAATATTCTAAGTCGAAACAAACGCACTTAGAAAAATTTTACCGTAAATCAAACTAAAATTTAAACAGAATTTTAAATATAAAATTTTGTAAATTTCAAAATATTCTGTCGAAACAAACGCACTTAGAAAAATTTTACCGTAAATCAAACTAAAATTTAAACAGAATTTTAAATATAAAATTTTGTAAATTTCAAAATATTCTAAGTCGAAACAAACGCACTTAGAAATTTTTTTACCGTAAATCAAACTAAAATTTAAACAGAATTTTAAATATAAAATTTTGTATATCTCAAAATATTCTAAGTCGAAACAAACGCACTTAGAAAAATTTTACCGTAAATCAAACTAAAATTTAAACAGAATTTTAAATATAAAATTTTGTATATCTCAAAATATTCCAAGTCGAAACAAACGCACTTAGAAAAATTTTACCGTAAATCAAACTAAAATTTAAACAGAATTTTAAATATAAAATTTTGTAAATTTCAAAATATTCTGTCGAAACAAACGCACTTAGAAAAATTTTACCGTAAATCAAACTAAAATTTAAACAGAATTTTAAATATAAAATTTTGTAAATCTCAAAATATTCTAAGTCGAAACAAACGCCCTTAGAAAATTTTTTGCCGTAAATCAAACTAAAATTTAAACAGAATTTTAAATATAAAATTTTGTAAATCTTAAAATATTCCAAGTCGAAGCAAACGCCCTTAGAAAATTTTTTGCCGTAAATCAAACTAAAATTTAAACAGAATTTTAAATATAAAATTTTGTAAATCTTAAAATATTCCAAGTCGAAGCAAACGCCCTTAGAAAAATTTTACCGTAAATCAAACTAAAATTTAAACAGAATTTTAAATATAAAATTTTGTAAATCTCAAAATATTCTAAGTCGAAACAAACGCACTTAGAAAAATTTTACCGTAAATCAAACTAAAATTTAAACAGAATTTTAAATATAAAATTTTGTAAATCTCAAAATATTCTAAGTCGAAACAAACGCCCTTAGAAAAATTTTTGCCGTAAATCAAACTAAAATTTAAATAGAATTTTAAATATAAAATTTTGTAAATTTCAAAATATTCTGTCGAAACAAACGCACTTAGAAAAATTTTACCGTAAATCAAACTAAAATTTAAACAGAATTTTAAATATAAAATTTTGTAAATTTCAAAATATTCTGTCGAAACAAACGCACTTAGAAAAATTTTACCGTAAATCAAACTAAAATTTAAACAGAATTTTAAATGTAAAATTTTGTAAATCTCAAAATATTCTAAGTCGAAACAAACGCCCTTAGAAAAATTTTTGCCGTAAATCAAACTAAAATTTAAACAGAATTTTAAATATAAAATTTTGTAAATTTCAAAATATTCTGTCGAAACAAACGCACTTAGAAAAATTTTACCGTAAATCAAACTAAAATTTAAACAGAATTTTAAATATAAAATTTTGTAAATCTCAAAATATTCTAAGTCGAAACAAACGCACTTAGAAAAATTTTACCGTAAATCAAACTAAAATTTAAACAGAATTTTAAATATAAAATTTTGTAAATCTCAAAATATTCTGTCGAAACAAACGCACTTAGAAAAATTTTACCGTAAATCAAACTAAAATTTAAACAGAATTTTAAATATAAAATTTTGTAAATCTCAAAATATTCTAAGTCGAAACAAACGCCCTTAGAAAAATTTTTGCCGTAAATCAAACTAAAATTTAAACAGAATTTTAAATATAAAATTTTGTAAATTTCAAAATATTCTGTCGAAACAAACGCACTTAGAAAAATTTTACCGTAAATCAAACTAAAATTTAAACAGAATTTTAAATATAAAATTTTGTAAATCTTAAAATATTCCAAGTCGAAGCAAACGCCCTTAGAAAATTTTTTGCCGTAAATCAAACTAAAATTTAAACAGAATTTTAAATATAAAATTTTGTAAATCTTAAAATATTCCAAGTCGAAGCAAACGCCCTTAGAAAATTTTTTGCCATAAATCAAACTAAAATTTAAACAGAATTTTAAATATAAAATTTTGTAAATCTTAAAATATTCCAAGTCGAAGCAAACGCCCTTAGAAAAATTTTACCGTAAATCAAACTAAAATTTAAACAGAATTTTAAATATAAAATTTTGTAAATCTCAAAATATTCTAAGTCGAAACAAACGCACTTAGAAAAATTTTACCGTAAATCAAACTAAAATTTAAACAGAATTTTAAATATAAAATTTTGTAAATCTCAAAATATTCTAAGTCGAAACAAACGCACTTAGAAAAATTTTACCGTAAATCAAACTAAAATTTAAACAGAATTTTAAATATAAAATTTTGTAAATCTCAAAATATTCTAAGTCGAAACAAACGCCCTTAGAAAAATTTTTGCCGTAAATCAAACTAAAATTTAAATAGAATTTTAAATATAAAATTTTGTAAATTTCAAAATATTCTGTCGAAACAAACGCACTTAGAAAAATTTTACCGTAAATCAAACTAAAATTTAAACAGAATTTTAAATATAAAATTTTGTAAATTTCAAAATATTCTGTCGAAACAAACGCACTTAGAAAAATTTTACCGTAAATCAAACTAAAATTTAAACAGAATTTTAAATGTAAAATTTTGTAAATCTCAAAATATTCTAAGTCGAAACAAACGCCCTTAGAAAAATTTTTGCCGTAAATCAAACTAAAATTTAAACAGAATTTTAAATATAAAATTTTGTAAATTTCAAAATATTCTGTCGAAACAAACGCACTTAGAAAAATTTTACCGTAAATCAAACTAAAATTTAAACAGAATTTTAAATATAAAATTTTGTATATCTCAAAATATTCTAAGTCGAAACAAACGCACTTAGAAAAATTTTACCGTAAATCAAACTAAAATTTAAACAGAATTTTAAATATAAAATTTTGTAAATCTTAAAATATTCCAAGTCGAAGCAAACGCCCTTAGAAAATTTTTTGCCATAAATCAAACTAAAATTTAAACAGAATTTTAAATATAAAATTTTGTAAATCTTAAAATATTCCAAGTCGAAGCAAACGCCCTTAGAAAAATTTTACCGTAAATCAAACTAAAATTTAAACAGAATTTTAAATATAAAATTTTGTAAATCTCAAAATATTCTAAGTCGAAACAAACGCACTTAGAAAAATTTTACCGTAAATCAAACTAAAATTTAAACAGAATTTTAAATATAAAATTTTGTAAATCTCAAAATATTCTAAGTCGAAACAAACGCACTTAGAAAAATTTTACCGTAAATCAAACTAAAATTTAAACAGAATTTTAAATATAAAATTTTGTAAATCTCAAAATATTCTAAGTCGAAACAAACGCCCTTAGAAAAATTTTTGCCGTAAATCAAACTAAAATTTAAATAGAATTTTAAATATAAAATTTTGTAAATTTCAAAATATTCTGTCGAAACAAACGCACTTAGAAAAATTTTACCGTAAATCAAACTAAAATTTAAACAGAATTTTAAATATAAAATTTTGTAAATTTCAAAATATTCTGTCGAAACAAACGCACTTAGAAAAATTTTACCGTAAATCAAACTAAAATTTAAACAGAATTTTAAATGTAAAATTTTGTAAATCTCAAAATATTCTAAGTCGAAACAAACGCCCTTAGAAAAATTTTTGCCGTAAATCAAACTAAAATTTAAACAGAATTTTAAATATAAAATTTTGTAAATTTCAAAATATTCTGTCGAAACAAACGCACTTAGAAAAATTTTACCGTAAATCAAACTAAAATTTAAACAGAATTTTAAATATAAAATTTTGTATATCTCAAAATATTCTAAGTCGAAACAAACGCACTTAGAAAAATTTTACCGTAAATCAAACTAAAATTTAAACAGAATTTTAAATATAAAATTTTGTAAATTTCAAAATATTCTGTCGAAACAAACGCACTTAGAAAAATTTTACCGTAAATCAAACTAAAATTTAAACAGAATTTTAAATATAAAATTTTGTAAATCTCAAAATATTCTAAGTCGAAACAAACGCCCTTAGAAAATTTTTTGCCCTAAATCAAACTAAAATTTAAACAGAATTTTAAATATAAAATTTTGTAAATCTTAAAATATTCCAAGTCGAAGCAAACGCCCTTAGAAAATTTTTACCGTAAATCAAACTAAAATTTAAACAGAATTTTAAATATAAAATTTTGTAAATCTCAAAATATTCTAAGTCGAAACAAACGCACTTAGAAAAATTTTACCGTAAATCAAACTAAAATTTAAACAGAATTTTAAATATAAAATTTTGTATATCTCAAAATATTCTAAGTCGAAACAAACGCACTTAGAAAAATTTTACCGTAAATCAAACTAAAATTTAAACAGAATTTTAAATATAAAATTTTGTAAATTTCAAAATATTCTGTCGAAACAAACGCACTTAGAAAAATTTTACCGTAAATCAAACTAAAATTTAAACAGAATTTTAAATATAAAATTTTGTAAATCTCAAAATATTCTGTCGAAACAAACGCCCTTAGAAAATTTTTTGCCGTAAATCAAACTAAAATTTAAACAGAATTTTAAATATAAAATTTTGTAAATCTTAAAATATTCCAAGTCGAAGCAAACGCCCTTAGAAAATTTTTTGCCGTAAATCAAACTAAAATTTAAACAGAATTTTAAATATAAAATTTTGTAAATCTTAAAATATTCCAAGTCGAAGCAAACGCCCTTAGAAAAATTTTACCGTAAATCAAACTAAAATTTAAACAGAATTTTAAATATAAAATTTTGTATATCTCAAAATATTCTAAGTCGAAACAAACGCACTTAGAAACATTTTACCGTAAATCAAACTAAAATTTAAACAGAATTTTAAATATAAAATTTTGTAAATCTCAAAATATTCTGTCGAAACAAACGCACTTAGAAAAATTTTACCGTAAATCAAACTAAAATTTAAACAGAATTTTAAATATAAAATTTTGTAAATCTCAAAATATTCTAAGTCGAAACAAACGCCCTTAGAAAAATTTTTGCCGTAAATCAAACTAAAATTTAAACAGAATTTTAAATATAAAATTTTGTAAATTTCAAAATATTCTGTCGAAACAAACGCACTTAGAAAAATTTTACCGTAAATCAAACTAAAATTTAAACAGAATTTTAAATATAAAATTTTGTAAATCTTAAAATATTCCAAGTCGAAGCAAACGCCCTTAGAAAATTTTTTGCCGTAAATCAAACTAAAATTTAAACAGAATTTTAAATATAAAATTTTGTAAATCTTAAAATATTCCAAGTCGAAGCAAACGCCCTTAGAAAAATTTTACCGTAAATCAAACTAAAATTTAAACAGAATTTTAAATATAAAATTTTGTAAATCTCAAAATATTCTAAGTCGAAACAAACGCACTTAGAAAAATTTTACCGTAAATCAAACTAAAATTTAAACAGAATTTTAAATATAAAATTTTGTAAATCTCAAAATATTCTAAGTCGAAACAAACGCACTTAGAAAAATTTTACCGTAAATCAAACTAAAATTTAAACAGAATTTTAAATATAAAATTTTGTAAATCTCAAAATATTCTAAGTCGAAACAAACGCCCTTAGAAAAATTTTTGCCGTAAATCAAACTAAAATTTAAATAGAATTTTAAATATAAAATTTTGTAAATTTCAAAATATTCTGTCGAAACAAACGCACTTAGAAAAATTTTACCGTAAATCAAACTAAAATTTAAACAGAATTTTAAATATAAAATTTTGTAAATTTCAAAATATTCTGTCGAAACAAACGCACTTAGAAAAATTTTACCGTAAATCAAACTAAAATTTAAACAGAATTTTAAATGTAAAATTTTGTAAATCTCAAAATATTCTAAGTCGAAACAAACGCCCTTAGAAAAATTTTTGCCGTAAATCAAACTAAAATTTAAACAGAATTTTAAATATAAAATTTTGTAAATTTCAAAATATTCTGTCGAAACAAACGCACTTAGAAAAATTTTACCGTAAATCAAACTAAAATTTAAACAGAATTTTAAATATAAAATTTTGTATATCTCAAAATATTCTAAGTCGAAACAAACGCACTTAGAAAAATTTTACCGTAAATCAAACTAAAATTTAAACAGAATTTTAAATATAAAATTTTGTAAATTTCAAAATATTCTGTCGAAACAAACGCACTTAGAAAAATTTTACCGTAAATCAAACTAAAATTTAAACAGAATTTTAAATATAAAATTTTGTATATCTCAAAATATTCTAAGTCGAAACAAACGCACTTAGAAAAATTTTACCGTAAATCAAACTAAAATTTAAACAGAATTTTAAATATAAAATTTTGTAAATTTCAAAATATTCTGTCGAAACAAACGCACTTAGAAAAATTTTACCGTAAATCAAACTAAAATTTAAACAGAATTTTAAATATAAAATTTTGTAAATCTTAAAATATTCCAAGTCGAAGCAAACGCCCTTAGAAAATTTTTTGCCGTAAATCAAACTAAAATTTAAACAGAATTTTAAATATAAAATTTTGTAAATCTTAAAATATTCCAAGTCGAAGCAAACGCCCTTAGAAAAATTTTACCGTAAATCAAACTAAAATTTAAACAGAATTTTAAATATAAAATTTTGTAAATCTCAAAATATTCTAAGTCGAAACAAACGCACTTAGAAAAATTTTACCGTAAATCAAACTAAAATTTAAACAGAATTTTAAATATAAAATTTTGTAAATTTCAAAATATTCTGTCGAAACAAACGCACTTAGAAAAATTTTACCGTAAATCAAACTAAAATTTAAACAGAATTTTAAATATAAAATTTTGTAAATCTCAAAATATTCTAAGTCGAAACAAACGCCCTTAGAAAAATTTTTGCCGTAAATCAAACTAAAATTTAAATAGAATTTTAAATATAAAATTTTGTAAATTTCAAAATATTCTGTCGAAACAAACGCACTTAGAAAAATTTTACCGTAAATCAAACTAAAATTTAAACAGAATTTTAAATATAAAATTTTGTAAATTTCAAAATATTCTGTCGAAACAAACGCACTTAGAAAAATTTTACCGTAAATCAAACTAAAATTTAAACAGAATTTTAAATATAAAATTTTGTAAATCTTAAAATATTCCAAGTCGAAGCAAACGCCCTTAGAAAATTTTTTGCCATAAATCAAACTAAAATTTAAACAGAATTTTAAATATAAAATTTTGTAAATCTTAAAATATTCCAAGTCGAAGCAAACGCCCTTAGAAAAATTTTACCGTAAATCAAACTAAAATTTAAACAGAATTTTAAATATAAAATTTTGTAAATCTCAAAATATTCTAAGTCGAAACAAACGCACTTAGAAAAATTTTACCGTAAATCAAACTAAAATTTAAACAGAATTTTAAATATAAAATTTTGTAAATCTCAAAATATTCTAAGTCGAAACAAACGCACTTAGAAAAATTTTACCGTAAATCAAACTAAAATTTAAACAGAATTTTAAATATAAAATTTTGTAAATCTCAAAATATTCTAAGTCGAAACAAACGCACTTAGAAAAATTTTACCGTAAATCAAACTAAAATTTAAACAGAATTTTAAATATAAAATTTTGTAAATCTCAAAATATTCTAAGTCGAAACAAACGCCCTTAGAAAAATTTTTGCCGTAAATCAAACTAAAATTTAAATAGAATTTTAAATATAAAATTTTGTAAATTTCAAAATATTCTGTCGAAACAAACGCACTTAGAAAAATTTTACCGTAAATCAAACTAAAATTTAAACAGAATTTTAAATATAAAATTTTGTAAATTTCAAAATATTCTGTCGAAACAAACGCACTTAGAAAAATTTTACCGTAAATCAAACTAAAATTTAAACAGAATTTTAAATGTAAAATTTTGTAAATCTCAAAATATTCTAAGTCGAAACAAACGCCCTTAGAAAAATTTTTGCCGTAAATCAAACTAAAATTTAAACAGAATTTTAAATATAAAATTTTGTAAATTTCAAAATATTCTGTCGAAACAAACGCACTTAGAAAAATTTTACCGTAAATCAAACTAAAATTTAAACAGAATTTTAAATATAAAATTTTGTAAATCTCAAAATATTCTAAGTCGAAACAAACGCCCTTAGAAAAATTTTTGCCGTAAATCAAACTAAAATTTAAATAGAATTTTAAATATAAAATTTTGTAAATTTCAAAATATTCTGTCGAAACAAACGCACTTAGAAAAATTTTACCGTAAATCAAACTAAAATTTAAACAGAATTTTAAATATAAAATTTTGTAAATCTCAAAATATTCTAAGTCGAAACAAACGCCCTTAGAAAAATTTTTGCCGTAAATCAAACTAAAATTTAAATAGAATTTTAAATATAAAATTTTGTAAATTTCAAAATATTCTGTCGAAACAAACGCACTTAGAAAAATTTTACCGTAAATCAAACTAAAATTTAAACAGAATTTTAAATATAAAATTTTGTAAATTTCAAAATATTCTGTCGAAACAAACGCACTTAGAAAAATTTTACCGTAAATCAAACTAAAATTTAAACAGAATTTTAAATATAAAATTTTGTAAATCTTAAAATATTCCAAGTCGAAGCAAACGCCCTTAGAAAATTTTTTGCCATAAATCAAACTAAAATTTAAACAGAATTTTAAATATAAAATTTTGTAAATCTTAAAATATTCCAAGTCGAAGCAAACGCCCTTAGAAAAATTTTACCGTAAATCAAACTAAAATTTAAACAGAATTTTAAATATAAAATTTTGTAAATCTCAAAATATTCTAAGTCGAAACAAACGCACTTAGAAAAATTTTACCGTAAATCAAACTAAAATTTAAACAGAATTTTAAATATAAAATTTTGTAAATCTCAAAATATTCTAAGTCGAAACAAACGCACTTAGAAAAATTTTACCGTAAATCAAACTAAAATTTAAACAGAATTTTAAATATAAAATTTTGTAAATCTCAAAATATTCTAAGTCGAAACAAACGCACTTAGAAAAATTTTACCGTAAATCAAACTAAAATTTAAACAGAATTTTAAATATAAAATTTTGTAAATCTCAAAATATTCTAAGTCGAAACAAACGCCCTTAGAAAAATTTTTGCCGTAAATCAAACTAAAATTTAAATAGAATTTTAAATATAAAATTTTGTAAATTTCAAAATATTCTGTCGAAACAAACGCACTTAGAAAAATTTTACCGTAAATCAAACTAAAATTTAAACAGAATTTTAAATATAAAATTTTGTAAATTTCAAAATATTCTGTCGAAACAAACGCACTTAGAAAAATTTTACCGTAAATCAAACTAAAATTTAAACAGAATTTTAAATGTAAAATTTTGTAAATCTCAAAATATTCTAAGTCGAAACAAACGCCCTTAGAAAAATTTTTGCCGTAAATCAAACTAAAATTTAAACAGAATTTTAAATATAAAATTTTGTAAATTTCAAAATATTCTGTCGAAACAAACGCACTTAGAAAAATTTTACCGTAAATCAAACTAAAATTTAAACAGAATTTTAAATATAAAATTTTGTATATCTCAAAATATTCTAAGTCGAAACAAACGCACTTAGAAAAATTTTACCGTAAATCAAACTAAAATTTAAACAGAATTTTAAATATAAAATTTTGTAAATTTCAAAATATTCTGTCGAAACAAACGCACTTAGAAAAATTTTACCGTAAATCAAACTAAAATTTAAACAGAATTTTAAATATAAAATTTTGTATATCTCAAAATATTCTAAGTCGAAACAAACGCACTTAGAAAAATTTTACCGTAAATCAAACTAAAATTTAAACAGAATTTTAAATATAAAATTTTGTAAATTTCAAAATATTCTGTCGAAACAAACGCACTTAGAAAAATTTTACCGTAAATCAAACTAAAATTTAAACAGAATTTTAAATATAAAATTTTGTAAATCTTAAAATATTCCAAGTCGAAGCAAACGCCCTTAGAAAATTTTTTGCCGTAAATCAAACTAAAATTTAAACAGAATTTTAAATATAAAATTTTGTAAATCTTAAAATATTCCAAGTCGAAGCAAACGCCCTTAGAAAAATTTTACCGTAAATCAAACTAAAATTTAAACAGAATTTTAAATATAAAATTTTGTAAATCTCAAAATATTCTAAGTCGAAACAAACGCACTTAGAAAAATTTTACCGTAAATCAAACTAAAATTTAAACAGAATTTTAAATATAAAATTTTGTAAATCTCAAAATATTCTAAGTCGAAACAAACGCACTTAGAAAAATTTTACCGTAAATCAAACTAAAATTTAAACAGAATTTTAAATATAAAATTTTGTAAATCTCAAAATATTCTAAGTCGAAACAAACGCCCTTAGAAAAATTTTTGCCGTAAATCAAACTAAAATTTAAATAGAATTTTAAATATAAAATTTTGTAAATTTCAAAATATTCTGTCGAAACAAACGCACTTAGAAAAATTTTACCGTAAATCAAACTAAAATTTAAACAGAATTTTAAATATAAAATTTTGTAAATTTCAAAATATTCTGTCGAAACAAACGCACTTAGAAAAATTTTACCGTAAATCAAACTAAAATTTAAACAGAATTTTAAATGTAAAATTTTGTAAATCTCAAAATATTCTAAGTCGAAACAAACGCCCTTAGAAAAATTTTTGCCGTAAATCAAACTAAAATTTAAACAGAATTTTAAATATAAAATTTTGTAAATTTCAAAATATTCTGTCGAAACAAACGCACTTAGAAAAATTTTACCGTAAATCAAACTAAAATTTAAACAGAATTTTAAATATAAAATTTTGTATATCTCAAAATATTCTAAGTCGAAACAAACGCACTTAGAAAAATTTTACCGTAAATCAAACTAAAATTTAAACAGAATTTTAAATATAAAATTTTGTAAATTTCAAAATATTCTGTCGAAACAAACGCACTTAGAAAAATTTTACCGTAAATCAAACTAAAATTTAAACAGAATTTTAAATATAAAATTTTGTATATCTCAAAATATTCTAAGTCGAAACAAACGCACTTAGAAAAATTTTACCGTAAATCAAACTAAAATTTAAACAGAATTTTAAATATAAAATTTTGTAAATTTCAAAATATTCTGTCGAAACAAACGCACTTAGAAAAATTTTACCGTAAATCAAACTAAAATTTAAACAGAATTTTAAATATAAAATTTTGTAAATCTTAAAATATTCCAAGTCGAAGCAAACGCCCTTAGAAAATTTTTTGCCGTAAATCAAACTAAAATTTAAACAGAATTTTAAATATAAAATTTTGTAAATCTTAAAATATTCCAAGTCGAAGCAAACGCCCTTAGAAAAATTTTACCGTAAATCAAACTAAAATTTAAACAGAATTTTAAATATAAAATTTTGTAAATCTCAAAATATTCTAAGTCGAAACAAACGCACTTAGAAAAATTTTACCGTAAATCAAACTAAAATTTAAACAGAATTTTAAATATAAAATTTTGTAAATCTCAAAATATTCTAAGTCGAAACAAACGCACTTAGAAAAATTTTACCGTAAATCAAACTAAAATTTAAACAGAATTTTAAATATAAAATTTTGTAAATCTCAAAATATTCTAAGTCGAAACAAACGCCCTTAGAAAAATTTTTGCCGTAAATCAAACTAAAATTTAAATAGAATTTTAAATATAAAATTTTGTAAATTTCAAAATATTCTGTCGAAACAAACGCACTTAGAAAAATTTTACCGTAAATCAAACTAAAATTTAAACAGAATTTTAAATATAAAATTTTGTATATCTCAAAATATTCTAAGTCGAAACAAACGCACTTAGAAAAATTTTACCGTAAATCAAACTAAAATTTAAACAGAATTTTAAATATAAAATTTTGTAAATTTCAAAATATTCTGTCGAAACAAACGCACTTAGAAAAATTTTACCGTAAATCAAACTAAAATTTAAACAGAATTTTAAATATAAAATTTTGTATATCTCAAAATATTCTAAGTCGAAACAAACGCACTTAGAAAAATTTTACCGTAAATCAAACTAAAATTTAAACAGAATTTTAAATATAAAATTTTGTAAATTTCAAAATATTCTGTCGAAACAAACGCACTTAGAAAAATTTTACCGTAAATCAAACTAAAATTTAAACAGAATTTTAAATATAAAATTTTGTAAATCTTAAAATATTCCAAGTCGAAGCAAACGCCCTTAGAAATTTTTTTGCCGTAAATCAAACTAAAATTTAAACAGAATTTTAAATATAAAATTTTGTAAATCTTAAAATATTCCAAGTCGAAGCAAACGCCCTTAGAAAAATTTTACCGTAAATCAAACTAAAATTTAAACAGAATTTTAAATATAAAATTTTGTAAATCTCAAAATATTCTAAGTCGAAACAAACGCACTTAGAAAAATTTTACCGTAAATCAAACTAAAATTTAAACAGAATTTTAAATATAAAATTTTGTAAATCTCAAAATATTCTAAGTCGAAACAAACGCACTTAGAAAAATTTTACCGTAAATCAAACTAAAATTTAAACAGAATTTTAAATATAAAATTTTGTAAATCTCAAAATATTCTAAGTCGAAACAAACGCCCTTAGAAAAATTTTTGCCGTAAATCAAACTAAAATTTAAATAGAATTTTAAATATAAAATTTTGTAAATTTCAAAATATTCTGTCGAAACAAACGCACTTAGAAAAATTTTACCGTAAATCAAACTAAAATTTAAACAGAATTTTAAATATAAAATTTTGTAAATTTCAAAATATTCTGTCGAAACAAACGCACTTAGAAAAATTTTACCGTAAATCAAACTAAAATTTAAACAGAATTTTAAATATAAAATTTTGTAAATCTTAAAATATTCCAAGTCGAAGCAAACGCCCTTAGAAAAATTTTACCGTAAATCAAACTAAAATTTAAACAGAATTTTAAATATAAAATTTTGTAAATCTCAAAATATTCTAAGTCGAAACAAACGCACTTAGAAAAATTTTACCGTAAATCAAACTAAAATTTAAACAGAATTTTAAATATAAAATTTTGTAAATCTCAAAATATTCTAAGTCGAAACAAACGCACTTAGAAAAATTTTACCGTAAATCAAACTAAAATTTAAACAGAATTTTAAATATAAAATTTTGTAAATCTCAAAATATTCTAAGTCGAAACAAACGCACTTAGAAAAATTTTACCGTAAATCAAACTAAAATTTAAACAGAATTTTAAATATAAAATTTTGTAAATCTCAAAATATTCTAAGTCGAAACAAACGCCCTTAGAAAAATTTTTGCCGTAAATCAAACTAAAATTTAAATAGAATTTTAAATATAAAATTTTGTAAATTTCAAAATATTCTGTCGAAACAAACGCACTTAGAAAAATTTTACCGTAAATCAAACTAAAATTTAAACAGAATTTTAAATATAAAATTTTGTAAATTTCAAAATATTCTGTCGAAACAAACGCACTTAGAAAAATTTTACCGTAAATCAAACTAAAATTTAAACAGAATTTTAAATGTAAAATTTTGTAAATCTCAAAATATTCTAAGTCGAAACAAACGCCCTTAGAAATTTTTTTGCCGTAAATCAAACTAAAATTTAAACAGAATTTTAAATATAAAATTTTGTAAATCTTAAAATATTCCAAGTCGAAGCAAACGCCCTTAGAAAATTTTTTGCCGTAAATCAAACTAAAATTTAAACAGAATTTTAAATATAAAATTTTGTAAATCTTAAAATATTCCAAGTCGAAGCAAACGCCCTTAGAAAAATTTTACCGTAAATCAAACTAAAATTTAAACAGAATTTTAAATATAAAATTTTGTATATCTCAAAATATTCTAAGTCGAAACAAACGCACTTAGAAACATTTTACCGTAAATCAAACTAAAATTTAAACAGAATTTTAAATATAAAATTTTGTAAATCTCAAAATATTCTGTCGAAACAAACGCACTTAGAAAAATTTTACCGTAAATCAAACTAAAATTTAAACAGAATTTTAAATATAAAATTTTGTAAATCTCAAAATATTCTAAGTCGAAACAAACGCCCTTAGAAAAATTTTTGCCGTAAATCAAACTAAAATTTAAACAGAATTTTAAATATAAAATTTTGTAAATTTCAAAATATTCTGTCGAAACAAACGCACTTAGAAAATTTTTACCGTAAATCAAACTAAAATTTAAACAGAATTTTAAATATAAAATTTTGTAAATCTTAAAATATTCCAAGTCGAAGCAAACGCCCTTAGAAAATTTTTTGCCGTAAATCAAACTAAAATTTAAACAGAATTTTAAATATAAAATTTTGTAAATCTTAAAATATTCCAAGTCGAAGCAAACGCCCTTAGAAAAATTTTACCGTAAATCAAACTAAAATTTAAACAGAATTTTAAATATAAAATTTTGTAAATCTCAAAATATTCTAAGTCGAAACAAACGCACTTAGAAAAATTTTACCGTAAATCAAACTAAAATTTAAACAGAATTTTAAATATAAAATTTTGTAAATCTCAAAATATTCTAAGTCGAAACAAACGCACTTAGAAAAATTTTACCGTAAATCAAACTAAAATTTAAACAGAATTTTAAATATAAAATTTTGTAAATCTCAAAATATTCTAAGTCGAAACAAACGCCCTTAGAAAAATTTTTGCCGTAAATCAAACTAAAATTTAAATAGAATTTTAAATATAAAATTTTGTAAATTTCAAAATATTCTGTCGAAACAAACGCACTTAGAAAAATTTTACCGTAAATCAAACTAAAATTTAAACAGAATTTTAAATATAAAATTTTGTAAATTTCAAAATATTCTGTCGAAACAAACGCACTTAGAAAAATTTTACCGTAAATCAAACTAAAATTTAAACAGAATTTTAAATGTAAAATTTTGTAAATCTCAAAATATTCTAAGTCGAAACAAACGCCCTTAGAAAAATTTTTGCCGTAAATCAAACTAAAATTTAAACAGAATTTTAAATATAAAATTTTGTAAATTTCAAAATATTCTGTCGAAACAAACGCACTTAGAAAAATTTTACCGTAAATCAAACTAAAATTTAAACAGAATTTTAAATATAAAATTTTGTAAATCTCAAAATATTCTAAGTCGAAACAAACGCCCTTAGAAAATTTTTTGCCGTAAATCAAACTAAAATTTAAACAGAATTTTAAATATAAAATTTTGTAAATCTTAAAATATTCCAAGTCGAAGCAAACGCCCTTAGAAAATTTTTTGCCGTAAATCAAACTAAAATTTAAACAGAATTTTAAATATAAAATTTTGTAAATCTTAAAATATTCCAAGTCGAAGCAAAAGCCCTTAGAAAAATTTTACCGTAAATCAAACTAAAATTTAAACAGAATTTTAAATATAAAATTTTGTATATCTCAAAATATTCTAAGTCGAAACAAACGCACTTAGAAACATTTTACCGTAAATCAAACTAAAATTTAAACAGAATTTTAAATATAAAATTTTGTAAATCTCAAAATATTCTGTCGAAACAAACGCACTTAGAAAAATTTTACCGTAAATCAAACTAAAATTTAAACAGAATTTTAAATATAAAATTTTGTAAATCTCAAAATATTCTAAGTCGAAACAAACGCCCTTAGAAAAATTTTTGCCGTAAATCAAACTAAAATTTAAACAGAATTTTAAATATAAAATTTTGTAAATTTCAAAATATTCTGTCGAAACAAACGCACTTAGAAAAATTTTACCGTAAATCAAACTAAAATTTAAACAGAATTTTAAATATAAAATTTTGTAAATTTCAAAATATTCTAAGTCGAAACAAACGCACTTAGAAAATTTTTTACCGTAAATCAAACTAAAATTTAAACAGAATTTTAAATATAAAATTTTGTATATCTCAAAATATTCTAAGTCGAAACAAACGCACTTAGAAAAATTTTACCGTAAATCAAACTAAAATTTAAACAGAATTTTAAATATAAAATTTTGTAAATTTCAAAATATTCTGTCGAAACAAACGCACTTAGAAAAATTTTACCGTAAATCAAACTAAAATTTAAACAGAATTTTAAATATAAAATTTTGTAAATCTCAAAATATTCTAAGTCGAAACAAACGCCCTTAGAAAATTTTTTGCCGTAAATCAAACTAAAATTTAAACAGAATTTTAAATATAAAATTTTGTAAATCTTAAAATATTCCAAGTCGAAGCAAACGCCCTTAGAAAATTTTTTGCCGTAAATCAAACTAAAATTTAAACAGAATTTTAAATATAAAATTTTGTAAATCTTAAAATATTCCAAGTCGAAGCAAACGCCCTTAGAAAAATTTTACCGTAAATCAAACTAAAATTTAAACAGAATTTTAAATATAAAATTTTGTAAATCTCAAAATATTCTGTCGAAACAAACGCACTTAGAAAAATTTTACCGTAAATCAAACTAAAATTTAAACAGAATTTTAAATATAAAATTTTGTATATCTCAAAATATTCTAAGTCGAAACAAACGCACTTAGAAAAATTTTACCGTAAATCAAACTAAAATTTAAACAGAATTTTAAATATAAAATTTTGTAAATTTCAAAATATTCTGTCGAAACAAACGCACTTAGAAAAATTTTACCGTAAATCAAACTAAAATTTAAACAGAATTTTAAATATAAAATTTTGTAAATTTCAAAATATTCTAAGTCGAAACAAACGCACTTAGAAAATTTTTTACCGTAAATCAAACTAAAATTTAAACAGAATTTTAAATATAAAATTTTGTATATCTCAAAATATTCTAAGTCGAAACAAACGCACTTAGAAAAATTTTACCGTAAATCAAACTAAAATTTAAACAGAATTTTAAATATAAAATTTTGTATATCTCAAAATATTCCAAGTCGAAACAAACGCACTTAGAAAAATTTTACCGTAAATCAAACTAAAATTTAAACAGAATTTTAAATATAAAATTTTGTAAATTTCAAAATATTCTGTCGAAACAAACGCACTTAGAAAAATTTTACCGTAAATCAAACTAAAATTTAAACAGAATTTTAAATATAAAATTTTGTAAATCTCAAAATATTCTGTCGAAACAAACGCACTTAGAAAAATTTTACCGTAAATCAAACTAAAATTTAAACAGAATTTTAAATATAAAATTTTGTAAATCTCAAAATATTCTAAGTCGAAACAAACGCCCTTAGAAAAATTTTTGCCGTAAATCAAACTAAAATTTAAACAGAATTTTAAATATAAAATTTTGTAAATTTCAAAATATTCTGTCGAAACAAACGCACTTAGAAAAATTTTACCGTAAATCAAACTAAAATTTAAACAGAATTTTAAATATAAAATTTTGTAAATCTTAAAATATTCCAAGTCGAAGCAAACGCCCTTAGAAAATTTTTTGCCGTAAATCAAACTAAAATTTAAACAGAATTTTAAATATAAAATTTTGTAAATCTTAAAATATTCCAAGTCGAAGCAAACGCCCTTAGAAAAATTTTACCGTAAATCAAACTAAAATTTAAACAGAATTTTAAATATAAAATTTTGTAAATCTCAAAATATTCTAAGTCGAAACAAACGCACTTAGAAAAATTTTACCGTAAATCAAACTAAAATTTAAACAGAATTTTAAATATAAAATTTTGTAAATCTCAAAATATTCTAAGTCGAAACAAACGCACTTAGAAAAATTTTACCGTAAATCAAACTAAAATTTAAACAGAATTTTAAATATAAAATTTTGTAAATCTCAAAATATTCTAAGTCGAAACAAACGCCCTTAGAAAAATTTTTGCCGTAAATCAAACTAAAATTTAAACAGAATTTTAAATATAAAATTTTGTAAATTTCAAAATATTCTGTCGAAACAAACGCACTTAGAAAAATTTTACCGTAAATCAAACTAAAATTTAAACAGAATTTTAAATATAAAATTTTGTAAATTTCAAAATATTCTGTCGAAACAAACGCACTTAGAAAAATTTTACCGTAAATCAAACTAAAATTTAAACAGAATTTTAAATATAAAATTTTGTAAATCTCAAAATATTCTAAGTCGAAACAAACGCCCTTAGAAAAATTTTTGCCGTAAATCAAACTAAAATTTAAACAGAATTTTAAATATAAAATTTTGTAAATTTCAAAATATTCTGTCGAAACAAACGCACTTAGAAAAATTTTACCGTAAATCAAACTAAAATTTAAACAGAATTTTAAATATAAAATTTTGTAAATCTCAAAATATTCTAAGTCGAAACAAACGCACTTAGAAAAATTTTACCGTAAATCAAACTAAAATTTAAACAGAATTTTAAATATAAAATTTTGTAAATCTCAAAATATTCTAAGTCGAAACAAACGCCCTTAGAAAATTTTTTGCCGTAAATCAAACTAAAATTTAAACAGAATTTTAAATATAAAATTTTGTAAATTTCAAAATATTCTGTCGAAACAAACGCACTTAGAAAAATTTTACCGTAAATCAAACTAAAATTTAAACAGAATTTTAAATATAAAATTTTGTAAATTTCAAAATATTCTGTCAAAACAAACGCACTTAGAAAAATTTTACCGTAAATCAAACTAAAATTTAAACAGAATTTTAAATATAAAATTTTGTAAATTTCAAAATATTCTGTCGAAACAAACGCACTTAGAAAAATTTTACCGTAAATCAAACTAAAATTTAAACAGAATTTTAAATATAAAATTTTGTAAATCTCAAAATATTCCAAGTCGAAACAAACGTCCTTAGAAAATTTTTTGCCGTAAATCAAACTAAAATTTAAACAGAATTTTAAATATAAAATTTTGTAAATCTTAAAATATTCCAAGTCGAAGCAAACGCCCTTAGAAAAATTTTACCGTAAATCAAACTAAAATTTAAACAGAATTTTAAATATAAAATTTTGTATATCTCAAAATATTCTAAGTCGAAACAAACGCACTTAGAAAAATTTTACCGTAAATCAAACTAAAATTTAAACAGAATTTTAAATATAAAATTTTGTATATCTCAAAATATTCCAAGTCGAAACAAACGCACTTAGAAAAATTTTACCGTAAATCAAACTAAAATTTAAACAGAATTTTAAATATAAAATTTTGTAAATTTCAAAATATTCTGTCGAAACAAACGCACTTAGAAAAATTTTACCGTAAATCAAACTAAAATTTAAACAGAATTTTAAATATAAAATTTTGTAAATCTCAAAATATTCTAAGTCGAAACAAACGCCCTTAGAAAATTTTTTGCCGTAAATCAAACTAAAATTTAAACAGAATTTTAAATATAAAATTTTGTAAATCTTAAAATATTCCAAGTCGAAGCAAACGCCCTTAGAAAATTTTTTGCCGTAAATCAAACTAAAATTTAAACAGAATTTTAAATATAAAATTTTGTAAATCTTAAAATATTCCAAGTCGAAGCAAACGCCCTTAGAAAAATTTTACCGTAAATCAAACTAAAATTTAAACAGAATTTTAAATATAAAATTTTGTAAATCTCAAAATATTCTGTCGAAACAAACGCACTTAGAAAAATTTTACCGTAAATCAAACTAAAATTTAAACAGAATTTTAAATATAAAATTTTGTAAATCTCAAAATATTCTAAGTCGAAACAAACGCCCTTAGAAAAATTTTTGCCGTAAATCAAACTAAAATTTAAACAGAATTTTAAATATAAAATTTTGTAAATTTCAAAATATTCTGTCGAAACAAACGCACTTAGAAAAATTTTACCGTAAATCAAACTAAAATTTAAACAGAATTTTAAATATAAAATTTTGTAAATCTTAAAATATTCCAAGTCGAAGCAAACGCCCTTAGAAAATTTTTTGCCGTAAATCAAACTAAAATTTAAACAGAATTTTAAATATAAAATTTTGTAAATCTTAAAATATTCCAAGTCGAAGCAAACGCCCTTAGAAAAATTTTACCGTAAATCAAACTAAAATTTAAACAGAATTTTAAATATAAAATTTTGTAAATCTCAAAATATTCTAAGTCGAAACAAACGCACTTAGAAAAATTTTACCGTAAATCAAACTAAAATTTAAACAGAATTTTAAATATAAAATTTTGTAAATCTCAAAATATTCTAAGTCGAAACAAACGCACTTAGAAAAATTTTACCGTAAATCAAACTAAAATTTAAACAGAATTTTAAATATAAAATTTTGTAAATCTCAAAATATTCTGTCGAAACAAACGCCCTTAGAAAAATTTTTGCCGTAAATCAAACTAAAATTTAAACAGAATTTTAAATATAAAATTTTGTAAATTTCAAAATATTCTGTCGAAACAAACGCACTTAGAAAAATTTTACCGTAAATCAAACTAAAATTTAAACAGAATTTTAAATATAAAATTTTGTAAATTTCAAAATATTCTGTCGAAACAAACGCACTTAGAAAAATTTTACCGTAAATCAAACTAAAATTTAAACAGAATTTTAAATATAAAATTTTGTAAATCTCAAAATATTCTAAGTCGAAACAAACGCACTTAGAAAAATTTTACCGTAAATCAAACTAAAATTTAAACAGAATTTTAAATATAAAATTTTGTAAATCTCAAAATATTCTAAGTCGAAACAAACGCACTTAGAAAAATTTTACCGTAAATCAAACTAAAATTTAAACAGAATTTTAAATATAAAATTTTGTAAATCTCAAAATATTCTAAGTCGAAACAAACGCCCTTAGAAAAATTTTTGCCGTAAATCAAACTAAAATTTAAACAGAATTTTAAATATAAAATTTTGTAAATTTCAAAATATTCTGTCGAAACAAACGCACTTAGAAAAATTTTACCGTAAATCAAACTAAAATTTAAACAGAATTTTAAATATAAAATTTTGTAAATTTCAAAATATTCTGTCAAAACAAACGCACTTAGAAAAATTTTACCGTAAATCAAACTAAAATTTAAACAGAATTTTAAATATAAAATTTTGTAAATTTCAAAATATTCTGTCGAAACAAACGCACTTAGAAAAATTTTACCGTAAATCAAACTAAAATTTAAACAGAATTTTAAATATAAAATTTTGTAAATCTCAAAATATTCCAAGTCGAAACAAACGTCCTTAGAAAATTTTTTGCCGTAAATCAAACTAAAATTTAAACAGAATTTTAAATATAAAATTTTGTAAATCTTAAAATATTCCAAGTCGAAGCAAACGCCCTTAGAAAAATTTTACCGTAAATCAAACTAAAATTTAAACAGAATTTTAAATATAAAATTTTGTATATCTCAAAATATTCTAAGTCGAAACAAACGCACTTAGAAAAATTTTACCGTAAATCAAACTAAAATTTAAACAGAATTTTAAATATAAAATTTTGTATATCTCAAAATATTCCAAGTCGAAACAAACGCACTTAGAAAAATTTTACCGTAAATCAAACTAAAATTTAAACAGAATTTTAAATATAAAATTTTGTAAATTTCAAAATATTCTGTCGAAACAAACGCACTTAGAAAAATTTTACCGTAAATCAAACTAAAATTTAAACAGAATTTTAAATATAAAATTTTGTAAATCTCAAAATATTCTAAGTCGAAACAAACGCCCTTAGAAAATTTTTTGCCGTAAATCAAACTAAAATTTAAACAGAATTTTAAATATAAAATTTTGTAAATCTTAAAATATTCCAAGTCGAAGCAAACGCCCTTAGAAAATTTTTTGCCGTAAATCAAACTAAAATTTAAACAGAATTTTAAATATAAAATTTTGTAAATCTTAAAATATTCCAAGTCGAAGCAAACGCCCTTAGAAAAATTTTACCGTAAATCAAACTAAAATTTAAACAGAATTTTAAATATAAAATTTTGTAAATCTCAAAATATTCTGTCGAAACAAACGCACTTAGAAAAATTTTACCGTAAATCAAACTAAAATTTAAACAGAATTTTAAATATAAAATTTTGTAAATCTCAAAATATTCTAAGTCGAAACAAACGCCCTTAGAAAAATTTTTGCCGTAAATCAAACTAAAATTTAAACAGAATTTTAAATATAAAATTTTGTAAATTTCAAAATATTCTGTCGAAACAAACGCACTTAGAAAAATTTTACCGTAAATCAAACTAAAATTTAAACAGAATTTTAAATATAAAATTTTGTAAATCTTAAAATATTCCAAGTCGAAGCAAACGCCCTTAGAAAATTTTTTGCCGTAAATCAAACTAAAATTTAAACAGAATTTTAAATATAAAATTTTGTAAATCTTAAAATATTCCAAGTCGAAGCAAACGCCCTTAGAAAAATTTTACCGTAAATCAAACTAAAATTTAAACAGAATTTTAAATATAAAATTTTGTAAATCTCAAAATATTCTAAGTCGAAACAAACGCACTTAGAAAAATTTTACCGTAAATCAAACTAAAATTTAAACAGAATTTTAAATATAAAATTTTGTAAATCTCAAAATATTCTAAGTCGAAACAAACGCACTTAGAAAAATTTTACCGTAAATCAAACTAAAATTTAAACAGAATTTTAAATATAAAATTTTGTAAATCTCAAAATATTCTGTCGAAACAAACGCCCTTAGAAAAATTTTTGCCGTAAATCAAACTAAAATTTAAACAGAATTTTAAATATAAAATTTTGTAAATTTCAAAATATTCTGTCGAAACAAACGCACTTAGAAAAATTTTACCGTAAATCAAACTAAAATTTAAACAGAATTTTAAATATAAAATTTTGTAAATTTCAAAATATTCTGTCGAAACAAACGCACTTAGAAAAATTTTACCGTAAATCAAACTAAAATTTAAACAGAATTTTAAATATAAAATTTTGTAAATCTCAAAATATTCTAAGTCGAAACAAACGCCCTTAGAAAAATTTTTGCCGTAAATCAAACTAAAATTTAAACAGAATTTTAAATATAAAATTTTGTAAATTTCAAAATATTCTGTCGAAACAAACGCACTTAGAAAAATTTTACCGTAAATCAAACTAAAATTTAAACAGAATTTTAAATATAAAATTTTGTAAATTTCAAAATATTCTGTCGAAACAAACGCACTTAGAAAAATTTTACCGTAAATCAAACTAAAATTTAAACAGAATTTTAAATATAAAATTTTGTAAATTTCAAAATATTCTGTCGAAACAAACGCACTTAGAAAAATTTTACCGTAAATCAAACTAAAATTTAAACAGAATTTTAAATATAAAATTTTGTATATCTCAAAATATTCCAAGTCGAAACAAACGCACTTAGAAAAATTTTACCGTAAATCAAACTAAAATTTAAACAGAATTTTAAATATAAAATTTTGTAAATTTCAAAATATTCTGTCGAAACAAACGCACTTAGAAAAATTTTACCGTAAATCAAACTAAAATTTAAACAGAATTTTAAATATAAAATTTTGTAAATCTCAAAATATTCTAAGTCGAAACAAACGCCCTTAGAAAATTTTTTGCCGTAAATCAAACTAAAATTTAAACAGAATTTTAAATATAAAATTTTGTAAATCTTAAAATATTCCAAGTCGAAGCAAACGCCCTTAGAAAATTTTTTGCCGTAAATCAAACTAAAATTTAAACAGAATTTTAAATATAAAATTTTGTAAATCTTAAAATATTCCAAGTCGAAGCAAACGCCCTTAGAAAAATTTTACCGTAAATCAAACTAAAATTTAAACAGAATTTTAAATATAAAATTTTGTATATCTCAAAATATTCTAAGTCGAAACAAACGCACTTAGAAAAATTTTACCGTAAATCAAACTAAAATTTAAACAGAATTTTAAATATAAAATTTTGTAAATCTCAAAATATTCTGTCGAAACAAACGCACTTAGAAAAATTTTACCGTAAATCAAACTAAAATTTAAACAGAATTTTAAATATAAAATTTTGTAAATCTCAAAATATTCTAAGTCGAAACAAACGCCCTTAGAAAAATTTTTGCCGTAAATCAAACTAAAATTTAAACAGAATTTTAAATATAAAATTTTGTAAATTTCAAAATATTCTGTCGAAACAAACGCACTTAGAAAAATTTTACCGTAAATCAAACTAAAATTTAAACAGAATTTTAAATATAAAATTTTGTAAATCTTAAAATATTCCAAGTCGAAGCAAACGCCCTTAGAAAATTTTTTGCCGTAAATCAAACTAAAATTTAAACAGAATTTTAAATATAAAATTTTGTAAATCTTAAAATATTCCAAGTCGAAGCAAACGCCCTTAGAAAAATTTTACCGTAAATCAAACTAAAATTTAAACAGAATTTTAAATATAAAATTTTGTAAATCTCAAAATATTCTAAGTCGAAACAAACGCACTTAGAAAAATTTTACCGTAAATCAAACTAAAATTTAAACAGAATTTTAAATATAAAATTTTGTAAATCTCAAAATATTCTAAGTCGAAACAAACGCACTTAGAAAAATTTTACCGTAAATCAAACTAAAATTTAAACAGAATTTTAAATATAAAATTTTGTAAATCTCAAAATATTCTGTCGAAACAAACGCCCTTAGAAAAATTTTTGCCGTAAATCAAACTAAAATTTAAACAGAATTTTAAATATAAAATTTTGTAAATTTCAAAATATTCTGTCGAAACAAACGCACTTAGAAAAATTTTACCGTAAATCAAACTAAAATTTAAACAGAATTTTAAATATAAAATTTTGTAAATTTCAAAATATTCTGTCGAAACAAACGCACTTAGAAAAATTTTACCGTAAATCAAACTAAAATTTAAACAGAATTTTAAATATAAAATTTTGTAAATCTCAAAATATTCTAAGTCGAAACAAACGCCCTTAGAAAAATTTTTGCCGTAAATCAAACTAAAATTTAAACAGAATTTTAAATATAAAATTTTGTAAATTTCAAAATATTCTGTCGAAACAAACGCACTTAGAAAAATTTTACCGTAAATCAAACTAAAATTTAAACAGAATTTTAAATATAAAATTTTGTATATCTCAAAATATTCTAAGTCGAAACAAACGCACTTAGAAAAATTTTACCGTAAATCAAACTAAAATTTAAACAGAATTTTAAATATAAAATTTTGTAAATTTCAAAATATTCTGTCGAAACAAACGCACTTAGAAAAATTTTACCGTAAATCAAACTAAAATTTAAACAGAATTTTAAATATAAAATTTTGTAAATCTCAAAATATTCTAAGTCGAAACAAACGCCCTTAGAAAATTTTTTGCCGTAAATCAAACTAAAATTTAAACAGAATTTTAAATATAAAATTTTGTAAATCTTAAAATATTCCAAGTCGAAGCAAACGCCCTTAGAAAAATTTTACCGTAAATCAAACTAAAATTTAAACAGAATTTTAAATATAAAATTTTGTAAATCTCAAAATATTCTAAGTCGAAACAAACGCACTTAGAAAAATTTTACCGTAAATCAAACTAAAATTTAAACAGAATTTTAAATATAAAATTTTGTAAATTTCAAAATATTCTGTCGAAACAAACGCACTTAGAAAAATTTTACCGTAAATCAAACTAAAATTTAAACAGAATTTTAAATATAAAATTTTGTAAATTTCAAAATATTCTAAGTCGAAACAAACGCACTTAGAAAATTTTTTACCGTAAATCAAACTAAAATTTAAACAGAATTTTAAATATAAAATTTTGTATATCTCAAAATATTCTAAGTCGAAACAAACGCACTTAGAAAAATTTTACCGTAAATCAAACTAAAATTTAAACAGAATTTTAAATATAAAATTTTGTATATCTCAAAATATTCTGTCGAAACAAACGCACTTAGAAAAATTTTACCGTAAATCAAACTAAAATTTAAACAGAATTTTAAATATAAAATTTTGTAAATTTCAAAATATTCTGTCGAAACAAACGCACTTAGAAAAATTTTACCGTAAATCAAACTAAAATTTAAACAGAATTTTAAATATAAAATTTTGTAAATCTCAAAATATTCTAAGTCGAAACAAACGCCCTTAGAAAATTTTTTGCCGTAAATCAAACTAAAATTTAAACAGAATTTCAAATATAAAATTTTGTAAATCTTAAAATATTCCAAGTCGAAGCAAACGCCCTTAGAAAATTTTTTGCCGTAAATCAAACTAAAATTTAAACAGAATTTTAAATATAAAATTTTGTAAATCTTAAAATATTCCAAGTCGAAGCAAACGCCCTTAGAAAAATTTTTACCGTAAATCAAACTAAAATTTAAACAGAATTTTAAATATAAAATTTTGTATATCTCAAAATATTCTAAGTCGAAACAAACGCACTTAGAAACATTTTACCGTAAATCAAACTAAAATTTAAACAGAATTTTAAATATAAAATTTTGTAAATCTCAAAATATTCTGTCGAAACAAACGCACTTAGAAAAATTTTACCGTAAATCAAACTAAAATTTAAACAGAATTTTAAATATAAAATTTTGTAAATTTCAAAATATACTAAGTCGAAACAAACGCCGTTAGAAAATTTTTTGCCGTAAATCAAACTAAAATTTAAACAGAATTTTAAATATAAAATTTTGTAAATTTCAAAATATTCTGTCGAAACAAACGCACTTAGAAAAATTTTACCGTAAATCAAACTAAAATTTAAACAGAATTTTAAATATAAAATTTTGTAAATCTTAAAATATTCCAAGTCGAAGCAAACGCCCTTAGAAAATTTTTTGCCGTAAATCAAACTAAAATTTAAACAGAATTTTAAATATAAAATTTTGTAAATCTTAAAATATTCCAAGTCGAAGCAAACGCCCTTAGAAAAATTTTACCGTAAATCAAACTAAAATTTAAACAGAATTTTAAATATAAAATTTTGTAAATCTCAAAATATTCTAAGTCGAAACAAACGCACTTAGAAAAATTTTACCGTAAATCAAACTAAAATTTAAACAGAATTTTAAATATAAAATTTTGTAAATCTCAAAATATTCTAAGTCGAAACAAACGCACTTAGAAAAATTTTACCGTAAATCAAACTAAAATTTAAACAGAATTTTAAATATAAAATTTTGTAAATCTCAAAATATTCTAAGTCGAAACAAACGCCCTTAGAAAAATTTTACCGTAAATCAAACTAAAATTTAAACAGAATTTTAAATATAAAATTTTGTAAATTTCAAAATATTCTGTCGAAACAAACGCACTTAGAAAAATTTTACCGTAAATCAAACTAAAATTTAAACAGAATTTTAAATATAAAATTTTGTAAATCTCAAAATATTCTAAGTCGAAACAAACGCCCTTAGAAAAATTTTTGCCGTAAATCAAACTAAAATTTAAACAGAATTTTAAATATAAAATTTTGTAAATTTCAAAATATTCTGTCGAAACAAACGCACTTAGAAAAATTTTACCGTAAATCAAACTAAAATTTAAACAGAATTTTAAATATAAAATTTTGTATATCTCAAAATATTCTAAGTCGAAACAAACGCACTTAGAAAAATTTTACCGTAAATCAAACTAAAATTTAAACAGAATTTTAAATATAAAATTTTGTAAATTTCAAAATATTCTGTCGAAACAAACGCACTTAGAAAAATTTTACCGTAAATCAAACTAAAATTTAAACAGAATTTTAAATATAAAATTTTGTAAATCTCAAAATATTCTAAGTCGAAACAAACGCCCTTAGAAAATTTTTTGCCGTAAATCAAACTAAAATTTAAACAGAATTTTAAATATAAAATTTTGTAAATCTTAAAATATTCCAAGTCGAAGCAAACGCCCTTAGAAAAATTTTACCGTAAATCAAACTAAAATTTAAACAGAATTTTAAATATAAAATTTTGTAAATCTCAAAATATTCTAAGTCGAAACAAACGCACTTAGAAAAATTTTACCGTAAATCAAACTAAAATTTAAACAGAATTTTAAATATAAAATTTTGTAAATTTCAAAATATTCCAAGTCGAAACAAACGCACTTAGAAAATTTTTTACCGTAAATCAAACTAAAATTTAAACAGAATTTTAAATATAAAATTTTGTATATCTCAAAATATTCTAAGTCGAAACAAACGCACTTAGAAAAATTTTACCGTAAATCAAACTAAAATTTAAACAGAATTTTAAATATAAAATTTTGTAAATTTCAAAATATTCTGTCGAAACAAACGCACTTAGAAAAATTTTACCGTAAATCAAACTAAAATTTAAACAGAATTTTAAATATAAAATTTTGTAAATCTCAAAATATTCTAAGTCGAAACAAACGCCGTTAGAAAAATTTTTGCCGTAAATCAAACTAAAATTTAAACAGAATTTTAAATATAAAATTTTGTAAATTTCAAAATATTCTGTCGAAACAAACGCACTTAGAAAAATTTTACCGTAAATCAAACTAAAATTTAAACAGAATTTTAAATATAAAATTTTGTAAATTTCAAAATATTCTGTCGAAACAAACGCACTTAGAAAAATTTTACCGTAAATCAAACTAAAATTTAAACAGAATTTTAAATATAAAATTTTGTAAATTTCAAAATATTCTGTCGAAACAAACGCACTTAGAAAAATTTTACCGTAAATCAAACTAAAATTTAAACAGAATTTTAAATATAAAATTTTGTATATCTCAAAATATTCTAAGTCGAAACAAACGCACTTAGAAAAATTTTACCGTAAATCAAACTAAAATTTAAACAGAATTTTAAATATAAAATTTTGTAAATTTCAAAATATTCTGTCGAAACAAACGCACTTAGAAAAATTTTACCGTAAATCAAACTAAAATTTAAACAGAATTTTAAATATAAAATTTTGTAAATCTCAAAATATTCTAAGTCGAAACAAACGCCGTTAGAAAAATTTTTGCCGTAAATCAAACTAAAATTTAAACAGAATTTTAAATATAAAATTTTGTAAATTTCAAAATATTCTGTCGAAACAAACGCACTTAGAAAAATTTTACCGTAAATCAAACTAAAATTTAAACAGAATTTTAAATATAAAATTTTGTAAATCTTAAAATATTCCAAGTCGAAGCAAACGCCCTTAGAAAATTTTTTGCCGTAAATCAAACTAAAATTTAAACAGAATTTTAAATATTAAATTTTGTAAATCTTAAAATATTCCAAGTCGAAGCAAACGCCCTTAGAAAAATTTTACCGTAAATCAAACTAAAATTTAAACAGAATTTTAAATATAAAATTTTGTAAATCTCAAAATATACTAAGTCGAAACAAACGCCGTTAGAAAATTTTTTGCCGTAAATCAAACTAAAATTTAAACAGAATTTTAAATATAAAATTTTGTAAATTTCAAAATATTCTGTCGAAACAAACGCACTTAGAAAAATTTTACCGTAAATCAAACTAAAATTTAAACAGAATTTTAAATATAAAATTTTGTAAATCTTAAAATATTCCAAGTCGAAGCAAACGCCCTTAGAAAATTTTTTGCCGTAAATCAAACTAAAATTTAAACAGAATTTTAAATATAAAATTTTGTAAATCTTAAAATATTCCAAGTCGAAGCAAACGCCCTTAGAAAAATTTTACCGTAAATCAAACTAAAATTTAAACAGAATTTTAAATATAAAATTTTGTAAATCTCAAAATATTCTAAGTCGAAACAAACGCACTTAGAAAAATTTTACCGTAAATCAAACTAAAATTTAAACAGAATTTTAAATATAAAATTTTGTAAATCTCAAAATATTCTAAGTCGAAACAAACGCACTTAGAAAAATTTTACCGTAAATCAAACTAAAATTTAAACAGAATTTTAAATATAAAATTTTGTAAATCTCAAAATATTCTAAGTCGAAACAAACGCCCTTAGAAAAATTTTACCGTAAATCAAACTAAAATTTAAACAGAATTTTAAATATAAAATTTTGTAAATTTCAAAATATTCTGTCGAAACAAACGCACTTAGAAAAATTTTACCGTAAATCAAACTAAAATTTAAACAGAATTTTAAATATAAAATTTTGTAAATCTCAAAATATTCTAAGTCGAAACAAACGCCCTTAGAAAAATTTTTGCCGTAAATCAAACTAAAATTTAAACAGAATTTTAAATATAAAATTTTGTAAATTTCAAAATATTCTGTCGAAACAAACGCACTTAGAAAAATTTTACCGTAAATCAAACTAAAATTTAAACAGAATTTTAAATATAAAATTTTGTATATCTCAAAATATTCTAAGTCGAAACAAACGCACTTAGAAAAATTTTACCGTAAATCAAACTAAAATTTAAACAGAATTTTAAATATAAAATTTTGTAAATTTCAAAATATTCTGTCGAAACAAACGCACTTAGAAAAATTTTACCGTAAATCAAACTAAAATTTAAACAGAATTTTAAATATAAAATTTTGTAAATCTCAAAATATTCTAAGTCGAAACAAACGCCCTTAGAAAATTTTTTGCCGTAAATCAAACTAAAATTTAAACAGAATTTTAAATATAAAATTTTGTAAATCTTAAAATATTCCAAGTCGAAGCAAACGCCCTTAGAAAAATTTTACCGTAAATCAAACTAAAATTTAAACAGAATTTTAAATATAAAATTTTGTAAATCTCAAAATATTCTAAGTCGAAACAAACGCACTTAGAAAAATTTTACCGTAAATCAAACTAAAATTTAAACAGAATTTTAAATATAAAATTTTGTAAATTTCAAAATATTCCAAGTCGAAACAAACGCACTTAGAAAATTTTTTACCGTAAATCAAACTAAAATTTAAACAGAATTTTAAATATAAAATTTTGTATATCTCAAAATATTCTAAGTCGAAACAAACGCACTTAGAAAAATTTTACCGTAAATCAAACTAAAATTTAAACAGAATTTTAAATATAAAATTTTGTAAATTTCAAAATATTCTGTCGAAACAAACGCACTTAGAAAAATTTTACCGTAAATCAAACTAAAATTTAAACAGAATTTTAAATATAAAATTTTGTAAATCTCAAAATATTCTAAGTCGAAACAAACGCCGTTAGAAAAATTTTTGCCGTAAATCAAACTAAAATTTAAACAGAATTTTAAATATAAAATTTTGTAAATTTCAAAATATTCTGTCGAAACAAACGCACTTAGAAAAATTTTACCGTAAATCAAACTAAAATTTAAACAGAATTTTAAATATAAAATTTTGTAAATTTCAAAATATTCTGTCGAAACAAACGCACTTAGAAAAATTTTACCGTAAATCAAACTAAAATTTAAACAGAATTTTAAATATAAAATTTTGTAAATTTCAAAATATTCTGTCGAAACAAACGCACTTAGAAAAATTTTACCGTAAATCAAACTAAAATTTAAACAGAATTTTAAATATAAAATTTTGTATATCTCAAAATATTCTAAGTCGAAACAAACGCACTTAGAAAAATTTTACCGTAAATCAAACTAAAATTTAAACAGAATTTTAAATATAAAATTTTGTAAATTTCAAAATATTCTGTCGAAACAAACGCACTTAGAAAAATTTTACCGTAAATCAAACTAAAATTTAAACAGAATTTTAAATATAAAATTTTGTAAATCTCAAAATATTCTAAGTCGAAACAAACGCCGTTAGAAAAATTTTTGCCGTAAATCAAACTAAAATTTAAACAGAATTTTAAATATAAAATTTTGTAAATTTCAAAATATTCTGTCGAAACAAACGCACTTAGAAAAATTTTACCGTAAATCAAACTAAAATTTAAACAGAATTTTAAATATAAAATTTTGTAAATCTTAAAATATTCCAAGTCGAAGCAAACGCCCTTAGAAAATTTTTTGCCGTAAATCAAACTAAAATTTAAACAGAATTTTAAATATTAAATTTTGTAAATCTTAAAATATTCCAAGTCGAAGCAAACGCCCTTAGAAAAATTTTACCGTAAATCAAACTAAAATTTAAACAGAATTTTAAATATAAAATTTTGTAAATCTCAAAATATTCTGTCGAAACAAACGCCCTTAGAAAAATTTTTGCCGTAAATCAAACTAAAATTTAAACAGAATTTTAAATATAAAATTTTGTAAATTTCAAAATATTCTGTCGAAACAAACGCACTTAGAAAAATTTTACCGTAAATCAAACTAAAATTTAAACAGAATTTTAAATATAAAATTTTGTAAATTTCAAAATATTCTGTCGAAACAAACGCACTTAGAAAAATTTTACCGTAAATCAAACTAAAATTTAAACAGAATTTTAAATATAAAATTTTGTAAATCTCAAAATATTCTGTCGAAACAAACGCCCTTAGAAAAATTTTTGCCGTAAATCAAACTAAAATTTAAACAGAATTTTAAATATAAAATTTTGTAAATTTCAAAATATTCTGTCGAAACAAACGCACTTAGAAAAATTTTACCGTAAATCAAACTAAAATTTAAACAGAATTTTAAATATAAAATTTTGTAAATTTCAAAATATTCTGTCGAAACAAACGCACTTAGAAAAATTTTACCGTAAATCAAACTAAAATTTAAACAGAATTTTAAATATAAAATTTTGTAAATCTCAAAATATTCTAAGTCGAAACAAACGCCCTTAGAAAAATTTTTGCCGTAAATCAAACTAAAATTTAAACAGAATTTTAAATATAAAATTTTGTAAATTTCAAAATATTCTGTCGAAACAAACGCACTTAGAAAAATTTTACCGTAAATCAAACTAAAATTTAAACAGAATTTTAAATATAAAATTTTGTATATCTCAAAATATTCTAAGTCGAAACAAACGCACTTAGAAAAATTTTACCGTAAATCAAACTAAAATTTAAACAGAATTTTAAATATAAAATTTTGTAAATTTCAAAATATTCTGTCGAAACAAACGCACTTAGAAAAATTTTACCGTAAATCAAACTAAAATTTAAACAGAATTTTAAATATAAAATTTTGTAAATCTCAAAATATTCTAAGTCGAAACAAACGCCCTTAGAAAATTTTTTGCCGTAAATCAAACTAAAATTTAAACAGAATTTTAAATATAAAATTTTGTAAATCTTAAAATATTCCAAGTCGAAGCAAACGCCCTTAGAAAAATTTTACCGTAAATCAAACTAAAATTTAAACAGAATTTTAAATATAAAATTTTGTAAATCTCAAAATATTCTAAGTCGAAACAAACGCACTTAGAAAAATTTTACCGTAAATCAAACTAAAATTTAAACAGAATTTTAAATATAAAATTTTGTAAATTTCAAAATATTCTGTCGAAACAAACGCACTTAGAAAAATTTTACCGTAAATCAAACTAAAATTTAAACAGAATTTTAAATATAAAATTTTGTAAATTTCAAAATATTCTAAGTCGAAACAAACGCACTTAGAAAATTTTTTACCGTAAATCAAACTAAAATTTAAACAGAATTTTAAATATAAAATTTTGTATATCTCAAAATATTCTAAGTCGAAACAAACGCACTTAGAAAAATTTTACCGTAAATCAAACTAAAATTTAAACAGAATTTTAAATATAAAATTTTGTATATCTCAAAATATTCTGTCGAAACAAACGCACTTAGAAAAATTTTACCGTAAATCAAACTAAAATTTAAACAGAATTTTAAATATAAAATTTTGTAAATTTCAAAATATTCTGTCGAAACAAACGCACTTAGAAAAATTTTACCGTAAATCAAACTAAAATTTAAACAGAATTTTAAATATAAAATTTTGTAAATCTCAAAATATTCTAAGTCGAAACAAACGCCCTTAGAAAATTTTTTGCCGTAAATCAAACTAAAATTTAAACAGAATTTCAAATATAAAATTTTGTAAATCTTAAAATATTCCAAGTCGAAGCAAACGCCCTTAGAAAATTTTTTGCCGTAAATCAAACTAAAATTTAAACAGAATTTTAAATATAAAATTTTGTAAATCTTAAAATATTCCAAGTCGAAGCAAACGCCCTTAGAAAAATTTTTACCGTAAATCAAACTAAAATTTAAACAGAATTTTAAATATAAAATTTTGTATATCTCAAAATATTCTAAGTCGAAACAAACGCACTTAGAAACATTTTACCGTAAATCAAACTAAAATTTAAACAGAATTTTAAATATAAAATTTTGTAAATCTCAAAATATTCTGTCGAAACAAACGCACTTAGAAAAATTTTACCGTAAATCAAACTAAAATTTAAACAGAATTTTAAATATAAAATTTTGTAAATTTCAAAATATACTAAGTCGAAACAAACGCCGTTAGAAAATTTTTTGCCGTAAATCAAACTAAAATTTAAACAGAATTTTAAATATAAAATTTTGTAAATTTCAAAATATTCTGTCGAAACAAACGCACTTAGAAAAATTTTACCGTAAATCAAACTAAAATTTAAACAGAATTTTAAATATAAAATTTTGTAAATCTTAAAATATTCCAAGTCGAAGCAAACGCCCTTAGAAATTTTTTTGCCGTAAATCAAACTAAAATTTAAACAGAATTTTAAATATAAAATTTTGTAAATCTTAAAATATTCCAAGTCGAAGCAAACGCCCTTAGAAAAATTTTACCGTAAATCAAACTAAAATTTAAACAGAATTTTAAATATAAAATTTTGTAAATCTCAAAATATTCTAAGTCGAAACAAACGCACTTAGAAAAATTTTACCGTAAATCAAACTAAAATTTAAACAGAATTTTAAATATAAAATTTTGTAAATCTCAAAATATTCTAAGTCGAAACAAACGCACTTAGAAAAATTTTACCGTAAATCAAACTAAAATTTAAACAGAATTTTAAATATAAAATTTTGTAAATCTCAAAATATTCTAAGTCGAAACAAACGCCCTTAGAAAAATTTTACCGTAAATCAAACTAAAATTTAAACAGAATTTTAAATATAAAATTTTGTAAATTTCAAAATATTCTGTCGAAACAAACGCACTTAGAAAAATTTTACCGTAAATCAAACTAAAATTTAAACAGAATTTTAAATATAAAATTTTGTAAATCTCAAAATATTCTAAGTCGAAACAAACGCCCTTAGAAAAATTTTTGCCGTAAATCAAACTAAAATTTAAACAGAATTTTAAATATAAAATTTTGTAAATTTCAAAATATTCTGTCGAAACAAACGCACTTAGAAAAATTTTACCGTAAATCAAACTAAAATTTAAACAGAATTTTAAATATAAAATTTTGTATATCTCAAAATATTCTAAGTCGAAACAAACGCACTTAGAAAAATTTTACCGTAAATCAAACTAAAATTTAAACAGAATTTTAAATATAAAATTTTGTAAATTTCAAAATATTCTGTCGAAACAAACGCACTTAGAAAAATTTTACCGTAAATCAAACTAAAATTTAAACAGAATTTTAAATATAAAATTTTGTAAATCTCAAAATATTCTAAGTCGAAACAAACGCCCTTAGAAAATTTTTTGCCGTAAATCAAACTAAAATTTAAACAGAATTTTAAATATAAAATTTTGTAAATCTTAAAATATTCCAAGTCGAAGCAAACGCCCTTAGAAAAATTTTACCGTAAATCAAACTAAAATTTAAACAGAATTTTAAATATAAAATTTTGTAAATCTCAAAATATTCTAAGTCGAAACAAACGCACTTAGAAAATTTTTACCGTAAATCAAACTAAAATTTAAACAGAATTTTAAATATAAAATTTTGTAAATTTCAAAATATTCCAAGTCGAAACAAACGCACTTAGAAAATTTTTTACCGTAAATCAAACTAAAATTTAAACAGAATTTTAAATATAAAATTTTGTATATCTCAAAATATTCTAAGTCGAAACAAACGCACTTAGAAAAATTTTACCGTAAATCAAACTAAAATTTAAACAGAATTTTAAATATAAAATTTTGTAAATTTCAAAATATTCTGTCGAAACAAACCCACTTAGAAAAATTTTACCGTAAATCAAACTAAAATTTAAACAGAATTTTAAATATAAAATTTTGTAAATCTCAAAATATTCTAAGTCGAAACAAACGCCGTTAGAAAAATTTTTGCCGTAAATCAAACTAAAATTTAAACAGAATTTTAAATATAAAATTTTGTAAATTTCAAAATATTCTGTCGAAACAAACGCACTTAGAAAAATTTTACCGTAAATCAAACTAAAATTTAAACAGAATTTTAAATATAAAATTTTGTAAATTTCAAAATATTCTGTCGAAACAAACGCACTTAGAAAAATTTTACCGTAAATCAAACTAAAATTTAAACAGAATTTTAAATATAAAATTTTGTAAATTTCAAAATATTCTGTCGAAACAAACGCACTTAGAAAAATTTTACCGTAAATCAAACTAAAATTTAAACAGAATTTTAAATATAAAATTTTGTATATCTCAAAATATTCTAAGTCGAAACAAACGCACTTAGAAAAATTTTACCGTAAATCAAACTAAAATTTAAACAGAATTTTAAATATAAAATTTTGTAAATTTCAAAATATTCTGTCGAAACAAACGCACTTAGAAAAATTTTACCGTAAATCAAACTAAAATTTAAACAGAATTTTAAATATAAAATTTTGTAAATCTCAAAATATTCTAAGTCGAAACAAACGCCGTTAGAAAAATTTTTGCCGTAAATCAAACTAAAATTTAAACAGAATTTTAAATATAAAATTTTGTAAATTTCAAAATATTCTGTCGAAACAAACGCACTTAGAAAAATTTTACCGTAAATCAAACTAAAATTTAAACAGAATTTTAAATATAAAATTTTGTAAATCTTAAAATATTCCAAGTCGAAGCAAACGCCCTTAGAAAATTTTTTGCCGTAAATCAAACTAAAATTTAAACAGAATTTTAAATATTAAATTTTGTAAATCTTAAAATATTCCAAGTCGAAGCAAACGCCCTTAGAAAAATTTTACCGTAAATCAAACTAAAATTTAAACAGAATTTTAAATATAAAATTTTGTAAATCTCAAAATATTCTGTCGAAACAAACGCCCTTAGAAAATTTTTTGCCGTAAATCAAACTAAAATTTAAACAGAATTTTAAATATAAAATTTTGTAAATTTCAAAATATTCTGTCGAAACAAACGCACTTAGAAAAATTTTACCGTAAATCAAACTAAAATTTAAACAGAATTTTAAATATAAAATTTTGTAAATTTCAAAATATTCTGTCGAAACAAACGCACTTAGAAAAATTTTACCGTAAATCAAACTAAAATTTAAACAGAATTTTAAATATAAAATTTTGTAAATCTCAAAATATTCTAAGTCGAAACAAACGCCCTTAGAAAAATTTTTGCCGTAAATCAAACTAAAATTTAAACAGAATTTTAAATATAAAATTTTGTAAATTTCAAAATATTCTGTCGAAACAAACGCACTTAGAAAAATTTTACCGTAAATCAAACTAAAATTTAAACAGAATTTTAAATATAAAATTTTGTAAATTTCAAAATATTCTGTCGAAACAAACGCACTTAGAAAAATTTTACCGTAAATCAAACTAAAATATAAACAGAATTTTAAATATAAAATTTTGTAAATCTCAAAATATTCTAAGTCGAAACAAACGCCCTTAGAAAATTTTTTGCCGTAAATCAAACTAAAATTTAAACAGAATTTTAAATATAAAATTTTGTAAATCTTAAAATATTCCAAGTCGAAGCAAACGCCCTTAGAAAAATTTTACCGTAAATCAAACTAAAATTTAAACAGAATTTTAAATATAAAATTTTGTAAATCTCAAAATATTCTAAGTCGAAACAAACGCACTTAGAAAAATTTTACCGTAAATCAAACTAAAATTTAAACAGAATTTTAAATATAAAATTTTGTAAATTTCAAAATATTCCAAGTCGAAACAAACGCACTTAGAAAATTTTTTACCGTAAATCAAACTAAAATTTAAACAGAATTTTAAATATAAAATTTTGTATATCTCAAAATATTCTAAGTCGAAACAAACGCACTTAGAAAATTTTTACCGTAAATCAAACTAAAATTTAAACAGAATTTTAAATATAAAATTTTGTAAATTTCAAAATATTCTGTCGAAACAAACGCACTTAGAAAAATTTTACCGTAAATCAAACTAAAATTTAAACAGAGTTTTAAATATAAAATTTTGTAAATCTCAAAATATTCTAAGTCGAAACAAACGCCCTTAGAAAAATTTTTGCCGTAAATCAAACTAAAATTTAAACAGAATTTTAAATATAAAATTTTGTAAATTTCAAAATATTCTGTCGAAACAAACGCACTTAGAAAAATTTTACCGTAAATCAAACTAAAATTTAAACAGAATTTTAAATATAAAATTTTGTATATCTCAAAATATTCTAAGTCGAAACAAACGCACTTAGAAAAATTTTACCGTAAATCAAACTAAAATTTAAACAGAATTTTAAATATAAAATTTTGTATATCTCAAAATATTCTAAGTCGAAACAAACGCACTTAGAAAAATTTTACCGTAAATCAAACTAAAATTTAAACAGAATTTTAAATATAAAATTTTGTAAATTTCAAAATATTCTGTCGAAACAAACGCACTTAGAAAAATTTTACCGTAAATCAAACTAAAATTTAAACAGAATTTTAAATATAAAATTTTGTAAATTTCAAAATATTCTGTCGAAACAAACGCACTTAGAAAAATTTTACCGTAAATCAAACTAAAATTTAAACAGAATTTTAAATATAAAATTTTGTAAATTTCAAAATATTATAAGTCGAAACAAACGCACTTAGAAAATTTTTTACCGTAAATCAAACTAAAATTTAAACAGAATTTTAAATATAAAATTTTGTATATCTCAAAATATTCTAAGTCGAAACAAACGCACTTAGAAAAATTTTACCGTAAATCAAACTAAAATTTAAACAGAATTTTAAATATAAAATTTTGTATATCTCAAAATATTCTAAGTCGAAACAAACGCACTTAGAAAAATTTTACCGTAAATCAAACTAAAATTGAAACAGAATTTTAAATATAAAATTTTGTAAATTTCAAAATATTCTGTCGAAACAAACGCACTTAGAAAAATTTTACCGTAAATCAAACTAAAATTTAAACAGAATTTTAAATATAAAATTTTGTAAATCTTAAAATATTCCAAGTCGAAGCAAACGCCCTTAGAAAATTTTTTGCCGTAAATCAAACTAAAATTTAAACAGAATTTTAAATATTAAATTTTGTAAATCTTAAAATATTCCAAGTCGAAGCAAACGCCCTTAGAAAAATTTTACCGTAAATCAAACTAAAATTTAAACAGAATTTTAAATATAAAATTTTGTAAATCTCAAAATATTCTGTCGAAACAAACGCCCTTAGAAAAATTTTTGCCGTAAATCAAACTAAAATTTAAACAGAATTTTAAATATAAAATTTTGTAAATTTCAAAATATTCTGTCGAAACAAACGCACTTAGAAAAATTTTACCGTAAATCAAACTAAAATTTAAACAGAATTTTAAATATAAAATTTTGTAAATTTCAAAATATTCTGTCGAAACAAACGCACTTAGAAAAATTTTACCGTAAATCAAACTAAAATTTAAACAGAATTTTAAATATAAAATTTTGTAAATCTCAAAATATTCTAAGTCGAAACAAACGCCCTTAGAAAAATTTTTGCCGTAAATCAAACTAAAATTTAAACAGAATTTTAAATATAAAATTTTGTAAATTTCAAAATATTCTGTCGAAACAAACGCACTTAGAAAAATTTTACCGTAAATCAAACTAAAATTTAAACAGAATTTTAAATATAAAATTTTGTAAATTTCAAAATATTCTGTCGAAACAAACGCACTTAGAAAAATTTTACCGTAAATCAAACTAAAATATAAACAGAATTTTAAATATAAAATTTTGTAAATCTCAAAATATTCTAAGTCGAAACAAACGCCCTTAGAAAATTTTTTGCCGTAAATCAAACTAAAATTTAAACAGAATTTTAAATATAAAATTTTGTAAATCTTAAAATATTCCAAGTCGAAGCAAACGCCCTTAGAAAAATTTTACCGTAAATCAAACTAAAATTTAAACAGAATTTTAAATATAAAATTTTGTAAATCTCAAAATATTCTAAGTCGAAACAAACGCACTTAGAAAAATTTTACCGTAAATCAAACTAAAATTTAAACAGAATTTTAAATATAAAATTTTGTAAATTTCAAAATATTCCAAGTCGAAACAAACGCACTTAGAAAATTTTTTACCGTAAATCAAACTAAAATTTAAACAGAATTTTAAATATAAAATTTTGTATATCTCAAAATATTCTAAGTCGAAACAAACGCACTTAGAAAAATTTTACCGTAAATCAAACTAAAATTTAAACAGAATTTTAAATATAAAATTTTGTAAATTTCAAAATATTCTGTCGAAACAAACGCACTTAGAAAAATTTTACCGTAAATCAAACTAAAATTTAAACAGAGTTTTAAATATAAAATTTTGTAAATCTCAAAATATTCTAAGTCGAAACAAACGCCCTTAGAAAAATTTTTGCCGTAAATCAAACTAAAATTTAAACAGAATTTTAAATATAAAATTTTGTAAATTTCAAAATATTCTGTCGAAACAAACGCACTTAGAAAAATTTTACCGTAAATCAAACTAAAATTTAAACAGAATTTTAAATATAAAATTTTGTATATCTCAAAATATTCTAAGTCGAAACAAACGCACTTAGAAAAATTTTACCGTAAATCAAACTAAAATTTAAACAGAATTTTAAATATAAAATTTTGTATATCTCAAAATATTCCAAGTCGAAACAAACGCACTTAGAAAAATTTTACCGTAAATCAAACTAAAATTTAAACAGAATTTTAAATATAAAATTTTGTAAATTTCAAAATATTCTGTCGAAACAAACGCACTTAGAAAAATTTTACCGTAAATCAAACTAAAATTTAAACAGAATTTTAAATATAAAATTTTGTAAATTTCAAAATATTCTGTCGAAACAAACGCACTTAGAAAAATTTTACCGTAAATCAAACTAAAATTTAAACAGAATTTTAAATATAAAATTTTGTAAATTTCAAAATATTCTAAGTCGAAACAAACGCACTTAGAAATTTTTTTACCGTAAATCAAACTAAAATTTAAACAGAATTTTAAATATAAAATTTTGTATATCTCAAAATATTCTAAGTCGAAACAAACGCACTTAGAAAAATTTTACCGTAAATCAAACTAAAATTTAAACAGAATTTTAAATATAAAATTTTGTATATCTCAAAATATTCTAAGTCGAAACAAACGCACTTAGAAAAATTTTACCGTAAATCAAACTAAAATTGAAACAGAATTTTAAATATAAAATTTTGTAAATTTCAAAATATTCTGTCGAAACAAACGCACTTAGAAAAATTTTACCGTAAATCAAACTAAAATTTAAACAGAATTTTAAATATAAAATTTTGTAAATCTCAAAATATTCTGTCGAAACAAACGCCCTTAGAAAATTTTTTGCCGTAAATCAAACTAAAATTTAAACAGAATTTTAAATATAAAATTTTGTAAATCTTAAAATATTCCAAGTCGAAGCAAACGCCCTTAGAAAATTTTTTGCCGTAAATCAAACTAAAATTTAAATAGAATTTTAAATATAAAATTTTGTAAATCTTAAAATATTCCAAGTCGAAGCAAACGCCCTTAGAAAAATTTTACCGTAAATCAAACTAAAATTTAAACAGAATTTTAAATATAAAATTTTGTAAATCTCAAAATATTCTAAGTCGAAACAAACGCCCTTAGAAAATTTTTTGCCGTAAATCAAACTAAAATTTAAACAGAATTTTAAATATAAAATTTTGTAAATTTCAAAATATTCTGTCGAAACAAACGCACTTAGAAAAATTTTACCGTAAATCAAACTAAAATTTAAACAGAATTTTAAATATAAAATTTTGTAAATTTCAAAATATTCTGTCGAAACAAACGCACTTAGAAAAATTTTACCGTAAATCAAACTAAAATTTAAACAGAATTTTAAATATAAAATTTTGTAAATCTCAAAATATTCTAAGTCGAAACAAACGCCATTAGAAAATTTTTTGCCGTAAATCAAACTAAAATTTAAACAGAATTTTAAATATAATATTTTGTATATCTCAAAATATTCTAAGTCGAAACAAACGCACTTAGAAAAATTTTACCGTAAATCAAACTAAAATTTAAACAGAATTTTAAATATAAAATTTTGTAAATCTTAAAATATTCCAAGTCGAAGCAAACGCCCTTAGAAAAATTTTACCGTAAATCAAACTAAAATTTAAACAGAATTTTAAATATAAAATTTTGTAAATCTCAAAATATTCTAAGTCGAAACAAACGCACTTAGAAAAATTTTACCGTAAATCAAACTAAAATTTAAACAGAATTTTAAATATAAAATTTTGTAAATCTCAAAATATTCTAAGTCGAAACAAACGCACTTAGAAAAATTTTACCGTAAATCAAACTAAAATTTAAACAGAATTTTAAATATAAAATTTTGTAAATCTCAAAATATTCTAAGTCGAAACAAACGCCCTTAGAAAATTTTTTGCCGTAAATCAAACTAAAATTTAAACAGAATTTTAAATATAAAATTTTGTAAATTTCAAAATATTCTGTCGAAACAAACGCACTTAGAAAAATTTTACCGTAAATCAAACTAAAATTTAAACAGAATTTTAAATATAAAATTTTGTATATCTCAAAATATTCTAAGTCGAAACAAACGCACTTAGAAAAATTTTACCGTAAATCAAACTAAAATTTAAACAGAATTTTAAATATAAAATTTTGTAAATTTCAAAATATTCTGTCGAAACAAACGCACTTAGAAAAATTTTACCGTAAATCAAACTAAAATTTAAACAGAATTTTAAATATAAAATTTTGTAAATCTCAAAATATTCCAAGTCGAAACAAACGCCCTTAGAAAATTTTTTGCCGTAAATCAAACTAAAATTTAAACAGAATTTTAAATATAAAATTTTGTATATCTCAAAATATTCTAAGTCGAAACAAACGCACTTAGAAAAATTTTACCGTAAATCAAACTAAAATTTAAACAGAATTTTAAATATAAAATTTTGTATATCTCAAAATATTCTAAGTCGAAACAAACGCACTTAGAAAAATTTTACCGTAAATCAAACTAAAATTTAAACAGAATTTTAAATATAAAATTTTGTAAATTTCAAAATATTCTGTCGAAACAAACGCACTTAGAAAAATTTTACCGTAAATCAAACTAAAATTTAAACAGAATTTTAAATATAAAATTTTGTAAATCTCAAAATATTCTGTCGAAACAAACGCCCTTAGAAAATTTTTTGCCGTAAATCAAACTAAAATTTAAACAGAATTTTAAATATAAAATTTTGTAAATCTTAAAATATTCCAAGTCGAAGCAAACGCCCTTAGAAAATTTTTTGCCGTAAATCAAACTAAAATTTAAATAGAATTTTAAATATAAAATTTTGTAAATCTTAAAATATTCCAAGTCGAAGCAAACGCCCTTAGAAAAATTTTACCGTAAATCAAACTAAAATTTAAACAGAATTTTAAATATAAAATTTTGTAAATCTCAAAATATTCTGTCGAAACAAACGCACTTAGAAAAATTTTTGCCGTAAATCAAACTAAAATTTAAACAGAATTTTAAATATAAAATTTTGTAAATCTTAAAATATTCCAAGTCGAAGCAAACGCCCTTAGAAAATTTTTTGCCGTAAATCAAACTAAAATTTAAATAGAATTTTAAATATAAAATTTTGTAAATCTTAAAATATTCCAAGTCGAAGCAAACGCCCTTAGAAAAATTTTACCGTAAATCAAACTAAAATTTAAACAGAATTTTAAATATAAAATTTTGTAAATCTCAAAATATTCTAAGTCGAAACAAACGCACTTAGAAAAATTTTACCGTAAATCAAACTAAAATTTAAACAGAATTTTAAATATAAAATTTTGTAAATCTCAAAATATTCTAAGTCGAAACAAACGCACTTAGAAAAATTTTACCGTAAATCAAACTAAAATTTAAACAGAATTTTAAATATAAAATTTTGTAAATCTCAAAATATTCTAAGTCGAAACAAACGCCCTTAGAAAATTTTTTGCCGTAAATCAAACTAAAATTTAAACAGAATTTTAAATATAAAATTTTGTAAATTTCAAAATATTCTGTCGAAACAAACGCACTTAGAAAAATTTTACCGTAAATCAAACTAAAATTTAAACAGAATTTTAAATATAAAATTTTGTAAATTTCAAAATATTCTAAGTCGAAACAAACGCACTTAGAAAATTTTTTACCGTAAATCAAACTAAAATTTAAACAGAATTTTAAATATAAAATTTTGTATATCTCAAAATATTCTAAGTCGAAACAAACGCACTTAGAAAAATTTTACCGTAAATCAAACTAAAATTTAAACAGAATTTTAAATATAAAATTTTGTATATCTCAAAATATTCTAAGTCGAAACAAACGCACTTAGAAAAATTTTACCGTAAATCAAACTAAAATTTAAACAGAATTTTAAATATAAAATTTTGTAAATTTCAAAATATTCTGTCGAAACAAACGCACTTAGAAAAATTTTACCGTAAATCAAACTAAAATTTAAACAGAATTTTAAATATAAAATTTTGTAAATCTCAAAATATTCTAAGTCGAAACAAACGCCCTTAGAAAATTTTTTGCCGTAAATCAAACTAAAATTTAAACAGAATTTTAAATATAAAATTTTGTAAATCTTAAAATATTCCAAGTCGAAGCAAACGCCCTTAGAAAATTTTTTGCCGTAAATCAAACTAAAATTTAAATAGAATTTTAAATATAAAATTTTGTAAATCTTAAAATATTCCAAGTCGAAGCAAACGCCCTTAGAAAAATTTTACCGTAAATCAAACTAAAATTTAAACAGAATTTTAAATATAAAATTTTGTAAATCTCAAAATATTCTGTCGAAACAAACGCACTTAGAAAAATTTTACCGTAAATCAAACTAAAATTTAAACAGAATTTTAAATATAAAATTTTGTAAATCTCAAAATATTCTAAGTCGAAACAAACGCACTTAGAAAAATTTTACCGTAAATCAAACTAAAATTTAAACAGAATTTTAAATATAAAATTTTGTAAATCTCAAAATATTCTAAGTCGAAACAAACGCACTTAGAAAAATTTTACCGTAAATCAAACTAAAATTTAAACAGAATTTTAAATATAAAATTTTGTAAATCTCAAAATATTCTAAGTCGAAACAAACGCCCTTAGAAAAATTTTTGCCGTAAATCAAACTAAAATTTAAACAGAATTTTAAATATAAAATTTTGTAAATTTCAAAATATTCTGTCGAAACAAACGCACTTAGAAAAATTTTACCGTAAATCAAACTAAAATTTAAACAGAATTTTAAATATAAAATTTTGTAAATTTCAAAATATTCTAAGTCGAAACAAACGCCCTTAGAAAAATTTTACCGTAAATCAAACTAAAATTTAAACAGAATTTTAAATATAAAATTTTGTAAATTTCAAAATATTCTGTCGAAACAAACGCACTTAGAAAATTTTTACCGTAAATCAAACTAAAATTTAAACAGAATTTTAAATATAAAATTTTGTAAATCTCAAAATATTCTAAGTCGAAACAAACGCCCTTAGAAAATTTTTTGCCGTAAATCAAACTAAAATTTAAACAGAATTTTAAATATAAAATTTTGTAAATCTTAAAATATTCCAAGTCGAAGCAAACGCCCTTAGAAAATTTTTTGCCGTAAATCAAACTAAAATTTAAACAGAATTTTAAATATAAAATTTTGTAAATCTTAAAATATTCCAAGTCGAAGCAAACGCCCTTAGAAAAATTTTACCGTAAATCAAACTAAAATTTAAACAGAATTTTAAATATAAAATTTTGTAAATCTCAAAATATTCTAAGTCGAAACAAACGCCCTTAGAAAAATTTTTGCCGTAAATCAAACTAAAATTTAAATAGAATTTTAAATATAAAATTTTGTAAATCTTAAAATATTCCAAGTCGAAGCAAACGCCCTTAGAAAAATTTTACCGTAAATCAAACTAAAATTTAAACAGAATTTTAAATATAAAATTTTGTAAATCTCAAAATATTCTAAGTCGAAACAAACGCACTTAGAAAAATTTTACCGTAAATCAAACTAAAATTTAAACAGAATTTTAAATATAAAATTTTGTAAATCTCAAAATATTCTAAGTCGAAACAAACGCACTTAGAAAAATTTTACCGTAAATCAAACTAAAATTTAAACAGAATTTTAAATATAAAATTTTGTAAATCTCAAAATATTCTAAGTCGAAACAAACGCCCTTAGAAAATTTTTTGCCGTAAATCAAACTAAAATTTAAACAGAATTTTAAATATAAAATTTTGTAAATTTCAAAATATTCTGTCGAAACAAACGCACTTAGAAAAATTTTACCGTAAATCAAACTAAAATTTAAACAGAATTTTAAATATAAAATTTTGTAAATTTCAAAATATTCTAAGTCGAAACAAACGCACTTAGAAAATTTTTTACCGTAAATCAAACTAAAATTTAAACAGAATTTTAAATATAAAATTTTGTATATCTCAAAATATTCTAAGTCGAAACAAACGCACTTAGAAAAATTTTACCGTAAATCAAACTAAAATTTAAACAGAATTTTAAATATAAAATTTTATATATCTCAAAATATTCTAAGTCGAAACAAACGCACTTAGAAAAATTTTACCGTAAATCAAACTAAAATTTAAACAGAATTTTAAATATAAAATTTTGTAAATTTCAAAATATTCTGTCGAAACAAACGCACTTAGAAAAATTTTACCGTAAATCAAACTAAAATTTAAACAGAATTTTAAATATAAAATTTTGTAAATCTCAAAATATTCTAAGTCGAAACAAACGCCCTTAGAAAATTTTTTGCCGTAAATCAAACTAAAATTTAAACAGAATTTTAAATATAAAATTTTGTAAATCTTAAAATATTCCAAGTCGAAGCAAACGCCCTTAGAAAATTTTTTGCCGTAAATCAAACTAAAATTTAAATAGAATTTTAAATATAAAATTTTGTAAATCTTAAAATATTCCAAGTCGAAGCAAACGCCCTTAGAAAAATTTTACCGTAAATCAAACTAAAATTTAAACAGAATTTTAAATATAAAATTTTGTAAATCTCAAAATATTCTGTCGAAACAAACGCACTTAGAAAAATTTTACCGTAAATCAAACTAAAATTTAAACAGAATTTTAAATATAAAATTTTGTAAATCTCAAAATATTCTAAGTCGAAACAAACGCACTTAGAAAAATTTTACCGTAAATCAAACTAAAATTTAAACAGAATTTTAAATATAAAATTTTGTAAATCTCAAAATATTCTAAGTCGAAACAAACGCCCTTAGAAAAATTTTTGCCGTAAATCAAACTAAAATTTAAACAGAATTTTAAATATAAAATTTTGTAAATTTCAAAATATTCTGTCGAAACAAACGCACTTAGAAAAATTTTACCGTAAATCAAACTAAAATTTAAACAGAATTTTAAATATAAAATTTTGTAAATTTCAAAATATTCTAAGTCGAAACAAACGCCCTTAGAAAAATTTTACCGTAAATCAAACTAAAATTTAAACAGAATTTTAAATATAAAATTTTGTAAATTTCAAAATATTCTGTCGAAACAAACGCACTTAGAAAATTTTTACCGTAAATCAAACTAAAATTTAAACAGAATTTTAAATATAAAATTTTGTAAATCTCAAAATATTCTAAGTCGAAACAAACGCCCTTAGAAAATTTTTTGCCGTAAATCAAACTAAAATTTAAACAGAATTTTAAATATAAAATTTTGTAAATCTTAAAATATTCCAAGTCGAAGCAAACGCCCTTAGAAAATTTTTTGCCGTAAATCAAACTAAAATTTAAACAGAATTTTAAATATAAAATTTTGTAAATCTTAAAATATTCCAAGTCGAAGCAAACGCCCTTAGAAAAATTTTACCGTAAATCAAACTAAAATTTAAACAGAATTTTAAATATAAAATTTTGTAAATCTCAAAATATTCTAAGTCGAAACAAACGCCCTTAGAAAAATTTTTGCCGTAAATCAAACTAAAATTTAAACAGAATTTTAAATATAAAATTTTGTAAATCTCAAAATATTCTAAGTCGAAACAAACGCCCTTAGAAAATTTTTTGCCGTAAATCAAACTAAAATTTAAACATAATTTTAAATATAAAATTTTGTAAATTTCAAAATATTCTGTCGAAACAAACGCACTTAGAAAAATTTTACCGTAAATCAAACTAAAATTTAAACAGAATTTTAAATATAAAATTTTGTAAATTTCAAAATATTCTAAGTCGAAACAAACGCACCTAGAAAAATTTTACCGTAAATCAAACTAAAATTTAAACAGAATTTTAAATATAAAATTTTGTAAATTTCAAAATATTCAAAGCGAAACAAACGCACTTAGAAAAATTTTACCGTAAATCAAACTAAAATTTAAACAGAATTTTAAATATAAAATTTTGTAAATTTCAAAATATTCTGTCGAAACAAACGCACTTAGAAAAATTTTACCGTAAATCAAACTAAAATTTAAACAGAATTTTAAATATAAAATTTTGTAAATTTCAAAATATTCTGTCGAAACAAACGCACTTAGAAAAATTTTACCGTAAATCAAACTAAAATTTAAACAGAATTTTAAATATAAAATTTTGTAAATCTCAAAATATTCTAAGTCGAAACAAACGCACTTAGAAAAATTTTACCGTAAATCAAACTAAAATTTAAACAGAATTTTAAATATAAAATTTTGTAAATTTCAAAATATTCTAGGTCGAAACAAACGCACTTAGAAAATTTTTTACCGTAAATCAAACTAAAATTTAAACAGAATTTTAAATATAAAATTTTGTAAATCTCAAAATATTCTGTCGAAACAAACGCCCTTAGAAAAATTTTTGCCGTAAATCAAACTAAAATTTAAACAGAATTTTAAATATAAAATTTTGTAAATCTTAAAATATTCCAAGTCGAAGCAAACGCCCTTAGAAAAATTTTACTGTAAATCAAACTAAAATTTAAACAGAATTTTAAATATAAAATTTTGTAAATCTCAAAATATTCTGTCGAAACAAACGCCCTTAGAAAAATTTTTGCCGTAAATCAAACTAAAATTTAAACAGAATTTTAAATATAAAATTTTGTAAATCTTAAAATATTCCAAGTCGAAGCAAACGCCCTTAGAAAAATTTTACCGTAAATCAAACTAAAATTTAAACAGAATTTTAAATATAAAATTTTGTAAATCTCAAAATATTCCAAGTCGAAACAAACGCACTTAGAAAAATTTTACCGTAAATCAAACTAAAATTTAAACAGAATTTTAAATATAAAATTTTGTAAATTTCAAAATTTTCTAAGTCGAAACAAACGCACTTAGAAAAATTTTACCGTAAATCAAACTAAAATTTAAACAGAATTTTAAATATAAAATTTTGTAAATTTCAAAATATTCTGTCGAAACAAACGCACTTAGAAAAATTTTACCGTAAATCAAACTAAAATTTAAACAGAATTTTAAATATAAAATTTTGTAAATCTCAAAATATTCTAAGTCGAAACAAACGCACTTAGAAAAATTTTACCGTAAATCAAACTAAAATTTAAACAGAATTTTAAATATAAAATTTTGTAAATTTCAAAATATTCTAGGTCGAAACAAACGCACTTAGAAAAATTTTACCGTAAATCAAACTAAAATTTAAACAGAATTTTAAATATAAAATTTTGTAAATCTCAAAATATTCTGTCGAAACAAACGCCCTTAGAAAAATTTTTGCCGTAAATCAAACTAAAATTTAAACAGAATTTTAAATATAAAATTTTGTAAATCTTAAAATATTCCAAGTCGAAGCAAACGCCCTTAGAAAATTTTTTGCCGTAAATCAAACTAAAATTTAAACAGAATTTTAAATATAAAATTTTGTAAATCTTAAAATATTCCAAGTCGAAGCAAACGCCCTTAGAAAAATTTTACCGTAAATCAAACTAAAATTTAAACAGAATTTTAAATATAAAATTTTGTAAATCTCAAAATATTCTAAGTCGAAACAAACGCACTTAGAAAAATTTTACCGTAAATCAAACTAAAATTTAAACAGAATTTTAAATATAAAATTTTGTAAATTTCAAAATATTCTAAGTCGAAACAAACGCACTTAGAAAAATTTTACCGTAAAACAAACTAAAATTTAAACAGAATTTTAAATATAAAATTTTGTAAATTTCAAAATATTCTGTCGAAACAAACGCACTTAGAAAAATTTTACCGTAAATCAAACTAAAATTTAAACAGAATTTTAAATATAAAATTTTGTAAATCTCAAAATAATCTAAGTCGAAACAAACGCACTTAGAAAAATTTTACCGTAAATCAAACTAAAATTTAAACAGAATTTTAAATATAAAATTTTGTAAATCTTAAAATATTCCAAGTCGAAGCAAACGCCCTTAGAAAAATTTTACCGTAAATCAAACTAAAATTTAAACAGAATTTTAAATATAAAATTTTGTAAATTTCAAAATATTCTAGGTCGAAACAAACGCACTTAGAAAAATTTTACCGTAAATCAAACTAAAATTTAAACAGAATTTTAAATATAAAATTTTGTAAATCTCAAAATATTCTGTCGAAACAAACGCCCTTAGAAAAATTTTTGCCGTAAATCAAACTAGAATTTAAACAGAATTTTAAATATAAAATTTTGTAAATCTTAAAATATTCCAAGTCGAAGCAAACGCCCTTAAAAAAATTTTACCGTAAATCAAACTAAAATTTAAACAGAATTTTAAATATAAAATTTTGTAAATCTCAAAATATTCTAAGTCGAAACAAACGCACTTAGAAAAATTTTACCGTAAATCAAACTAAAATTTAAACAGAATTTTAAATATAAAATTTTGTAAATTTCAAAATATTCTAAGTCGAAACAAACGCACTTAGAAAAATTTTACCGTAAATCAAACTAAAATTTAAACAGAATTTTAAATATAAAATTTTGTAAATTTCAAAATATTCCAAGTCGAAACAAACGCACTTAGAAAAATTTTACCGTAAATCAAACTAAAATTTAAACAGAATTTTAAATATAAAATTTTGTAAATCTCAAAATATTCTAAGTCGAAACAAACGCCCTTAGAAAATTTTTTGCCGTAAATCAAACTAAAATTTAAACAGAATTTTAAATATAAAATTTTGTAAATCTTAAAATATTCAAAGTCGAAGCAAACGCCCTTAGAAAAATTTTACCGTAAATCAAACTAAAATTTAAACAGAATTTTAAATATAAAATTTTGTAAATCTCAAAATATTCTAAGTCGAAACAAACGCACTTGGAAAAATTTTACCGTAAATCAAACTAAAATTTAAACAGAATTTTAAATATAAAATTTTGTAAATTTCAAAATATTCTAGGTTGAAACAAACGCACTTAGAAAATTTTTACCGTAAATCAAACTAAAATTTAAACAGAATTTTAAATATAAAATTTTGTAAATCTCAAAATATTCCAAGTCGAAGCAAACGCCCTTAGAAAAATTTTACCGTAAATCAAACTAAAATTTAAACAGAATTTTAAATATAAAATTTTGTAAATCTCAAAATATTCTGTCGAAACAAACGCACTTAGAAAAATTTTACCGTAAATCAAACTAAAATTTAAACAGAATTTTAAATATAAAATTTTGTAAATCTCAAAATATTCTAAGTCGAAACAAACGCCCTTAGAAAATTTTTTGCCGTAAATCAAACTAAAATTTAAACAGAATTTTAAATATAAAATTTTGTAAATCTTAAAATATTCCAAGTCGAAGCAAACGCCCTTAGAAAATTTTTTGCCGTAAATCAAACTAAAATTTAAATAGAATTTTAAATATAAAATTTTGTAAATCTTAAAATATTCCAAGTCGAAGCAAACGTCCTTAGAAAAATTTTACCGTAAATCAAACTAAAATTTAAACAGAATTTTAAATATAAAATTTTGTAAATCTCAAAATATTCTGTCGAAACAAACGCACTTAGAAAAATTTTACCGTAAATCAAACTAAAATTTAAACAGAATTTTAAATATAAAATTTTGTAAATCTCAAAATATTCTAAGTCGAAACAAACGCACTTAGAAAAATTTTACCGTAAATCAAACTAAAATTTAAACAGAATTTTAAATATAAAATTTTGTAAATTTCAAAATTTTCTAAGTCGAAACAAACGCACTTAGAAAAATTTTACCGTAAATCAAACTAAAATTTAAACAGAATTTTAAATATAAAATTTTGTAAATTTCAAAATATTCTGTCGAAACAAACGCACTTAGAAAAATTTTACCGTAAATCAAACTAAAATTTAAACAGAATTTTAAATATAAAATTTTGTAAATCTCAAAATATTCTAAGTCGAAACAAACGCACTTAGAAAAATTTTACCGTAAATCAAACTAAAATTTAAACAGAATTTTAAATATAAAATTTTGTAAATTTCAAAATATTCTAGGTCGAAACAAACGCACTTAGAAAAATTTTACCGTAAATCAAACTAAAATTTAAACAGAATTTTAAATATAAAATTTTGTAAATCTCAAAATATTCTGTCGAAACAAACGCCCTTAGAAAAATTTTTGCCGTAAATCAAACTAAAATTTAAACAGAATTTTAAATATAAAATTTTGTAAATCTTAAAATATTCCAAGTCGAAGCAAACGCCCTTAGAAAATTTTTTGCCGTAAATCAAACTAAAATTTAAACAGAATTTTAAATATAAAATTTTGTAAATCTTAAAATATTCCAAGTCGAAGCAAACGCCCTTAGAAAAATTTTACCGTAAATCAAACTAAAATTTAAACAGAATTTTAAATATAAAATTTTGTAAATCTCAAAATATTCTAAGTCGAAACAAACGCACTTAGAAAAATTTTACCGTAAATCAAACTAAAATTTAAACAGAATTTTAAATATAAAATTTTGTAAATTTCAAAATATTCTAAGTCGAAACAAACGCACTTAGAAAAATTTTACCGTAAAACAAACTAAAATTTAAACAGAATTTTAAATATAAAATTTTGTAAATTTCAAAATATTCTGTCGAAACAAACGCACTTAGAAAAATTTTACCGTAAATCAAACTAAAATTTAAACAGAATTTTAAATATAAAATTTTGTAAATCTCAAAATAATCTAAGTCGAAACAAACGCACTTAGAAAAATTTTACCGTAAATCAAACTAAAATTTAAACAGAATTTTAAATATAAAATTTTGTAAATCTTAAAATATTCCAAGTCGAAGCAAACGCCCTTAGAAAAATTTTACCGTAAATCAAACTAAAATTTAAACAGAATTTTAAATATAAAATTTTGTAAATTTCAAAATATTCTAGGTCGAAACAAACGCACTTAGAAAAATTTTACCGTAAATCAAACTAAAATTTAAACAGAATTTTAAATATAAAATTTTGTAAATCTCAAAATATTCTGTCGAAACAAACGCCCTTAGAAAAATTTTTGCCGTAAATCAAACTAGAATTTAAACAGAATTTTAAATATAAAATTTTGTAAATCTTAAAATATTCCAAGTCGAAGCAAACGCCCTTAAAAAAATTTTACCGTAAATCAAACTAAAATTTAAACAGAATTTTAAATATAAAATTTTGTAAATCTCAAAATATTCTAAGTCGAAACAAACGCACTTAGAAAAATTTTACCGTAAATCAAACTAAAATTTAAACAGAATTTTAAATATAAAATTTTGTAAATTTCAAAATATTCTAAGTCGAAACAAACGCACTTAGAAAAATTTTACCGTAAATCAAACTAAAATTTAAACAGAATTTTAAATATAAAATTTTGTAAATTTCAAAATATTCCAAGTCGAAACAAACGCACTTAGAAAAATTTTACCGTAAATCAAACTAAAATTTAAACAGAATTTTAAATATAAAATTTTGTAAATCTCAAAATATTCTAAGTCGAAACAAACGCCCTTAGAAAATTTTTTGCCGTAAATCAAACTAAAATTTAAACAGAATTTTAAATATAAAATTTTGTAAATCTTAAAATATTCAAAGTCGAAGCAAACGCCCTTAGAAAAATTTTACCGTAAATCAAACTAAAATTTAAACAGAATTTTAAATATAAAATTTTGTAAATCTCAAAATATTCTAAGTCGAAACAAACGCACTTGGAAAAATTTTACCGTAAATCAAACTAAAATTTAAACAGAATTTTAAATATAAAATTTTGTAAATTTCAAAATATTCTAGGTTGAAACAAACGCACTTAGAAAATTTTTACCGTAAATCAAACTAAAATTTAAACAGAATTTTAAATATAAAATTTTGTAAATCTCAAAATATTCCAAGTCGAAGCAAACGCCCTTAGAAAAATTTTACCGTAAATCAAACTAAAATTTAAACAGAATTTTAAATATAAAATTTTGTAAATCTCAAAATATTCTGTCGAAACAAACGCACTTAGAAAAATTTTACCGTAAATCAAACTAAAATTTAAACAGAATTTTAAATATAAAATTTTGTAAATCTCAAAATATTCTAAGTCGAAACAAACGCCCTTAGAAAATTTTTTGCCGTAAATCAAACTAAAATTTAAACAGAATTTTAAATATAAAATTTTGTAAATCTTAAAATATTCCAAGTCGAAGCAAACGCCCTTAGAAAATTTTTTGCCGTAAATCAAACTAAAATTTAAATAGAATTTTAAATATAAAATTTTGTAAATCTTAAAATATTCCAAGTCGAAGCAAACGTCCTTAGAAAAATTTTACCGTAAATCAAACTAAAATTTAAACAGAATTTTAAATATAAAATTTTGTAAATCTCAAAATATTCTGTCGAAACAAACGCACTTAGAAAAATTTTACCGTAAATCAAACTAAAATTTAAACAGAATTTTAAATATAAAATTTTGTAAATCTCAAAATATTCTAAGTCGAAACAAACGCACTTAGAAAAATTTTACCGTAAATCAAACTAAAATTTAAACAGAATTTTAAATATAAAATTTTGTAAATCTCAAAATATTCTAAGTCGAAACAAACGCACTTAGAAAAATTTTACCGTAAATCAAACTAAAATTTAAACAGAATTTTAAATATAAAATTTTGTAAATCTCAAAATATTCTAAGTCGAAACAAACGCCCTTAGAAAAATTTTTGCCGTAAATCAAACTAAAATTTAAACAGAATTTTAAATATAAAATTTTGTAAATTTCAAAATATTCTGTCGAAACAAACGCACTTAGAAAAATTTTACCGTAAATCAAACTAAAATTTAAACAGAATTTTAAATATAAAATTTTGTAAATTTCAAAATATTCTAAGTCGAAACAAACGCCCTTAGAAAAATTTTACCGTAAATCAAACTAAAATTTAAACAGAATTTTAAATATAAAATTTTGTAAATTTCAAAATATTCTGTCGAAACAAACGCACTTAGAAAATTTTTACCGTAAATCAAACTAAAATTTAAACAGAATTTTAAATATAAAATTTTGTAAATCTCAAAATATTCTAAGTCGAAACAAACGCCCTTAGAAAATTTTTTGCCGTAAATCAAACTAAAATTTAAACAGAATTTTAAATATAAAATTTTGTAAATCTTAAAATATTCCAAGTCGAAGCAAACGCCCTTAGAAAATTTTTTGCCGTAAATCAAACTAAAATTTAAACAGAATTTTAAATATAAAATTTTGTAAATCTTAAAATATTCCAAGTCGAAGCAAACGCCCTTAGAAAAATTTTACCGTAAATCAAACTAAAATTTAAACAGAATTTTAAATATAAAATTTTGTAAATCTCAAAATATTCTAAGTCGAAACAAACGCCCTTAGAAAAATTTTTGCCGTAAATCAAACTAAAATTTAAACAGAATTTTAAATATAAAATTTTGTAAATCTCAAAATATTCTAAGTCGAAACAAACGCCCTTAGAAAATTTTTTGCCGTAAATCAAACTAAAATTTAAACATAATTTTAAATATAAAATTTTGTAAATTTCAAAATATTCTGTCGAAACAAACGCACTTAGAAAAATTTTACCGTAAATCAAACTAAAATTTAAACAGAATTTTAAATATAAAATTTTGTAAATCTCAAAATATTCTGTCGAAACAAACGCACTTAGAAAAATTTTACCGTAAATCAAACTAAAATTTAAACAGAATTTTAAATATAAAATTTTGTAAATCTCAAAATATTCTAAGTCGAAACAAACGCACTTAGAAAAATTTTACCGTAAATCAAACTAAAATTTAAACAGAATTTTAAATATAAAATTTTGTAAATCTCAAAATATTCTAAGTCGAAACAAACGCACTTAGAAAAATTTTACCGTAAATCAAACTAAAATTTAAACAGAATTTTAAATATAAAATTTTGTAAATCTCAAAATATTCTAAGTCGAAACAAACGCCCTTAGAAAAATTTTTGCCGTAAATCAAACTAAAATTTAAACAGAATTTTAAATATAAAATTTTGTAAATTTCAAAATATTCTGTCGAAACAAACGCACTTAGAAAAATTTTACCGTAAATCAAACTAAAATTTAAACAGAATTTTAAATATAAAATTTTGTAAATTTCAAAATATTCTAAGTCGAAACAAACGCCCTTAGAAAAATTTTACCGTAAATCAAACTAAAATTTAAACAGAATTTTAAATATAAAATTTTGTAAATTTCAAAATATTCTGTCGAAACAAACGCACTTAGAAAATTTTTACCGTAAATCAAACTAAAATTTAAACAGAATTTTAAATATAAAATTTTGTAAATCTCAAAATATTCTAAGTCGAAACAAACGCCCTTAGAAAATTTTTTGCCGTAAATCAAACTAAAATTTAAACAGAATTTTAAATATAAAATTTTGTAAATCTTAAAATATTCCAAGTCGAAGCAAACGCCCTTAGAAAATTTTTTGCCGTAAATCAAACTAAAATTTAAACAGAATTTTAAATATAAAATTTTGTAAATCTTAAAATATTCCAAGTCGAAGCAAACGCCCTTAGAAAAATTTTACCGTAAATCAAACTAAAATTTAAACAGAATTTTAAATATAAAATTTTGTAAATCTCAAAATATTCTAAGTCGAAACAAACGCCCTTAGAAAAATTTTTGCCGTAAATCAAACTAAAATTTAAACAGAATTTTAAATATAAAATTTTGTAAATCTCAAAATATTCTAAGTCGAAACAAACGCCCTTAGAAAATTTTTTGCCGTAAATCAAACTAAAATTTAAACATAATTTTAAATATAAAATTTTGTAAATTTCAAAATATTCTGTCGAAACAAACGCACTTAGAAAAATTTTACCGTAAATCAAACTAAAATTTAAACAGAATTTTAAATATAAAATTTTGTAAATTTCAAAATATTCTAAGTCGAAACAAACGCACCTAGAAAAATTTTACCGTAAATCAAACTAAAATTTAAACAGAATTTTAAATATAAAATTTTGTAAATTTCAAAATATTCAAAGCGAAACAAACGCACTTAGAAAAATTTTACCGTAAATCAAACTAAAATTTAAACAGAATTTTAAATATAAAATTTTGTAAATTTCAAAATATTCTGTCGAAACAAACGCACTTAGAAAAATTTTACCGTAAATCAAACTAAAATTTAAACAGAATTTTAAATATAAAATTTTGTAAATTTCAAAATATTCTGTCGAAACAAACGCACTTAGAAAAATTTTACCGTAAATCAAACTAAAATTTAAACAGAATTTTAAATATAAAATTTTGTAAATCTCAAAATATTCTGTCGAAACAAACGCACTTAGAAAAATTTTACCGTAAATCAAACTAAAATTTAAACAGAATTTTAAATATAAAATTTTGTAAATTTCAAAATATTCTAGGTCGAAACAAACGCACTTAGAAAAATTTTTACCGTAAATCAAACTAAAATTTAAACAGAATTTTAAATATAAAATTTTGTAAATCTCAAAATATTCTGTCGAAACAAACGCCCTTAGAAAAATTTTTGCCGTAAATCAAACTAAAATTTAAACAGAATTTTAAATATAAAATTTTGTAAATCTTAAAATATTCCAAGTCGAAGCAAACGCCCTTAGAAAAATTTTACCGTAAATCAAACTAAAATTTAAACAGAATTTTAAATATAAAATTTTGTAAATCTCAAAATATTCTGTCGAAACAAACGCCCTTAGAAAAATTTTTGCCGTAAATCAAACTAAAATTTAAACAGAATTTTAAATATAAAATTTTGTAAATCTTAAAATATTCCAAGTCGAAGCAAACGCCCTTAGAAAAATTTTACCGTAAATCAAACTAAAATTTAAACAGAATTTTAAATATAAAATTTTGTAAATCTCAAAATATTCTAAGTCGAAACAAACGCACTTAGAAAAATTTTACCGTAAATCAAACTAAAATTTAAACAGAATTTTAAATATAAAATTTTGTAAATTTCAAAATTTTCTAAGTCGAAACAAACGCACTTAGAAAAATTTTACCGTAAATCAAACTAAAATTTAAACAGAATTTTAAATATAAAATTTTGTAAATTTCAAAATATTCTGTCGAAACAAACGCACTTAGAAAAATTTTACCGTAAATCAAACTAAAATTTAAACAGAATTTTAAATATAAAATTTTGTAAATCTCAAAATATTCTAAGTCGAAACAAACGCACTTAGAAAAATTTTACCGTAAATCAAACTAAAATTTAAACAGAATTTTAAATATAAAATTTTGTAAATTTCAAAATATTCTAGGTCGAAACAAACGCACTTAGAAAAATTTTACCGTAAATCAAACTAAAATTTAAACAGAATTTTAAATATAAAATTTTGTAAATCTCAAAATATTCTGTCGAAACAAACGCCCTTAGAAAAATTTTTGCCGTAAATCAAACTAAAATTTAAACAGAATTTTAAATATAAAATTTTGTAAATCTTAAAATATTCCAAGTCGAAGCAAACGCCCTTAGAAAATTTTTTGCCGTAAATCAAACTAAAATTTAAACAGAATTTTAAATATAAAATTTTGTAAATCTTAAAATATTCCAAGTCGAAGCAAACGCCCTTAGAAAAATTTTACCGTAAATCAAACTAAAATTTAAACAGAATTTTAAATATAAAATTTTGTAAATCTCAAAATATTCTAAGTCGAAACAAACGCACTTAGAAAAATTTTACCGTAAATCAAACTAAAATTTAAACAGAATTTTAAATATAAAATTTTGTAAATTTCAAAATATTCTAAGTCGAAACAAACGCACTTAGAAAAATTTTACCGTAAATCAAACTAAAATTTAAACAGAATTTTAAATATAAAATTTTGTAAATTTCAAAATATTCTGTCGAAACAAACGCACTTAGAAAAATTTTACCGTAAATCAAACTAAAATTTAAACAGAATTTTAAATATAAAATTTTGTAAATCTCAAAATAATCTGTCGAAACAAACGCACTTAGAAAAATTTTACCGTAAATCAAACTAAAATTTAAACAGAATTTTAAATATAAAATTTTGTAAATCTTAAAATATTCCAAGTCGAAGCAAACGCCCTTAGAAAAATTTTACCGTAAATCAAACTAAAATTTAAACAGAATTTTAAATATAAAATTTTGTAAATTTCAAAATATTCTAGGTCGAAACAAACGCACTTAGAAAAATTTTACCGTAAATCAAACTAAAATTTAAACAGAATTTTAAATATAAAATTTTGTAAATCTCAAAATATTCTGTCGAAACAAACGCCCTTAGAAAAATTTTTGCCGTAAATCAAACTAAAATTTAAACAGAATTTTAAATATAAAATTTTGTAAATCTTAAAATATTCCAAGTCGAAGCAAACGCCCTTAAAAAATTTTTACCGTAAATCAAACTAAAATTTAAACAGAATTTTAAATATAAAATTTTGTAAATCTCAAAATATTCTAAGTCGAAACAAACGCACTTAGAAAAATTTTACCGTAAATCAAACTAAAATTTAAACAGAATTTTAAATATAAAATTTTGTAAATTTCAAAATATTCCAAGTCGAAACAAACGCACTTAGAAAAATTTTACCGTAAATCAAACTAAAATTTAAACAGAATTTTAAATATAAAATTTTGTAAATCTCAAAATATTCTGTCGAAACAAACGCCCTTAGAAAATTTTTTGCCGTAAATCAAACTAAAATTTAAACAGAATTTTAAATATAAAATTTTGTAAATCTTAAAATATTCAAAGTCGAAGCAAACGCCCTTAGAAAAATTTTACCGTAAATCAAACTAAAATTTAAACAGAATTTTAAATATAAAATTTTGTAAATCTCAAAATATTCTAAGTCGAAACAAACGCACTTGGAAAAATTTTACCGTAAATCAAACTAAAATTTAAACAGAATTTTAAATATAAAATTTTGTAAATTTCAAAATATTCTAGGTCGAAACAAACGCACTTAGAAAATTTTTACCGTAAATCAAACTAAAATTTAAACAGAATTTTAAATATAAAATTTTGTAAATCTCAAAATATTCTAAGTCGAAACAAACGCCCTTAGAAAATTTTTTGCCGTAAATCAAACTAAAATTTAAACAGAATTTTAAATATAAAATTTTGTAAATCTTAAAATATTCCAAGTCGAAGCAAACGCCCTTAGAAAAATTTTACCGTAAATCAAACTAAAATTTAAACAGAATTTTAAATATAAAATTTTGTAAATCTCAAAATATTCTAAGTCGAAACAAACGCACTTGGAAAAATTTTACCGTAAATCAAACTAAAATTTAAACAGAATTTTAAATATAAAATTTTGTAAATTTCAAAATATTCTAGGTCGAAACAAACGCACTTAGAAAATTTTTACCGTAAATCAAACTAAAATTTAAACAGAATTTTAAATATAAAATTTTGTAAATCTCAAATTATTCTGTCGAAACAAACGCCCTTAGAAAAATTTTACCGTAAATCAAACTAAAATTTAAACAGAATTTTAAATATAAAATTTTGTAAATCTTAAAATATTCCAAGTCGAAGCAAACGCCCTTAGAAAAGTTTTACCGTAAATCAAACTAAAATTTAAACAGAATTTTAAATATAAAATTTTGTAAATTTCAAAATATTCTAAGTCGAAACAAACGCACTTAGAAAAATTTTACCGTAAATCAAACTAAAATTTAAACAGAATTTTAAATATAAAATTTTGTAAATCTCAAAATATTCTAAGTCGAAACAAACGCCCTTAGAAAAATTTTTGCCGTAAATCAAACTAAAATTTAAACAGAATTTTAAATATAAAATTTTGTAAATTTCAAAATATTCTAAGTCGAAACAAACGCACTTAGAAAAATTTTACCGTAAATCAAACTAAAATTTAAACAGAATTTTAAATATAAAATTTTGTAAATTTCAAAATATTCTGTCGAAACAAACGCACTTAGAAAAATTTTACCGTAAATCAAACTAAAATTTAAACAGAATTTTAAATATAAAATTTTGTAAATCTCAAAATAATCTGTCGAAACAAACGCACTTAGAAAAATTTTACCGTAAATCAAACTAAAATTTAAACAGAATTTTAAATATAAAATTTTGTAAATCTTAAAATATTCCAAGTCGAAGCAAACGCCCTTAGAAAAATTTTACCGTAAATCAAACTAAAATTTAAACAGAATTTTAAATATAAAATTTTGTAAATTTCAAAATATTCTAGGTCGAAACAAACGCACTTAGAAAAATTTTACCGTAAATCAAACTAAAATTTAAACAGAATTTTAAATATAAAATTTTGTAAATCTCAAAATATTCTGTCGAAACAAACGCCCTTAGAAAAATTTTTGCCGTAAATCAAACTAAAATTTAAACAGAATTTTAAATATAAAATTTTGTAAATCTTAAAATATTCCAAGTCGAAGCAAACGCCCTTAGAAAAATTTTACCGTAAATCAAACTAAAATTTAAACAGAATTTTAAATATAAAATTTTGTAAATCTCAAAATATTCTAAGTCGAAACAAACGCACTTAGAAAAATTTTACCGTAAATCAAACTAAAATTTAAACAGAATTTTAAATATAAAATTTTGTAAATTTCAAAATATTCTAAGTCGAAACAAACGCACTTAGAAAAATTTTACCGTAAATCAAACTAAAATTTAAACAGAATTTTAAATATAAAATTTTGTAAATTTCAAAATATTCTGTCGAAACAAACGCACTTAGAAAAATTTTACCGTAAATCAAACTAAAATTTAAACAGAATTTTAAATATAAAATTTTGTAAATCTCAAAATAATCTGTCGAAACAAACGCACTTAGAAAAATTTTACCGTAAATCAAACTAAAATTTAAACAGAATTTTAAATATAAAATTTTGTAAATCTTAAAATATTCCAAGTCGAAGCAAACGCCCTTAGAAAAATTTTACCGTAAATCAAACTAAAATTTAAACAGAATTTTAAATATAAAATTTTGTAAATTTCAAAATATTCTAGGTCGAAACAAACGCACTTAGAAAAATTTTACCGTAAATCAAACTAAAATTTAAACAGAATTTTAAATATAAAATTTTGTAAATCTCAAAATATTCTGTCGAAACAAACGCCCTTAGAAAAATTTTTGCCGTAAATCAAACTAAAATTTAAACAGAATTTTAAATATAAAATTTTGTAAATCTTAAAATATTCCAAGTCGAAGCAAACGCCCTTAAAAAATTTTTACCGTAAATCAAACTAAAATTTAAACAGAATTTTAAATATAAAATTTTGTAAATCTCAAAATATTCTAAGTCGAAACAAACGCACTTAGAAAAATTTTACCGTAAATCAAACTAAAATTTAAACAGAATTTTAAATATAAAATTTTGTAAATTTCAAAATATTCCAAGTCGAAACAAACGCACTTAGAAAAATTTTACCGTAAATCAAACTAAAATTTAAACAGAATTTTAAATATAAAATTTTGTAAATCTCAAAATATTCTGTCGAAACAAACGCCCTTAGAAAATTTTTTGCCGTAAATCAAACTAAAATTTAAACAGAATTTTAAATATAAAATTTTGTAAATCTTAAAATATTCAAAGTCGAAGCAAACGCCCTTAGAAAAATTTTACCGTAAATCAAACTAAAATTTAAACAGAATTTTAAATATAAAATTTTGTAAATCTCAAAATATTCTAAGTCGAAACAAACGCACTTGGAAAAATTTTACCGTAAATCAAACTAAAATTTAAACAGAATTTTAAATATAAAATTTTGTAAATTTCAAAATATTCTAGGTCGAAACAAACGCACTTAGAAAATTTTTACCGTAAATCAAACTAAAATTTAAACAGAATTTTAAATATAAAATTTTGTAAATCTCAAAATATTCTAAGTCGAAACAAACGCCCTTAGAAAATTTTTTGCCGTAAATCAAACTAAAATTTAAACAGAATTTTAAATATAAAATTTTGTAAATCTTAAAATATTCCAAGTCGAAGCAAACGCCCTTAGAAAAATTTTACCGTAAATCAAACTAAAATTTAAACAGAATTTTAAATATAAAATTTTGTAAATCTCAAAATATTCTAAGTCGAAACAAACGCACTTGGAAAAATTTTACCGTAAATCAAACTAAAATTTAAACAGAATTTTAAATATAAAATTTTGTAAATTTCAAAATATTCTAGGTCGAAACAAACGCACTTAGAAAATTTTTACCGTAAATCAAACTAAAATTTAAACAGAATTTTAAATATAAAATTTTGTAAATCTCAAATTATTCTGTCGAAACAAACGCCCTTAGAAAAATTTTACCGTAAATCAAACTAAAATTTAAACAGAATTTTAAATATAAAATTTTGTAAATCTTAAAATATTCCAAGTCGAAGCAAACGCCCTTAGAAAAGTTTTACCGTAAATCAAACTAAAATTTAAACAGAATTTTAAATATAAAATTTTGTAAATTTCAAAATATTCTAAGTCGAAACAAACGCACTTAGTAAAATTTTACCGTAAATCAAACTAAAATTTAAACAGAATTTTAAATATAAAATTTTGTAAATTTCAAAATATTCTGTCGAAACAAACGCACTTAGAAAAATTTTACCGTAAATCAAACTAAAATTTAAACAGAATTTTAAATATAAAATTTTGTAAATTTCAAAATATTCCAAGTCGAAACAAACGCACTTAGAAAAATTTTACCGTAAATCAAACTAAAATTTAAACAGAATTTTAAATATAAAATTTTGTAAATCTCAAAATATTCCAAGTCGAAACAAACGCACTTAGAAAAATTTTACCGTAAATCAAACTAAAATTTAAACAGAATTTTAAATATAAAATTTTGTAAATCTCAAAATATTCTGTCGAAACAAACGCACTTAGAAAAATTTTACCGTAACTCAAATTAAAATTTAAACAGAATTTTAAATATAAAATTTTCTAAATCTCAAAATATTCTAAGTCGAAACAAACGCACTTAGAAAAATTTTACCGTAAATCAAACTAAAATTTAAACAGAATTTTAAATATAAAATTTTGTAAATCTCAAAATATTCTGTCGAAACAAACGCCCATAGAAAATTTTTTGCCGTAAATCAAACTAAAATTTAAACAGAATTTTAAATAAAATTTTGTAAATTTTAAAATATTCCAAGTCGAAACAAACGCCCTTAGAAAAATTTTACCGTAAATCAAATTAAAATTTAAACAGAATTTTAAATATAAAATTTTCTAAATCTCAAAATATTCTAAGTCGAAACAAACGCACTTAGAAAAATTTTACCGTAAATCAAACTAAAATTTAAACAGAATTTTAAATATAAAATTTTGTAAATCTCAAAATATTCCAAGTCGAAACAAACGCACTTAGAAAAATTTTACCGTAAATCAAACTAAAATTTAAACAGAATTTTAAATATAAAATTTTGTAAATTTCAAAATATTCTAGGTCGAAACAAACGCACTTAGAAAAATTTTTACCGTAAATCAAACTAAAATTTAAACAGAATTTTAAATATAAAATTTTGTAAATCTCAAAATATTCTGTCGAAACAAACGCCCTTAGAAAAATTTTTGCCGTAAATCAAACTAAAATTTAAACAGAATTTTAAATATAAAATTTTGTAAATCTTAAAATATTCCAAGTCGAAGCAAACGCCCTTAGAAAAATTTTACCGTAAATCAAACTAAAATTTAAACAGAATTTTAAATATAAAATTTTGTAAATCTCAAAATATTCTAAGTCGAAACAAACGCACTTAGAAAAATTTTACCGTAAATCAAACTAAAATTTAAACAGAATTTTAAATATAAAATTTTGTAAATTTCAAAATATTCTGTCGAAACAAACGCACTTAGAAAAATTTTACCGTAAATCAAACTAAAATTTAAACAGAATTTTAAATATAAAATTTTGTAAATCTCAAAATATTCTAAGTCGAAACAAACGCACTTAGAAAAATTTTACCGTAAATCAAACTAAAATTTAAACAGAATTTTAAATATAAAATTTTGTAAATTTCAAAATATTCTAGGTCGAAACAAACGCACTTAGAAAAATTTTACCGTAAATCAAACTAAAATTTAAACAGAATTTTAAATATAAAATTTTGTAAATCTCAAAATATTCTGTCGAAACAAACGCCCTTAGAAAATTTTTTGCCGTAAATCAAACTAAAATTTAAACAGAATTTTAAATATAAAATTTTGTAAATCTTAAAATATTCCAAGTCGAAGCAAACGCCCTTAGAAAAATTTTACCGTAAATCAAACTAAAATTTAAACAGAATTTTAAATATAAAATTTTGTAAATCTCAAAATATTCTAAGTCGAAACAAACGCACTTAGAAAAATTTTACCGTAAATCAAACTAAAATTTAAACAGAATTTTAAATATAAAATTTTGTAAATTTCAAAATATTCTAAGTCGAAACAAACGCACTTAGAAAAATTTTACCGTAAATCAAACTAAAATTTAAACAGAATTTTAAATATAAAATTTTGTAAATTTCAAAATATTCCAAGTCGAAACAAACGCACTTAGAAAAATTTTACCGTAAATCAAACTAAAATTTAAACAGAATTTTAAATATAAAATTTTGTAAATCTCAAAATATTCTAAGTCGAAACAAACGCACTTGGAAAAATTTTACCGTAAATCAAACTAAAATTTAAACAGAATTTTAAATATAAAATTTTGTAAATTTCAAAATATTTATGTCGAAACAAACGCACTTAGAAAATTTTTACCGTAAATCAAACTAAAATTTAAACAGAATTTTAAATATAAAATTTTGTAAATCTCAAATTATTCTGTCGAAACAAACGCCCTTAGAAAAATTTTACCGTAAATCAAACTAAAATTTAAACAGAATTTTAAATATAAAATTTTGTAAATCTTAAAATATTCCAAGTCGAAGCAAACGCCCTTAGAAAAATTTTACCGTAAATCAAACTAAAATTTAAACAGAATTTTAAATATAAAATTTTGTAAATTTCAAAATATTCTGTCGAAACAAACGCACTTAAAAAAATTTTACCGTAAATCAAACTAAAATTTAAACAGAATTTTAAATATAAAATTTTGTAAATCTCAAAATATTCTAAGTCGAAACAAACGCACTTAGAAAAATTTTACCGTAAATCAAACTAAAATTTAAACAGAATTTTAAATATAAAATTTTGTAAATTTCAAAATATTCTAAGTCGAAACAAACGCATTTAGAAAAATTTTACCGTAAATCAAACTAAAATTTAAACAGAATTTTAAATATAAAATTTTGTAAATTTCAAAATATTCCAAGTCGAAACAAACGCACTTAGAAAATTTTTTACCGTAAATCAAACTAAAATTTAAACAGAATTTTAAATATAAAATTTTGTAAATCTCAAAATATTCCAAGTCGAAACAAACGCACTTAGAAAAATTTTACCGTAAATCAAACTAAAATTTAAACAGAATTTTAAATATAAAATTTTGTAAATCTCAAAATATTCTGTCGAAACAAACGCACTTAGAAAAATTTTACCGTAACTCAAATTAAAATTTAAACAGAATTTTAAATATAAAATTTTCTAAATCTCAAAATATTCTAAGTCGAAACAAACGCACTTAGAAAAATTTTACCGTAAATCAAACTAAAATTTAAACAGAATTTTAAATATAAAATTTTGTAAATCTCAAAATATTCTGTCGAAACAAACGCCCATAGAAAAATTTTACCGTAAATCAAACTAAAATTTAAACAGAATTTTAAATATAAAATTTTGTAAATTTCAAAATATTCTAAGTCGAAACAAACGCACTTAGAAAAATTTTACCGTAAATCAAACTAAAATTTAAACAGAATTTTAAATATAAAATTTTGTAAATTTCAAAATATTCTGTCGAAACAAACGCACTTAGAAAAATTTTACCGTAAATCAAACTAAAATTTAAACAGAATTTTAAATATAAAATTTTGTAAATTTCAAAATATTCTGTCGAAACAAACGCACTTAGAAAAATTTTACCGTAAATCAAACTAAAATTTAAACAGAATTTTAAATATAAAATTTTGTAAATCTCAAAATATTCTAAGTCGAAACAAACGCACTTAGAAAAATTTTACCGTAAATCAAACTAAAATTTAAACAGAATTTTAAATATAAAATTTTTTAAATTTCAAAATATTCTAGGTCGAAACAAACGCACTTAGAAAAATTTTACCGTAAATCAAACTAAAATTTAAACAGAATTTTAAATATAAAATTTTGTAAATTTCAAAATATTCTAAGTCGAAACAAACGCACTTAGAAAAATTTTACCGTAAATCAAACTAAAATTTAAACAGAATTTTAAATATAAAATTTTGTAAATTTCAAAATATTCTAAGTCGAAACAAACGCACTTAGAAAAATTTTACCGTAAATCAAACTAAAATTTAAACAGAATTTTAAATATAAAATTTTGTAAATTTCAAAATATTCTAGGTCGAAACAAACGCACTTAGAAAATTTTTTACCGTAAATCAAACTAAAATTTAAACAGAATTTTAAATATAAAATTTTGTAAATCTCAAAATATTCTGTCGAAACAAACGCCCTTAGAAAAATTTTTGCCGTAAATCAAACTAAAATTTAAACAGAATTTTAAATATAAAATTTTGTAAATCTTAAAATATTCCAAGTCGAAGCAAACGCCCTTAGAAAAATTTTACCGTAAATCAAACTAAAATTTAAACAGAATTTTAAATATAAAATTTTGTAAATCTCAAAATATTCTAAGTCGAAACAAACGCACTTAGAAAAATTTTACCGTAAATCAAACTAAAATTTAAACAGAATTTTAAATATAAAATTTTGTAAATTTCAAAATATTCTAAGTCGAAACAAACGCACTTAGAAAAATTTTACCGTAAATCAAACTAAAATTTAAACAGAATTTTAAATATAAAATTTTGTAAATTTCAAAATATTCTAAGTCGAAACAAACGCACTTAGAAAAATTTTACCGTAAATCAAACTAAAATTTAAACAGAATTTTAAATATAAAATTTTGTAAATTTCAAAATATTCTGTCGAAACAAACGCACTTAGAAAAATTTTACCGTAAATCAAACTAAAATTTAAACAGAATTTTAAATATAAAATTTTGTAAATCTCAAAATATTCTAAGTCGAAACAAACGCACTTAGAAAAATTTTACCGTAAATCAAACTAAAATTTAAACAGAATTTTAAATATAAAATTTTTTAAATTTCAAAATATTCTAGGTCGAAACAAACGCACTTAGAAAAATTTTACCGTAAATCAAACTAAAATTTAAACAGAATTTTAAATATAAAATTTTGTAAATCTCAAAATATTCTGTCGAAACAAACGCCCTTAGAAAATTTTTTGCCGTAAATCAAACTAAAATTTAAACAGAATTTTAAATATAAAATTTTGTAAATCTTAAAATATTCCAAGTCGAAGCAAACGCCCTTAGAAAAATTTTACCGTAAATCAAACTAAAATTTAAACAGAATTTTAAATATAAAATTTTGTAAATCTCAAAATATTCTAAGTCGAAACAAACGCACTTAGAAAAATTTTACCGTAAATCAAACTAAAATTTAAACAGAATTTTAAATATAAAATTTTGTAAATTTCAAAATATTCTAAGTCGAAACAAACGCACTTAGAAAAATTTTACCGTAAATCAAACTAAAATTTAAACAGAATTTTAAATATAAAATTTTGTAAATTTCAAAATATTCCAAGTCGAAACAAACGCACTTAGAAAAATTTTACCGTAAATCAAACTAAAATTTAAACAGAATTTTAAATATAAAATTTTGTAAATCTCAAAATATTCTAAGTCGAAACAAACGCCCTTAGAAAATTTTTTGCCTTAAATCAAACTAAAATTTAAACAGAATTTTAAATATAAAATTTTGTAAATTTCAAAATATTCCAAGTCGAAACAAACGCACTTAGAAAAATTTTACCGTAAATCAATCTAAAATTTAAACAGAATTTTAAATATAAAATTTTGTAAATCTCAAAATATTCTGTCGAAACAAACGCCCATAGAAAATTTTTTGCCGTAAATCAAACTAAAATTTAAACAGAATTTTAAATAAAATTTTGTAAATTTTAAAATATTCCAAGTCGAAACAAACGCCCTTAGAAAAATTTTACCGTAAATCAAATTAAAATTTAAACAGAATTTTAAATATAAAATTTTCTAAATCTCAAAATATTCTAAGTCGAAACAAACGCCCTTAGAAAATTTTTTGCCGTAAATCAAACTAAAATTTAAACAGAATTTTAAATATAAAATTTTGTAAATCTTAAAATATTCCAAGTCGAAGCAAACGCCCTTAGAAAAATTTTACCGTAAATCAAACTAAAATTTAAACAGAATTTTAAATATAAAATTTTGTAAATCTCAAAATATTCTAAGTCGAAACAAACGCACTTAGAAAAATTTTACCGTAAATCAAACTAAAATTTAAACAGAATTTTAAATATAAAATTTTGTAAATTTCAAAATATTCTGTCGAAACAAACGCACTTAGAAAAATTTTACCGTAAATCAAACTAAAATTTAAACAGAATTTTAAATATAAAATTTTGTAAATTTCAAAATATTCTGTCGAAACAAACGCACTTAGAAAAATTTTACCGTAAATCAAACTAAAATTTAAACAGAATTTTAAATATAAAATTTTGTAAATCTCAAAATAATCTAAGTCGAAACAAACGCACTTAGAAAAATTTTACCGTAAATCAAACTAAAATTTAAACAGAATTTTAAATATAAAATTTTGTAAATCTTAAAATATTCCAAGTCGAAGCAAACGCCCTTAGAAAAATTTTACCGTAAATCAAACTAAAATTTAAACAGAATTTTAAATATAAAATTTTGTAAATCTCAAAATATTCTAAGTCGAAACAAACGCACTTAGAAAAATTTTACCGTAAATCAAACTAAAATTTAAACAGAATTTTAAATATAAAATTTTGTAAATTTCAAAATATTCTAGGTCGAAACAAACGCACTTAGAAAAATTTTACCGTAAATCAAACTAAAATTTAAACAGAATTTTAAATATAAAATTTTGTAAATCTCAAAATATTCTGTCGAAACAAACGCCCTTAGAAAAATTTTTGCCGTAAATCAAACTAAAATTTAAACAGAATTTTAAATATAAAATTTTGTAAATCTTAAAATATTCCAAGTCGAAGCAAACGCCCTTAGAAAAATTTTACCGTAAATCAAACTAAAATTTAAACAGAATTTTAAATATAAAATTTTGTAAATCTCAAAATATTCTAAGTCGAAACAAACGCACTTAGAAAAATTTTACCGTAAATCAAACTAAAATTTAAACAGAATTTTAAATATAAAATTTTGTAAATTTCAAAATATTCTAAGTCGAAACAAACGCACTTAGAAAAATTTTACCGTAAATCAAACTAAAATTTAAACAGAATTTTAAATATAAAATTTTGTAAATTTCAAAATATTCCAAGTCGAAACAAACGCACTTAGAAAATTTTTACCGTAAATCAAACTAAAATTTAAACAGAATTTTAAATATAAAATTTTGTAAATCTCAAAATATTCTAAGTCGAAACAAACGCCCTTAGAAAAATTTTTGCCGTAAATCAAACTAAAATTTAAACAGAATTTTAAATATAAAATTTTGTAAATCTTAAAATATTCCAAGTCGAAGCAAACGCCCTTAGAAAAATTTTACCGTAAATCAAACTAAAATTTAAACAGAATTTTAAATATAAAATTTTGTAAATCTCAAAATATTCTAAGTCGAAACAAACGCACTTAGAAAATTTTTACCGTAAATCAAACTAAAATTTAAACAGAATTTTAAATATAAAATTTTGTAAATTTCAAAATATTCCAAGTCGAAACAAACGCACTTAGAAAAATTTTACCGTAAATCAAACTAAAATTTAAACAGAATTTTAAATATAAAATTTTGTAAATTTCAAAATATTCCAAGTCGAAACAAACGCACTTAGAAAAATTTTACCGTAAATCAAACTAAAATTTAAACAGAATTTTATATATAAAATTTTGTAAATTTCAAAATATTCTAAGTCGAAACAAACGCCCTTAGAAAATTTTTTGCCGTAAATCAAACTAAAATTTAAACAGAATTTTAAATATAAAATTTTGTAAATCTTAAAATATTCCAAGTCGAAGCAAACGCCCTTAGAAAAATTTTATTGTAAATCAAACTAAAATTTAAACAGAATTTTAAATATAAAATTTGGAAATCTCAAAATATTCTAAGTCGAAACAAACGCACTTAGAAAAATTTTACCGTAAATCAAACTAAAATTTCAACAGAATTTTAAATATAAAATTTTGTAAATTTCAAAATATTCCAAGTCGAAACAAACGCACTTAGAAAATTTTTTACCATAAATCAATCTAAAATTTAAACAGAATTTTAAATATAAAATTTTGTATATCTCAAAATATTCTAAGTCGAAACAAACGCACTTAGAAAAATTTTTACCGTAAATCAAACTAAAATTTAAACAGAATTATAAATATAAAATTTTGTAAATTTCAAAATATTCTGTCGAAACAAACGCCCTTAGAAAATTTTTTGCCGTAAATCAAACTAAAATTTAAACAGAATTTTAAATATAAAATTTTGTAAATTTCAAAATATTCTAGGTCGAAACAAACGCACTTAGAAAAATTTTACCGTAAATCAAACTAAAATTTAAACAGAATTTTAAATATAAAATTTTGTAAATTTCAAAATATTCCAAGTCGAAGCAAACGCCCTTAGAAAAATTTTACCGTAAATCAAACTAAAATTTAAACAGAATTTTAAATATAAAATTTTGTAAATCTCAAAATATTCTAAGTCGAAACAAACGCACTTAGAAAAATTTTACCGTAAATCAAACTAAAATTTAAACAGAATTTTAAATATAAAATTTTGTAAATCTTAAAATATTCCAAGTCGAAGCAAACGCCCTTAGAAAAATTTTACCGTAAATCAAACTAAAATTTAAACAGAATTTTAAATATAAAATTTTGTAAATCTCAAAATATTCTAAGTCGAAACAAACGCACTTAGAAAAATTTTACCGTAAATCAAACTAAAATTTAAACAGAATTTTAAATATAAAATTTTGTAAATTTCAAAATATTCTAGGTCGAAACAAACGCACTTAGAAAAATTTTACCGTAAATCAAACTAAAATTTAAACAGAATTTTAAATATAAAATTTTGTAAATCTCAAAATATTCTAAGTCGAAACAAACGCCCTTAGAAAAATTTTTGCCGTAAATCAAACTAAAATTTAAACAGAATTTTAAATATAAAATTTTGTAAATCTTAAAATATTCCAAGTCGAAGCAAACGCCCTTAGAAAAATTTTACCGTAAATCAAACTAAAATTTAAACAGAATTTTAAATATAAAATTTTGTAAATCTCAAAATATTCTAAGTCGAAACAAACGCACTTAGAAAAATTTTACCGTAAATCAAACTAAAATTTAAACAGAATTTTAAATATAAAATTTTGTAAATTTCAAAATATTCCAAGTCGAAACAAACGCACTCAGAAAAATTTTACCGTAAATCAAACTAAAATTTAAACAGAATTTTAAATATAAAATTTTGTAAATTTCAAAATATTCCAAGTCGAAACAAACGCACTTAGAAAAATTTTACCGTAAATCAAACTAAAATTTAAACAGAATTTTATATATAAAATTTTGTAAATTTCAAAATATTCTAAGTCGAAACAAACGCACTTAGAAAAATTTTACCGTAAATCAAACTAAAATTTAAACAGAATTTTAAATATAAAATTTTGTAAATCTTAAAATATTCCAAGTCGAAGCAAACGCCCTTAGAAAAATTTTACCGTAAATCAAACTAAAATTTAAACAGAATTTTAAATATAAAATTTTGTAAATCTCAAAATATTCTGTCGAAACAAACGCACTTAGAAAAATTTTACCGTAAATCAAACTAAAATTTAAACAGAATTTTAAATATAAAATTTTGTAAATCTCAAAATATTCTAAGCCGAAACAAACGCCCTTAGAAAATTTTTTGCCGTAAATCAAACTAAAATTTAAACAGAATTTTAAATATAAAATTTTGTAAATCTTAAAATATTCCAAGTCGAAGCAAACGCCCTTAGAAAATTTTTACCGTAAATCAAACTAAAATTTAAACAGAATTTTAAATATAAAATTTTGTAAATCTCAAAATATTCTGTCGAAACAAACGCACTTAGAAAAATTTTACCGTAAATCAAACTAAAATTTAAACAGAATTTTAAATATAAAATTTTGTAAATTTCAAAATATTCTAAGTCGAAACAAACGCCCTTAGAAAATTTTTTGCCGTAAATCAAACTAAAATTTAAACAGAATTTTAAATATAAAATTTTGTAAATCTTAAAATATTCCAAGTCGAAGCAAACGCCCTTAGAAAAATTTTATTGTAAATCAAACTAAAATTTAAACAGAATTTTAAATATAAAATTTGGAAATCTCAAAATATTCTAAGTCGAAACAAACGCACTTAGAAAAATTTTACCGTAAATCAAACTAAAATTTCAACAGAATTTTAAATATAAAATTTTGTAAATTTCAAAATATTCCAAGTCGAAACAAACGCACTTAGAAAATTTTTTACCATAAATCAATCTAAAATTTAAACAGAATTTTAAATATAAAATTTTGTATATCTCAAAATATTCTAAGTCGAAACAAACGCACTTAGAAAAATTTTTACCGTAAATCAAACTAAAATTTAAACAGAATTATAAATATAAAATTTTGTAAATTTCAAAATATTCTGTCGAAACAAACGCCCTTAGAAAAATTTTTGCCGTAAATCAAACTAAAATTTAAACAGAATTTTAAATATAAAATTTTGTAAATTTCAAAATATTCTAGGTCGAAACAAACGCACTTAGAAAAATTTTACCGTAAATCAAACTAAAATTTAAACAGAATTTTAAATATAAAATTTTGTAAATTTCAAAATATTCCAAGTCGAAGCAAACGCCCTTAGAAAAATTTTACCGTAAATCAAACTAAAATTTAAACAGAATTTTAAATATAAAATTTTGTAAATCTCAAAATATTCTAAGTCGAAACAAACGCACTTAGAAAAATTTTACCGTAAATCAAACTAAAATTTAAACAGAATTTTAAATATAAAATTTTGTAAATCTTAAAATATTCCAAGTCGAAGCAAACGCCCTTAGAAAAATTTTACCGTAAATCAAACTAAAATTTAAACAGAATTTTAAATATAAAATTTTGTAAATCTCAAAATATTCTAAGTCGAAACAAACGCACTTAGAAAAATTTTACCGTAAATCAAACTAAAATTTAAACAGAATTTTAAATATAAAATTTTGTAAATTTCAAAATATTCTAGGTCGAAACAAACGCACTTAGAAAAATTTTACCGTAAATCAAACTAAAATTTAAACAGAATTTTAAATATAAAATTTTGTAAATCTCAAAATATTCTAAGTCGAAACAAACGCCCTTAGAAAAATTTTTGCCGTAAATCAAACTAAAATTTAAACAGAATTTTAAATATAAAATTTTGTAAATCTTAAAATATTCCAAGTCGAAGCAAACGCCCTTAGAAAAATTTTACCGTAAATCAAACTAAAATTTAAACAGAATTTTAAATATAAAATTTTGTAAATCTCAAAATATTCTGTCGAAACAAACGCACTTAGAAAAATTTTACCGTAAATCAAACTAAAATTTAAACAGAATTTTAAATATAAAATTTTGTAAATCTCAAAATATTCTAAGCCGAAACAAACGCCCTTAGAAAATTTTTTGCCGTAAATCAAACTAAAATTTAAACAGAATTTTAAATATAAAATTTTGTAAATCTTAAAATATTCCAAGTCGAAGCAAACGCCCTTAGAAAAATTTTACCGTAAATCAAACTAAAATTTAAACAGAATTTTAAATATAAAATTTTGTAAATCTCAAAATATTCTGTCGAAACAAACGCACTTAGAAAAATTTTACCGTAAATCAAACTAAAATTTAAACAGAATTTTAAATATAAAATTTTGTAAATTTCAAAATATTCTAAGTCGAAACAAACGCCCTTAGAAAATTTTTTGCCGTAAATCAAACTAAAATTTAAACAGAATTTTAAATATAAAATTTTGTAAATCTTAAAATATTCCAAGTCGAAGCAAACGCCCTTAGAAAAATTTTATTGTAAATCAAACTAAAATTTAAACAGAATTTTAAATATAAAATTTGGAAATCTCAAAATATTCTAAGTCGAAACAAACGCACTTAGAAAAATTTTACCGTAAATCAAACTAAAATTTCAACAGAATTTTAAATATAAAATTTTGTAAATTTCAAAATATTCCAAGTCGAAACAAACGCACTTAGAAAATTTTTTACCATAAATCAATCTAAAATTTAAACAGAATTTTAAATATAAAATTTTGTATATCTCAAAATATTCTAAGTCGAAACAAACGCACTTAGAAAAATTTTTACCGTAAATCAAACTAAAATTTAAACAGAATTATAAATATAAAATTTTGTAAATTTCAAAATATTCTGTCGAAACAAACGCCCTTAGAAAAATTTTTGCCGTAAATCAAACTAAAATTTAAACAGAATTTTAAATATAAAATTTTGTAAATTTCAAAATATTCTAGGTCGAAACAAACGCACTTAGAAAAATTTTACCGTAAATCAAACTAAAATTTAAACAGAATTTTAAATATAAAATTTTGTAAATTTCAAAATATTCCAAGTCGAAGCAAACGCCCTTAGAAAAATTTTACCGTAAATCAAACTAAAATTTAAACAGAATTTTAAATATAAAATTTTGTAAATCTCAAAATATTCTAAGTCGAAACAAACGCACTTAGAAAAATTTTACCGTAAATCAAACTAAAATTTAAACAGAATTTTAAATATAAAATTTTGTAAATCTTAAAATATTCCAAGTCGAAGCAAACGCCCTTAGAAAAATTTTACCGTAAATCAAACTAAAATTTAAACAGAATTTTAAATATAAAATTTTGTAAATCTCAAAATATTCTAAGTCGAAACAAACGCACTTAGAAAAATTTTACCGTAAATCAAACTAAAATTTAAACAGAATTTTAAATATAAAATTTTGTAAATTTCAAAATATTCTAGGTCGAAACAAACGCACTTAGAAAAATTTTACCGTAAATCAAACTAAAATTTAAACAGAATTTTAAATATAAAATTTTGTAAATCTCAAAATATTCTAAGTCGAAACAAACGCCCTTAGAAAAATTTTTGCCGTAAATCAAACTAAAATTTAAACAGAATTTTAAATATAAAATTTTGTAAATCTTAAAATATTCCAAGTCGAAGCAAACGCCCTTAGAAAAATTTTACCGTAAATCAAACTAAAATTTAAACAGAATTTTAAATATAAAATTTTGTAAATCTCAAAATATTCTAAGTCGAAACAAACGCACTTAGAAAAATTTTACCGTAAATCAAACTAAAATTTAAACAGAATTTTAAATATAAAATTTTGTAAATTTCAAAATATTCCAAGTCGAAACAAACGCACTCAGAAAAATTTTACCGTAAATCAAACTAAAATTTAAACAGAATTTTAAATATAAAATTTTGTAAATTTCAAAATATTCCAAGTCGAAACAAACGCACTTAGAAAAATTTTACCGTAAATCAAACTAAAATTTAAACAGAATTTTATATATAAAATTTTGTAAATTTCAAAATATTCTAAGTCGAAACAAACGCACTTAGAAAAATTTTACCGTAAATCAAACTAAAATTTAAACAGAATTTTAAATATAAAATTTTGTAAATCTTAAAATATTCCAAGTCGAAGCAAACGCCCTTAGAAAAATTTTACCGTAAATCAAACTAAAATTTAAACAGAATTTTAAATATAAAATTTTGTAAATCTCAAAATATTCTGTCGAAACAAACGCACTTAGAAAAATTTTACCGTAAATCAAACTAAAATTTAAACAGAATTTTAAATATAAAATTTTGTAAATCTCAAAATATTCTAAGCCGAAACAAACGCCCTTAGAAAATTTTTTGCCGTAAATCAAACTAAAATTTAAACAGAATTTTAAATATAAAATTTTGTAAATCTTAAAATATTCCAAGTCGAAGCAAACGCCCTTAGAAAAATTTTACCGTAAATCAAACTAAAATTTAAACAGAATTTTAAATATAAAATTTTGTAAATCTCAAAATATTCTGTCGAAACAAACGCACTTAGAAAAATTTTACCGTAAATCAAACTAAAATTTAAACAGAATTTTAAATATAAAATTTTGTAAATCTCAAAATATTCTAAGTCGAAACAAACGCCCTTAGAAAAATTTTTGCCATTAATCAAACTAAAATTTAAACAGAATTTTAAATATAAAATTTTGTAAATCTTAAAATATTCCAAGTCGAAGCAAACGCCCTTAGAAAATTTTTACCGTAAATCAAACTAAAATTTAAACAGAATTTTAAATATAAAATTTTGTAAATTTCAAAATATTCTACGTCGAAACAAACGCACTTAGAAAAATTTTACCGTAAATCAAACTAAAATTTAAACAGAATTTTAAATATAAAATTTTGTAAATCTCAAAATATTCTAAGTCGAAACAAACGCACTTAGAAAAATTTTACCGTAAATCAAACTAAATTTTAAACAGAATTTTAAATATAAAATTTTGTAAATTTCAAAATATTCTAAGTCGAAACAAACGCAGTTAGAAAAATTTTACCGTAAATCAAACTAAAATTTAAACAGAATTTTAAATATAAAATTTTGTAAATTTCAAAATATTCTAAGTCGAAACAAACGCACTTAGAAAAATTTTACCGTAAATCAAACTAAAATTTAAACAGAATTTTAAATATAAAATTTTGTAAATTTCAAAATATTCCAAGTCGAAACAAACGCACTTAGAAAAATTTTACCGTAAATCAAACTAAAATTTAAACAGAATTTTAAATATAAAATTTTGTAAATCTCAAAATATTCTAAGTCGAAACAAACGCCCTTAGAAAATTTTTTGCCGTAAATCAAACTAAAATTTAAACAGAATTTTAAATATAAAATTTTGTAAATCTTATAATATTCCGTCGAAGCAAACGCCCTTAGAAAAATTTTACCGTAAATCAAACTAAAATTTAAACAGAATTTTAAATATAAAATTTTGTAAATCTCAAAATATTCTAAGTCGAAACAAACGCACTTAGAAAAATTTTACCGTAAATCAAACTAAAATTTAAACAGAATTTTAAATATAAAATTTTGTAAATTTCAAAATATTCCAAGTCGAAACAAACGCACTTAGAAAAATTTTACCGTAAATCAAACTAAAATTTAAACAGAATTTTAAATATAAAATTTTGTAAATTTCAAAATATTCTAGGTCGAAACAAACGCACTTAGAAAAATTTTACCGTAAATCAAACTAAAATTTAAACAGAATTTTAAATATAAAATTTTGTAAATCTCAAAATATTCTAAGTCGAAACAAACGCCCTTAGAAAAATTTTTGCCGTAAATCAAACTAAAATTTAAACAGAATTTTAAATATAAAATTTTGTAAATTTCAAAATATTCCAAGTCGAAGCAAACGCACTTAGAAAAATTTTACCGTAAATCAAACTAAAATTTAAACAGAATTTTAAATATAAAATTTTGTAAATTTCAAAATATTCCAAGTCGAAACAAACGCCCTTAGAAAAATTTTTGCCGTAAATCAAACTAAAATTTAAACAGAATTTTAAATATAAAATTTTGTAAATCTTAAAATATTCCAAGTCGAAGCAAACGCCCTTAGAAAAATTTTACCGTAAATCAAACTAAAATTTAAACAGAATTTTAAATATAAAATTTTGTAAATCTCAAAATATTCTAAGTCGAAACAAACGCACTTAGAAAAATTTTACCGTAAATCAAACTAAAATTTAAACAGAATTTTAAATATAAAATTTTGTAAATTTCAAAATATTCCAAGTCGAAACAAACGCACTTAGAAAAATTTTACCGTAAATCAAACTAAAATTTAAACAGAATTTTAAATATAAAATTTTGTAAATTTCAAAATATTCTAAGTCGAAACAAACGCACTTAGAAAAATTTTACCGTAAATCAAACTAAAATTTAAACAGAATTTTAAATATAAAATTTTGTAAATTTCAAAATATTCTGTCGAAACAAACGCACTTAGAAAAATTTTACCGTAAATCAAACTAAAATTTAAACAGAATTTTAAATATAAAATTTTGTAAATCTCAAAATATTCTAAGTCGAAACAAACGCACTTAGAAAAATTTTACCGTAAATCAAACTAAAATTTAAACAGAATTTTAAATATAAAATTTTTTAAATTTCAAAATATTCTAGGTCGAAACAAACGCACTTAGAAAAATTTTACCGTAAATCAAACTAAAATTTAAACAGAATTTTAAATATAAAATTTTGTAAATCTCAAAATATTCTGTCGAAACAAACGCCCTTAGAAAAATTTTTGCCGTAAATCAAACTAAAATTTAAACAGAATTTTAAATATAAAATTTTGTAAATCTTAAAATATTCCAAGTCGAAGCAAACGCCCTTAGAAAAATTTTACCGTAAATCAAACTAAAATTTAAACAGAATTTTAAATATAAAATTTTGTAAATCTCAAAATATTCTAAGTCGAAACAAACGCACTTAGAAAAATTTTACCGTAAATCAAACTAAAATTTAAACAGAATTTTAAATATAAAATTTTGTAAATTTCATAATATTCTAAGTCGAAACAAACGCACTTAGAAAAATTTTACCGTAAATCAAACTAAAATTTAAACAGAATTTTAAATATAAAATTTTGTAAATTTCAAAATATTCCAAGTCGAAACAAACGCACTTAGAAAAATTTTACCGTAAATCAAACTAAAATTTAAACAGAATTTTAAATATAAAATTTTGTAAATCTCAAAATATTCTAAGTCGAAACAAACGCCCTTAGAAAATTTTTTGCCTTAAATCAAACTAAAATTTAAACAGAATTTTAAATATAAAATTTTGTAAATTTCAAAATATTCCAAGTCGAAACAAACGCACTTAGAAAAATTTTACCGTAAATCAATCTAAAATTTAAACAGAATTTTAAATATAAAATTTTGTAAATCTCAAAATATTCTGTCGAAACAAACGCCCATAGAAAATTTTTTGCCGTAAATCAAACTAAAATTTAAACAGAATTTTAAATAAAATTTTGTAAATTTTAAAATATTCCAAGTCGAAACAAACGCCCTTAGAAAAATTTTACCGTAAATCAAATTAAAATTTAAACAGAATTTTAAATATAAAATTTTCTAAATCTCAAAATATTCTAAGTCGAAACAAACGCCCTTAGAAAATTTTTTGCCGTAAATCAAACTAAAATTTAAACAGAATTTTAAATATAAAATTTTGTAAATCTTAAAATATTCCAAGTCGAAGCAAACGCCCTTAGAAAAATTTTACCGTAAATCAAACTAAAATTTAAACAGAATTTTAAATATAAAATTTTGTAAATCTCAAAATATTCTAAGTCGAAACAAACGCACTTAGAAAAATTTTACCGTAAATCAAACTAAAATTTAAACAGAATTTTAAATATAAAATTTTGTAAATTTCAAAATATTCTAAGTCGAAACAAACGCACTTAGAAAAATTTTACCGTAAATCAAACTAAAATTTAAACAGAATTTTAAATATAAAATTTTGTAAATTTCAAAATATTCTGTCGAAACAAACGCACTTAGAAAAATTTTACCGTAAATCAAACTAAAATTTAAACAGAATTTTAAATATAAAATTTTGTAAATCTCAAAATAATCTAAGTCGAAACAAACGCACTTAGAAAAATTTTACCGTAAATCAAACTAAAATTTAAACAGAATTTTAAATATAAAATTTTGTAAATCTTAAAATATTCCAAGTCGAAGCAAACGCCCTTAGAAAAATTTTACCGTAAATCAAACTAAAATTTAAACAGAATTTTAAATATAAAATTTTGTAAATCTCAAAATATTCTGTCGAAACAAACGCACTTAGAAAAATTTTACCGTAAATCAAACTAAAATTTAAACAGAATTTTAAATATAAAATTTTGTAAATTTCAAAATATTCTAGGTCGAAACAAACGCACTTAGAAAAATTTTACCGTAAATCAAACTAAAATTTAAACAGAATTTTAAATATAAAATTTTGTAAATCTCAAAATATTCTGTCGAAACAAACGCCCTTAGAAAAATTTTTGCCGTAAATCAAACTAAAATTTAAACAGAATTTTAAATATAAAATTTTGTAAATCTTAAAATATTCCAAGTCGAAGCAAACGCCCTTAGAAAAATTTTACCGTAAATCAAACTAAAATTTAAACAGAATTTTAAATATAAAATTTTGTAAATCTCAAAATATTCTAAGTCGAAACAAACGCACTTAGAAAAATTTTACCGTAAATCAAACTAAAATTTAAACAGAATTTTAAATATAAAATTTTGTAAATTTCAAAATATTCTAAGTCGAAACAAACGCACTTAGAAAAATTTTACCGTAAATCAAACTAAAATTTAAACAGAATTTTAAATATAAAATTTTGTAAATTTCAAAATATTCCAAGTCGAAACAAACGCACTTAGAAAAATTTTACCGTAAATCAAACTAAAATTTAAACAGAATTTTAAATATAAAATTTTGTAAATCTCAAAATATTCTAAGTCGAAACAAACGCCCTTAGAAAAATTTTTGCCGTAAATCAAACTAAAATTTAAACAGAATTTTAAATATAAAATTTTGTAAATCTTAAAATATTCCAAGTCGAAGCAAACGCCCTTAGAAAAATTTTACCGTAAATCAAACTAAAATTTAAACAGAATTTTAAATATAAAATTTTGTAAATCTCAAAATATTCTAAGTCGAAACAAACGCACTTAGAAAAATTTTACCGTAAATCAAACTAAAATTTAAACAGAATTTTAAATATAAAATTTTGTAAATTTCAAAATATTCCAAGTCGAAACAAACGCACTTAGAAAAATTTTACCGTAAATCAAACTAAAATTTAAACAGAATTTTAAATATAAAATTTTGTAAATTTCAAAATATTCCAAGTCGAAACAAACGCACTTAGAAAAATTTTACCGTAAATCAAACTAAAATTTAAACAGAATTTTATATATAAAATTTTGTAAATTTCAAAATATTCTAAGTCGAAACAAACGCCCTTAGAAAATTTTTTGCCGTAAATCAAACTAAAATTTAAACAGAATTTTAAATATAAAATTTTGTAAATCTTAAAATATTCCAAGTCGAAGCAAACGCCCTTAGAAAAATTTTATTGTAAATCAAACTAAAATTTAAACAGAATTTTAAATATAAAATTTGGAAATCTCAAAATATTCTAAGTCGAAACAAACGCACTTAGAAAAATTTTACCGTAAATCAAACTAAAATTTCAACAGAATTTTAAATATAAAATTTTGTAAATTTCAAAATATTCCAAGTCGAAACAAACGCACTTAGAAAATTTTTTACCATAAATCAATCTAAAATTTAAACAGAATTTTAAATATAAAATTTTGTATATCTCAAAATATTCTAAGTCGAAACAAACGCACTTAGAAAAATTTTTACCGTAAATCAAACTAAAATTTAAACAGAATTATAAATATAAAATTTTGTAAATTTCAAAATATTCTGTCGAAACAAACGCCCTTAGAAAAATTTTTGCCGTAAATCAAACTAAAATTTAAACAGAATTTTAAATATAAAATTTTGTAAATTTCAAAATATTCTAGGTCGAAACAAACGCACTTAGAAAAATTTTACCGTAAATCAAACTAAAATTTAAACAGAATTTTAAATATAAAATTTTGTAAATTTCAAAATATTCCAAGTCGAAGCAAACGCCCTTAGAAAAATTTTACCGTAAATCAAACTAAAATTTAAACAGAATTTTAAATATAAAATTTTGTAAATCTCAAAATATTCTAAGTCGAAACAAACGCACTTAGAAAAATTTTACCGTAAATCAAACTAAAATTTAAACAGAATTTTAAATATAAAATTTTGTAAATCTTAAAATATTCCAAGTCGAAGCAAACGCCCTTAGAAAAATTTTACCGTAAATCAAACTAAAATTTAAACAGAATTTTAAATATAAAATTTTGTAAATCTCAAAATATTCTAAGTCGAAACAAACGCACTTAGAAAAATTTTACCGTAAATCAAACTAAAATTTAAACAGAATTTTAAATATAAAATTTTGTAAATTTCAAAATATTCTAGGTCGAAACAAACGCACTTAGAAAAATTTTACCGTAAATCAAACTAAAATTTAAACAGAATTTTAAATATAAAATTTTGTAAATCTCAAAATATTCTAAGTCGAAACAAACGCCCTTAGAAAAATTTTTGCCGTAAATCAAACTAAAATTTAAACAGAATTTTAAATATAAAATTTTGTAAATCTTAAAATATTCCAAGTCGAAGCAAACGCCCTTAGAAAAATTTTACCGTAAATCAAACTAAAATTTAAACAGAATTTTAAATATAAAATTTTGTAAATCTCAAAATATTCTAAGTCGAAACAAACGCACTTAGAAAAATTTTACCGTAAATCAAACTAAAATTTAAACAGAATTTTAAATATAAAATTTTGTAAATTTCAAAATATTCCAAGTCGAAACAAACGCACTTAGAAAAATTTTACCGTAAATCAAACTAAAATTTAAACAGAATTTTAAATATAAAATTTTGTAAATTTCAAAATATTCCAAGTCGAAACAAACGCACTTAGAAAAATTTTACCGTAAATCAAACTAAAATTTAAACAGAATTTTATATATAAAATTTTGTAAATTTCAAAATATTCTAAGTCGAAACAAACGCACTTAGAAAAATTTTACCGTAAATCAAACTAAAATTTAAACAGAATTTTAAATATAAAATTTTGTAAATCTTAAAATATTCCAAGTCGAAGCAAACGCCCTTAGAAAAATTTTACCGTAAATCAAACTAAAATTTAAACAGAATTTTAAATATAAAATTTTGTAAATCTCAAAATATTCTGTCGAAACAAACGCACTTAGAAAAATTTTACCGTAAATCAAACTAAAATTTAAACAGAATTTTAAATATAAAATTTTGTAAATCTCAAAATATTCTAAGCCGAAACAAACGCCCTTAGAAAATTTTTTGCCGTAAATCAAACTAAAATTTAAACAGAATTTTAAATATAAAATTTTGTAAATCTTAAAATATTCCAAGTCGAAGCAAACGCCCTTAGAAAAATTTTACCGTAAATCAAACTAAAATTTAAACAGAATTTTAAATATAAAATTTTGTAAATCTCAAAATATTCTGTCGAAACAAACGCACTTAGAAAAATTTTACCGTAAATCAAACTAAAATTTAAACAGAATTTTAAATATAAAATTTTGTAAATCTCAAAATATTCTAAGTCGAAACAAACGCCCTTAGAAAAATTTTTGCCATAAATCAAACTAAAATTTAAACAGAATTTTAAATATAAAATTTTGTAAATCTTAAAATATTCCAAGTCGAAGCAAACGCCCTTAGAAAATTTTTACCGTAAATCAAACTAAAATTTAAACAGAATTTTAAATATAAAATTTTGTAAATTTCAAAATATTCTACGTCGAAACAAACGCACTTAGAAAAATTTTACCGTAAATCAAACTAAAATTTAAACAGAATTTTAAATATAAAATTTTGTAAATTTCAAAATATTCCAAGTCGAAGCAAACGCCCTTAGAAAAATTTTACCGTAAATCAAACTAAAATTTAAACAGAATTTTAAATATAAAATTTTGTAAATCTCAAAATATTCTAAGTCGAAACAAACGCACTTAGAAAAATTTTACCGTAAATCAAACTAAAATTTAAACAGAATTTTAAATATAAAATTTTGTAAATCTTAAAATATTCCAAGTCGAAGCAAACGCCCTTAGAAAAATTTTACCGTAAATCAAACTAAAATTTAAACAGAATTTTAAATATAAAATTTTGTAAATCTCAAAATATTCTAAGTCGAAACAAACGCACTTAGAAAAATTTTACCGTAAATCAAACTAAAATTTCAACAGAATTTTAAATATAAAATTTTGTAAATTTCAAAATATTCCAAGTCGAAACAAACGCACTTAGAAAATTTTTTACCATAAATCAATCTAAAATTTAAACAGAATTTTAAATATAAAATTTTGTATATCTCAAAATATTCTAAGTCGAAACAAACGCACTTAGAAAAATTTTTACCGTAAATCAAACTAAAATTTAAACAGAATTATAAATATAAAATTTTGTAAATTTCAAAATATTCTGTCGAAACAAACGCCCTTAGAAAAATTTTTGCCGTAAATCAAACTAAAATTTAAACAGAATTTTAAATATAAAATTTTGTAAATTTCAAAATATTCTAGGTCGAAACAAACGCACTTAGAAAAATTTTACCGTAAATCAAACTAAAATTTAAACAGAATTTTAAATATAAAATTTTGTAAATTTCAAAATATTCCAAGTCGAAGCAAACGCCCTTAGAAAAATTTTACCGTAAATCAAACTAAAATTTAAACAGAATTTTAAATATAAAATTTTGTAAATCTCAAAATATTCTAAGTCGAAACAAACGCACTTAGAAAAATTTTACCGTAAATCAAACTAAAATTTAAACAGAATTTTAAATATAAAATTTTGTAAATCTTAAAATATTCCAAGTCGAAGCAAACGCCCTTAGAAAAATTTTACCGTAAATCAAACTAAAATTTAAACAGAATTTTAAATATAAAATTTTGTAAATCTCAAAATATTCTAAGTCGAAACAAACGCACTTAGAAAAATTTTACCGTAAATCAAACTAAAATTTAAACAGAATTTTAAATATAAAATTTTGTAAATTTCAAAATATTCTAGGTCGAAACAAACGCACTTAGAAAAATTTTACCGTAAATCAAACTAAAATTTAAACAGAATTTTAAATATAAAATTTTGTAAATCTCAAAATATTCTAAGTCGAAACAAACGCCCTTAGAAAAATTTTTGCCGTAAATCAAACTAAAATTTAAACAGAATTTTAAATATAAAATTTTGTAAATCTTAAAATATTCCAAGTCGAAGCAAACGCCCTTAGAAAAATTTTACCGTAAATCAAACTAAAATTTAAACAGAATTTTAAATATAAAATTTTGTAAATCTCAAAATATTCTAAGTCGAAACAAACGCACTTAGAAAAATTTTACCGTAAATCAAACTAAAATTTAAACAGAATTTTAAATATAAAATTTTGTAAATTTCAAAATATTCCAAGTCGAAACAAACGCACTTAGAAAAATTTTACCGTAAATCAAACTAAAATTTAAACAGAATTTTAAATATAAAATTTTGTAAATTTCAAAATATTCCAAGTCGAAACAAACGCACTTAGAAAAATTTTACCGTAAATCAAACTAAAATTTAAACAGAATTTTATATATAAAATTTTGTAAATTTCAAAATATTCTAAGTCGAAACAAACGCACTTAGAAAAATTTTACCGTAAATCAAACTAAAATTTAAACAGAATTTTAAATATAAAATTTTGTAAATCTTAAAATATTCCAAGTCGAAGCAAACGCCCTTAGAAAAATTTTACCGTAAATCAAACTAAAATTTAAACAGAATTTTAAATATAAAATTTTGTAAATCTCAAAATATTCTGTCGAAACAAACGCACTTAGAAAAATTTTACCGTAAATCAAACTAAAATTTAAACAGAATTTTAAATATAAAATTTTGTAAATCTCAAAATATTCTAAGCCGAAACAAACGCCCTTAGAAAATTTTTTGCCGTAAATCAAACTAAAATTTAAACAGAATTTTAAATATAAAATTTTGTAAATCTTAAAATATTCCAAGTCGAAGCAAACGCCCTTAGAAAAATTTTACCGTAAATCAAACTAAAATTTAAACAGAATTTTAAATATAAAATTTTGTAAATCTCAAAATATTCTGTCGAAACAAACGCACTTAGAAAAATTTTACCGTAAATCAAACTAAAATTTAAACAGAATTTTAAATATAAAATTTTGTAAATCTCAAAATATTCTAAGTCGAAACAAACGCCCTTAGAAAAATTTTTGCCATAAATCAAACTAAAATTTAAACAGAATTTTAAATATAAAATTTTGTAAATCTTAAAATATTCCAAGTCGAAGCAAACGCCCTTAGAAAATTTTTACCGTAAATCAAACTAAAATTTAAACAGAATTTTAAATATAAAATTTTGTAAATTTCAAAATATTCTACGTCGAAACAAACGCACTTAGAAAAATTTTACCGTAAATCAAACTAAAATTTAAACAGAATTTTAAATATAAAATTTTGTAAATCTCAAAATATTCTAAGTCGAAACAAACGCACTTAGAAAAATTTTACCGTAAATCAAACTAAATTTTAAACAGAATTTTAAATATAAAATTTTGTAAATTTCAAAATATTCTAAGTCGAAACAAACGCACTTAGAAAAATTTTACCGTAAATCAAACTAAAATTTAAACAGAATTTTAAATATAAAATTTTGTAAATTTCAAAATATTCCAAGTCGAAACAAACGCACTTAGAAAAATTTTACCGTAAATCAAACTAAAATTTAAACAGAATTTTAAATATAAAATTTTGTAAATCTCAAAATATTCTAAGTCGAAACAAACGCCCTTAGAAAAATTTTTGCCGTAAATCAAACTAAAATTTAAACAGAATTTTAAATATAAAATTTTGTAAATCTTATAATATTCCGTCGAAGCAAACGCCCTTAGAAAAATTTTACCGTAAATCAAACTAAAATTTAAACAGAATTTTAAATATAAAATTTTGTAAATCTCAAAATATTCTAAGTCGAAACAAACGCACTTAGAAAAATTTTACCGTAAATCAAACTAAAATTTAAACAGAATTTTAAATATAAAATTTTGTAAATTTCAAAATATTCCAAGTCGAAACAAACGCACTTAGAAAAATTTTACCGTAAATCAAACTAAAATTTAAACAGAATTTTAAATATAAAATTTTGTAAATTTCAAAATATTCTAGGTCGAAACAAACGCACTTAGAAAAATTTTACCGTAAATCAAACTAAAATTTAAACAGAATTTTAAATATAAAATTTTGTAAATCTCAAAATATTCTAAGTCGAAACAAACGCCCTTAGAAAAATTTTTGCCGTAAATCAAACTAAAATTTAAACAGAATTTTAAATATAAAATTTTGTAAATTTCAAAATATTCCAAGTCGAAGCAAACGCACTTAGAAAAATTTTACCGTAAATCAAACTAAAATTTAAACAGAATTTTAAATATAAAATTTTGTAAATTTCAAAATATTCCAAGTCGAAACAAACGCCCTTAGAAAAATTTTTGCCGTAAATCAAACTAAAATTTAAACAGAATTTTAAATATAAAATTTTGTAAATCTTAAAATATTCCAAGTCGAAGCAAACGCCCTTAGAAAAATTTTACCGTAAATCAAACTAAAATTTAAACAGAATTTTAAATATAAAATTTTGTAAATCTCAAAATATTCTAAGTCGAAACAAACGCACTTAGAAAAATTTTACCGTAAATCAAACTAAAATTTAAACAGAATTTTAAATATAAAATTTTGTAAATTTCAAAATATTCCAAGTCGAAACAAACGCACTTAGAAAAATTTTACCGTAAATCAAACTAAAATTTAAACAGAATTTTAAATATAAAATTTTGTAAATTTCAAAATATTCCAAGTCGAAACAAACGCACTTAGAAAAATTTTACCGTAAATCAAACTAAAATTTAAACAGAATTTTATATATAAAATTTTGTAAATTTCAAAATATTCTAAGTCGAAACAAACGCCCTTAGAAAATTTTTTGCCGTAAATCAAACTAAAATTTAAACAGAATTTTAAATATAAAATTTTGTAAATCTTAAAATATTCCAAGTCGAAGCAAACACCCTTAGAAAAATTTTACCGTAAATCAAACTAAAATTTAAACAGAATTTTAAATATAAAATTTTGTAAATCTCAAAATATTCTGTCGAAACAAACGCACTTAGAAAATTTTTACCGTAAATCAAACTAAAATTTAAACAGAATTTTAAATATAAAATTTTGTAAATCTCAAAATATTCTAAGTCGAAACAAACGCCCTTAGAAAAATTTTTGCCGTAAATCAAACTAAAATTTAAACAGAATTTTAAATATAAAATTTTGTAAATCTTAAAATATTCCAAGTCGAAGCAAACGCCCTTAGAAAATTTTTACCGTAAATCAAACTAAAATTTAAACAGAATTTTAAATATAAAATTTTGTAAATTTCAAAATATTCTACGTCGAAACAAACGCACTTAGAAAAATTTTACCGTAAATCAAACTAAAATTTAAACAGAATTTTAAATATAAAATTTTGTAAATTTCAAAATATTCCAAGTCGAAACAAACGCACTTAGAAAAATTTTACCGTAAATCAAACTAAAATTTAAACAGAATTTTAAATATAAAATTTTGTAAATTTCAAAATATTCCAAGTCGAAACAAACGCACTTAGAAAAATTTTACCGTAAATCAAACTAAAATTTAAACAGAATTTTATATATAAAATTTTGTAAATTTCAAAATATTCTAAGTCGAAACAAACGCCCTTAGAAAATTTTTTGCCGTAAATCAAACTAAAATTTAAACAGAATTTTAAATATAAAATTTTGTAAATCTTAAAATATTCCAAGTCGAAGCAAACGCCCTTAGAAAATTTTTTGCCGTAAATCAAACTAAAATTTAAACAGAATTTTAAATATAAAATTTTGTAAATCTTAAAATATTCCAAGTCGAAGCAAACGCCCTTAGAAAATTTTTACCGTAAATCAAACTAAAATTTAAACAGAATTTTAAATATAAAATTTTGTAAATTTCAAAATATTCTACGTCGAAACAAACGCACTTAGAAAAATTTTACCGTAAATCAAACTAAAATTTAAACAGAATTTTAAATATAAAATTTTGTAAATCTCAAAATATTCTAAGTCGAAACAAACGCACTTAGAAAAATTTTACCGTAAATCAAACTAAATTTTAAACAGAATTTTAAATATAAAATTTTGTAAATTTCAAAATATTCTAAGTCGAAACAAACGCAGTTAGAAAAATTTTACCGTAAATCAAACTAAAATTTAAACAGAATTTTAAATATAAAATTTTGTAAATTTCAAAATATTCTAAGTCGAAACAAACGCACTTAGAAAAATTTTACCGTAAATCAAACTAAAATTTAAACAGAATTTTAAATATAAAATTTTGTAAATTTCAAAATATTCCAAGTCGAAACAAACGCACTTAGAAAAATTTTACCGTAAAGCAAACTAAAATTTAAACAGAATTTTAAATATAAAATTTTGTAAATCTCAAAATATTCTGTCGAAACAAACGCCCTTAGAAAATTTTTTGCCGTAAATCAAACTAAAATTTAAACAGAATTTTAAATATAAAATTTTGTAAATCTTATAATATTCCGTCGAAGCAAACGCCCTTAGAAAAATTTTACCGTAAATCAAACTAAAATTTAAACAGAATTTTAAATATAAAATTTTGCAAATCTCAAAATATTCTAAGTCGAAACAAACGCACTTAGAAAAATTTTACCGTAAATCAAACTAAAATTTAAACAGAATTTTAAATATAAAATTTTGTAAATTTCAAAATATTCCAAGTCGAAACAAACGCACTTAGAAAAATTTTACCGTAAATCAAACTAAAATTTAAACAGAATTTTAAATATAAAATTTTGTAAATTTCAAAATATTCTAGGTCGAAACAAACGCACTTAGAAAAATTTTACCGTAAATCAAACTAAAATTTAAACAGAATTTTAAATATAAAATTTTGTAAATCTCAAAATATTCTAAGTCGAAACAAACGCCCTTAGAAAAATTTTTGCCGTAAATCAAACTAAAATTTAAACAGAATTTTAAATATAAAATTTTGTAAATCTCAAAATATTCTAAGTCGAAACAAACGCACTTAGAAAAATTTTACCGTAAATCAAACTAAAATTTAAACAGAATTTTAAATATAAAATTTTTTAAATTTCAAAATATTCTAGGTCGAAACAAACGCACTTAGAAAAATTTTACCGTAAATCAAACTAAAATTTAAACAGAATTTTAAATATAAAATTTTGTAAATCTCAAAATATTCTGTCGAAACAAACGCCCTTAGAAAAATTTTTGCCGTAAATCAAACTAAAATTTAAACAGAATTTTAAATATAAAATTTTGTAAATCTTAAAATATTCCAAGTCGAAGCAAACGCCCTTAGAAAAATTTTACCGTAAATCAAACTAAAATTTAAACAGAATTTTAAATATAAAATTTTGTAAATCTCAAAATATTCTAAGTCGAAACAAACGCACTTAGAAAAATTTTACCGTAAATCAAACTAAAATTTAAACAGTATTTTAAATATAAAATTTTGTAAATTTCAAAATATTCTAAGTCGAAACAAACGCACTTAGAAAAATTTTACCGTAAATCAAACTAAAATTTAAACAGAATTTTAAATATAAAATTTTGTAAATTTCAAAATATTCCAAGTCGAAACAATCGCACTTAGAAAAATTTTACCGTAAATCAAACTAAAATTTAAACAGAATTTTAAATATAAAATTTTGTAAATCTCAAAATATTCTAAGTCGAAACAAACGCCCTTAGAAAATTTTTTGCCTTAAATCAAACTAAAATTTAAACAGAATTTTAAATATAAAATTTTGTAAATTTCAAAATATTCCAAGTCGAAACAAACGCACTTAGAAAAATTTTACCGTAAATCAATCTAAAATTTAAACAGAATTTTAAATATAAAATTTTGTAAATCTCAAAATATTCTGTCGAAACAAACGCCCATAGAAAATTTTTTGCCGTAAATCAAACTAAAATTTAAACAGAATTTTAAATAAAATTTTGTAAATTTTAAAATATTCCAAGTCGAAACAAACGCCCTTAGAAAAATTTTACCGTAAATCAAATTAAAATTTAAACAGAATTTTAAATATAAAATTTTCTAAATCTCAAAATATTCTAAGTCGAAACAAACGCCCTTAGAAAATTTTTTGCCGTAAATCAAACTAAAATTTAAACAGAATTTTAAATATAAAATTTTGTAAATCTTAAAATATTCCAAGTCGAAGCAAACGCCCTTAGAAAAATTTTACCGTAAATCAAACTAAAATTTAAACAGAATTTTAAATATAAAATTTTGTAAATCTCAAAATATTCTAAGTCGAAACAAACGCACTTAGAAAAATTTTACCGTAAATCAAACTAAAATTTAAACAGAATTTTAAATATAAAATTTTGTAAATTTCAAAATATTCTAAGTCGAAACAAACGCACTTAGAAAAATTTTACCGTAAATCAAACTAAAATTTAAACAGAATTTTAAATATAAAATTTTGTAAATTTCAAAATATTCTGTCGAAACAAACGCACTTAGAAAAATTTTACCGTAAATCAAACTAAAATTTAAACAGAATTTTAAATATAAAATTTTGTAAATCTCAAAATAATCTAAGTCGAAACAAACGCACTTAGAAAAATTTTACCGTAAATCAAACTAAAATTTAAACAGAATTTTAAATATAAAATTTTGTAAATCTTAAAATATTCCAAGTCGAAGCAAACGCCCTTAGAAAAATTTTACCGTAAATCAAACTAAAATTTAAACAGAATTTTAAATATAAAATTTTGTAAATCTCAAAATATTCTAAGTCGAAACAAACGCACTTAGAAAAATTTTACCGTAAATCAAACTAAAATTTAAACAGAATTTTAAATATAAAATTTTGTAAATTTCAAAATATTCTAGGTCGAAACAAACGCACTTAGAAAAATTTTACCGTAAATCAAACTAAAATTTAAACAGAATTTTAAATATAAAATTTTGTAAATCTCAAAATATTCTGTCGAAACAAACGCCCTTAGAAAAATTTTTGCCGTAAATCAAACTAAAATTTAAACAGAATTTTAAATATAAAATTTTGTAAATCTTAAAATATTCCAAGTCGAAGCAAACGCCCTTAGAAAAATTTTACCGTAAATCAAACTAAAATTTAAACAGAATTTTAAATATAAAATTTTGTAAATCTCAAAATATTCTAAGTCGAAACAAACGCACTTAGAAAAATTTTACCGTAAATCAAACTAAAATTTAAACAGAATTTTAAATATAAAATTTTGTAAATTTCAAAATATTCTAAGTCGAAACAAACGCACTTAGAAAAATTTTACCGTAAATCAAACTAAAATTTAAACAGAATTTTAAATATAAAATTTTGTAAATTTCAAAATATTCCAAGTCGAAACAAACGCACTTAGAAAAATTTTACCGTAAATCAAACTAAAATTTAAACAGAATTTTAAATATAAAATTTTGTAAATCTCAAAATATTCTGTCGAAACAAACGCCCTTAGAAAAATTTTTGCCGTAAATCAAACTAAAATTTAAACAGAATTTTAAATATAAAATTTTGTAAATCTTAAAATATTCCAAGTCGAAGCAAACGCCCTTAGAAAAATTTTACCGTAAATCAAACTAAAATTTAAACAGAATTTTAAATATAAAATTTTGTAAATCTCAAAATATTCTAAGTCGAAACAAACGCACTTAGAAAAATTTTACCGTAAATCAAACTAAAATTTAAACAGAATTTTAAATATAAAATTTTGTAAATTTCAAAATATTCCAAGTCGAAACAAACGCACTTAGAAAAATTTTACCGTAAATCAAACTAAAATTTAAACAGAATTTTAAATATAAAATTTTGTAAATTTCAAAATATTCCAAGTCGAAACAAACGCACTTAGAAAAATTTTACCGTAAATCAAACTAAAATTTAAACAGAATTTTATATATAAAATTTTGTAAATTTCAAAATATTCTAAGTCGAAACAAACGCCCTTAGAAAATTTTTTGCCGTAAATCAAACTAAAATTTAAACAGAATTTTAAATATAAAATTTTGTAAATCTTAAAATATACCAAGTCGAAGCAAACGCCCTTAGAAAAATTTTATTGTAAATCAAACTAAAATTTAAACAGAATTTTAAATATAAAATTTGGAAATCTCAAAATATTCTAAGTCGAAACAAACGCACTTAGAAAAATTTTACCGTAAATCAAACTAAAATTTCAACAGAATTTTAAATATAAAATTTTGTAAATTTCAAAATATTCCAAGTCGAAACAAACGCACTTAGAAAATTTTTTACCATAAATCAATCTAAAATTTAAACAGAATTTTAAATATAAAATTTTGTATATCTCAAAATATTCTAAGTCGAAACAAACGCACTTAGAAAAATTTTTACCGTAAATCAAACTAAAATTTAAACAGAATTATAAATATAAAATTTTGTAAATTTCAAAATATTCTGTCGAAACAAACGCCCTTAGAAAAATTTTTGCCGTAAATCAAACTAAAATTTAAACAGAATTTTAAATATAAAATTTTGTAAATTTCAAAATATTCTAGGTCGAAACAAACGCACTTAGAAAAATTTTACCGTAAATCAAACTAAAATTTAAACAGAATTTTAAATATAAAATTTTGTAAATTTCAAAATATTCCAAGTCGAAGCAAACGCCCTTAGAAAAATTTTACCGTAAATCAAACTAAAATTTAAACAGAATTTTAAATATAAAATTTTGTAAATCTCAAAATATTCTAAGTCGAAACAAACGCACTTAGAAAAATTTTACCGTAAATCAAACTAAAATTTAAACAGAATTTTAAATATAAAATTTTGTAAATCTTAAAATATTCCGTCGAAGCAAACGCCCTTAGAAAAATTTTACCGTAAATCAAACTAAAATTTAAACAGAATTTTAAATATAAAATTTTGTAAATCTCAAAATATTCTAAGTCGAAACAAACGCACTTAGAAAAATTTTACCGTAAATCAAACTAAAATTTAAACAGAATTTTAAATATAAAATTTTGTAAATTTCAAAATATTCTAGGTCGAAACAAACGCACTTAGAAAAATTTTACCGTAAATCAAACTAAAATTTACACAGAATTTTAAATATAAAATTTTGTAAATCTCAAAATATTCTAAGTCGAAACAAACGCCCTTAGAAAAATTTTTGCCGTAAATCAAACTAAAATTTAAACAGAATTTTAAATATAAAATTTTGTAAATCTTAAAATATTCCAAGTCGAAGCAAACGCCCTTAGAAAAATTTTACCGTAAATCAAACTAAAATTTAAACAGAATTTTAAATATAAAATTTTGTAAATCTCAAAATATTCTAAGTCGAAACAAACGCACTTAGAAAAATTTTACCGTAAATCAAACTAAAATTTAAACAGAATTTTAAATATAAAATTTTGTAAATTTCAAAATATTCCAAGTCGAAACAAACGCACTTAGAAAAATTTTACCGTAAATCAAACTAAAATTTAAACAGAATTTTAAATATAAAATTTTGTAAATTTCAAAATATTCCAAGTCGAAACAAACGCACTTAGAAAAATTTTACCGTAAATCAAACTAAAATTTAAACAGAATTTTATATATAAAATTTTGTAAATTTCAAAATATTCTAAGTCGAAACAAACGCACTTAGAAAAATTTTACCATAAATCAAACTAAAATTTAAACAGAATTTTAAATATAAAATTTTGTAAATCTTAAAATATTCCAAGTCGAAGCAAACGCCCTTAGAAAAATTTTACCGTAAATCAAACTAAAATTTAAACAGAATTTTAAATATAAAATTTTGTAAATCTCAAAATATTCTAAGTCGAAACAAACGCACTTAGAAAAATTTTACCGTAAATCAAACTAAATTTTAAACAGAATTTTAAATATAAAATTTTGTAAATTTCAAAATATTCTAAGTCGAAACAAACGCAGTTAGAAAAATTTTACCGTAAATCAAACTAAAATTTAAACAGAATTTTAAATATAAAATTTTGTAAATTTCAAAATATTCTAAGTCGAAACAAACGCACTTAGAAAAATTTTACCGTAAATCAAACTAAAATTTAAACAGAATTTTAAATATAAAATTTTGTAAATTTCAAAATATTCCAAGTCGAAACAAACGCACTTAGAAAAATTTTACCGTAAATCAAACTAAAATTTAAACAGAATTTTAAATATAAAATTTTGTAAATCTCAAAATATTCTAAGTCGAAACAAACGCCCTTAGAAAATTTTTTGCCGTAAATCAAACTAAAATTTAAACAGAATTTTAAATATAAAATTTTGTAAATCTTATAATATTCCGTCGAAGCAAACGCCCTTAGAAAAATTTTACCGTAAATCAAACTAAAATTTAAACAGAATTTTAAATATAAAATTTTGTAAATCTCAAAATATTCTAAGTCGAAACAAACGCACTTAGAAAAATTTTACCGTAAATCAAACTAAAATTTAAACAGAATTTTAAATATAAAATTTTGTAAATTTCAAAATATTCCAAGTCGAAACAAACGCACTTAGAAAAATTTTACCGTAAATCAAACTAAAATTTAAACAGAATTTTAAATATAAAATTTTGTAAATTTCAAAATATTCTAGGTCGAAACAAACGCACTTAGAAAAATTTTACCGTAAATCAAACTAAAATTTAAACAGAATTTTAAATATAAAATTTTGTAAATCTCAAAATATTCTAAGTCGAAACAAACGCCCTTAGAAAAATTTTTGCCGTAAATCAAACTAAAATTTAAACAGAATTTTAAATATAAAATTTTGTAAATTTCAAAATATTCCAAGTCGAAGCAAACGCACTTAGAAAAATTTTACCGTAAATCAAACTAAAATTTAAACAGAATTTTAAATATAAAATTTTGTAAATTTCAAAATATTCCAAGTCGAAACAAACGCCCTTAGAAAAATTTTTGCCGTAAATCAAACTAAAATTTAAACAGAATTTTAAATATAAAATTTTGTAAATCTTAAAATATTCCAAGTCGAGGCAAACGCCCTTAGAAAAATTTTACCGTAAATCAAACTAAAATTTAAACAGAATTTTAAATATAAAATTTTGTAAATCTCAAAATATTCTAAGTCGAAACAAACGCACTTAGAAAAATTTTACCGTAAATCAAACTAAAATTTAAACAGAATTTTATATATAAAATTTTGTAAATTTCAAAATATTCTAAGTCGAAGCAAACGCCCTTAGAAAAATTTTACCGTAAATCAAACTAAAATTTAAACAGAATTTTAAATATAAAATTTTGTAAATCTCAAAATATTCTGTCGAAACAAACGCACTTAGAAAATTTTTACCGTAAATCAAACTAAAATTTAAACAGAATTTTAAATATAAAATTTTGTAAATCTCATAATATTCTAAGTCGAAACAAACGCCCTTAGAAAAATTTTTGCCGTAAATCAAACTAAAATTTAAACAGAATTTTAAATATAAAATTTTGTAAATCTTAAAATATTCCAAGTCGAAGCAAACGCCCTTAGAAAAATTTTACCGTAAATCAAACTAAAATTTAAACAGAATTTTAAATATAAAATTTTGTAAATTTCAAAATATTCCAAGTCGAAACAAACGCACTTAGAAAAATTTTACCGTAAATCAAACTAAAATTTAAACAGAATTTTAAATATAAAATTTTGTAAATTTCAAAATATTCCAAGTCGAAACAAACGCACTTAGAAAAATTTTACCGTAAATCAAACTAAAATTTAAACAGAATTTTATATATAAAATTTTGTAAATTTCAAAATATTCTAAGTCGAAACAAACGCCCTTAGAAAATTTTTTGCCGTAAATCAAACTAAAATTTAAACAGAATTTTAAATATAAAATTTTGTAAATCTTAAAATATTCCAAGTCGAAGCAAACGCCCTTAGAAAAATTTTACCGTAAATCAAACTAAAATTTAAACAGAATTTTAAATATAAAATTTTGTAAATCTCAAAATATTCTGTCGAAACAAACGCACTTAGAAAATTTTTACCGTAAATCAAACTAAAATTTAAACAGAATTTTAAATATAAAATTTTGTAAATCTCAAAATATTCTAAGCCGAAACAAACGCCCTTAGAAAATTTTTTGCCGTAAATCAAACTAAAATTTAAACAGAATTTTAAATATAAAATTTTGTAAATCTTAAAATATTCCAAGTCGAAGCAAACGCCCTTAGAAAAATTTTACCGTAAATCAAACTAAAATTTAAACAGAATTTTAAATATAAAATTTTGTAAATCTCAAAATATTCTGTCGAAACAAACGCACTTAGAAAAATTTTACCGTAAATCAAACTAAAATTTAAACAGAATTTTAAATATAAAATTTTGTAAATCTCAAAATATTCTAAGTCGAAACAAACGCCCTTAGAAAAATTTTTGCCGTAAATCAAACTAAAATTTAAACAGAATTTTAAATATAAAATTTTGTAAATCTTAAAATATTCCAAGTCGAAGCAAACGCCCTTAGAAAATTTTTACCGTAAATCAAACTAAAATTTAAACAGAATTTTAAATATAAAATTTTGTAAATTTCAAAATATTCTACGTCGAAACAAACGCACTTAGAAAAATTTTACCGTAAATCAAACTAAAATTTAAACAGAATTTTAAATATAAAATTTTGTAAATCTCAAAATATTCTAAGTCGAAACAAACGCACTTAGAAAAATTTTACCGTAAATCAAACTAAATTTTAAACAGAATTTTAAATATAAAATTTTGTAAATTTCAAAATATTCTGTCGAAACAAACGCAGTTAGAAAAATTTTACCGTAAATCAAACTAAAATTTAAACAGAATTTTAAATATAAAATTTTGTAAATTTCAAAATATTCCAAGTCGAAACAAACGCACTTAGAAAATTTTTACCGTAAATCAAACTAAAATTTAAACAGAATTTTAAATATAAAATTTTGTAAATCTCAAAATATTCTAAGTCGAAACAAACGCCCTTAGAAAATTTTTTGCCGTAAATCAAACTAAAATTTAAACAGAATTTTAAATATAAAATTTTGTAAATCTTATAATATTCCGTCGAAGCAAACGCCCTTAGAAAAATTTTACCGTAAATCAAACTAAAATTTAAACAGAATTTTAAATATAAAATTTTGTAAATCTCAAAATATTCTAAGTCGAAACAAACGCACTTAGAAAAATTTTACCGTAAATCAAACTAAAATTTAAACAGAATTTTAAATATAAAATTTTGTAAATTTCAAAATATTCCAAGTCGAAACAAACGCACTTAGAAAAATTTTACCGTAAATCAAACTAAAATTTAAACAGAATTTTAAATATAAAATTTTGTAAATTTCAAAATATTCTAGGTCGAAACAAACGCACTTAGAAAAATTTTACCGTAAATCAAACTAAAATTTAAACAGAATTTTAAATATAAAATTTTGTAAATCTCAAAATATTCTAAGTCGAAACAAACGCCCTTAGAAAATTTTTTGCCGTAAATCAAACTAAAATTTAAACAGAATTTTAAATATAAAATTTTGTAAATTTCAAAATATTCCAAGTCGAAGCAAACGCACTTAGAAAAATTTTACCGTAAATCAAACTAAAATTTAAACAGAATTTTAAATATAAAATTTTGTAAATTTCAAAATATTCCAAGTCGAAACAAACGCCCTTAGAAAAATTTTTGCCGTAAATCAAACTAAAATTTAAACAGAATTTTAAATATAAAATTTTGTAAATCTTAAAATATTCCAAGTCGAAGCAAACGCCCTTAGAAAAATTTTACCGTAAATCAAACTAAAATTTAAACAGAATTTTAAATATAAAATTTTGTAAATCTCAAAATATTCTAAGTCGAAACAAACGCACTTAGAAAAATTTTACCGTAAATCAAACTAAAATTTAAACAGAATTTTAAATATAAAATTTTGTAAATTTCAAAATATTCCAAGTCGAAACAAACGCACTTAGAAAAATTTTACCGTAAATCAAACTAAAATTTAAACAGAATTTTAAATATAAAATTTTGTAAATTTCAAAATATTCCAAGTCGAAACAAACGCACTTAGAAAAATTTTACCGTAAATCAAACTAAAATTTAAACAGAATTTTATATATAAAATTTTGTAAATTTCAAAATATTCTAAGTCGAAACAAACGCCCTTAGAAAATTTTTTGCCGTAAATCAAACTAAAATTTAAACAGAATTTTAAATATAAAATTTTGTAAATCTTAAAATATTCCAAGTCGAAGCAAACGCCCTTAGAAAAATTTTACCGTAAATCAAACTAAAATTTAAACAGAATTTTAAATATAAAATTTTGTAAATCTCAAAATATTCTGTCGAAACAAACGCACTTAGAAAATTTTTACCGTAAATCAAACTAAAATTTAAACAGAATTTTAAATATAAAATTTTGTAAATCTCAAAATATTCTAAGTCGAAACAAACGCCCTTAGAAAAATTTTTGCCGTAAATCAAACTAAAATTTAAACAGAATTTTAAATATAAAATTTTGTAAATCTTAAAATATTCCAAGTCGAAGCAAACGCCCTTAGAAAATTTTTACCGTAAATCAAACTAAAATTTAAACAGAATTTTAAATATAAAATTTTGTAAATTTCAAAATATTCTACGTCGAAACAAACGCACTTAGAAAAATTTTACCGTAAATCAAACTAAAATTTAAACAGAATTTTAAATATAAAATTTTGTAAATTTCAAAATATTCCAAGTCGAAACAAACGCACTTAGAAAAATTTTACCGTAAATCAAACTAAAATTTAAACAGAATTTTAAATATAAAATTTTGTAAATTTCAAAATATTCCAAGTCGAAACAAACGCACTTAGAAAAATTTTACCGTAAATCAAACTAAAATTTAAACAGAATTTTATATATAAAATTTTGTAAATTTCAAAATATTCTAAGTCGAAACAAACGCCCTTAGAAAATTTTTTGCCGTAAATCAAACTAAAATTTAAACAGAATTTTAAATATAAAATTTTGTAAATCTTAAAATATTCCAAGTCGAAGCAAACGCCCTTAGAAAAATTTTACCGTAAATCAAACTAAAATTTAAACAGAATTTTAAATATAAAATTTTGTAAATCTCAAAATATTCTGTCGAAACAAACGCACTTAGAAAATTTTTACCGTAAATCAAACTAAAATTTAAACAGAATTTTAAATATAAAATTTTGTAAATTTCAAAATATTCCAAGTCGAAACAAACGCACTTAGAAAAATTTTACCGTAAATCAAACTAAAATTTAAACAGAATTTTAAATATAAAATTTTGTAAATCTCAAAATATTCTAAGTCGAAACAAACGCCCTTAGAAAATTTTTTGCCGTAAATCAAACTAAAATTTAAACAGAATTTTAAATATAAAATTTTGTAAATCTTATAATATTCCGTCGAAGCAAACGCCCTTAGAAAAATTTTACCGTAAATCAAACTAAAATTTAAACAGAATTTTAAATATAAAATTTTGTAAATCTCAAAATATTCTAAGTCGAAACAAACGCACTTAGAAAAATTTTACCGTAAATCAAACTAAATTTTAAACAGAATTTTAAATATAAAATTTTGTAAATTTCAAAATATTCTGTCGAAACAAACGCAGTTAGAAAAATTTTACCGTAAATCAAACTAAAATTTAAACAGAATTTTAAATATAAAATTTTGTAAATTTCAAAATATTCTAAGTCGAAACAAACGCACTTAGAAAAATTTTACCGTAAATCAAACTAAAATTTAAACAGAATTTTAAATATAAAATTTTGTAAATTTCAAAATATTCCAAGTCGAAACAAACGCACTTAGAAAAATTTTACCGTAAATCAAACTAAAATTTAAACAGAATTTTAAATATAAAATTTTGTAAATCTCAAAATATTCTAAGTCGAAACAAACGCCCTTAGAAAATTTTTTGCCGTAAATCAAACTAAAATTTAAACAGAATTTTAAATATAAAATTTTGTAAATCTTATAATATTCCGTCGAAGCAAACGCCCTTAGAAAAATTTTACCGTAAATCAAACTAAAATTTAAACAGAATTTTAAATATAAAATTTTGTAAATCTCAAAATATTCTAAGTCGAAACAAACGCACTTAGAAAAATTTTACCGTAAATCAAACTAAAATTTAAACAGAATTTTAAATATAAAATTTTGTAAATTTCAAAATATTCCAAGTCGAAACAAACGCACTTAGAAAAATTTTACCGTAAATCAAACTAAAATTTAAACAGAATTTTAAATATAAAATTTTGTAAATTTCAAAATATTCTAGGTCGAAACAAACGCACTTAGAAAAATTTTACCGTAAATCAAACTAAAATTTAAACAGAATTTTAAATATAAAATTTTGTAAATCTCAAAATATTCTAAGTCGAAACAAACGCCCTTAGAAAAATTTTTGCCGTAAATCAAACTAAAATTTAAACAGAATTTTAAATATAAAATTTTGTAAATTTCAAAATATTCCAAGTCGAAGCAAACGCACTTAGAAAAATTTTACCGTAAATCAAACTAAAATTTAAACAGAATTTTAAATATAAAATTTTGTAAATTTCAAAATATTCCAAGTCGAAACAAACGCCCTTAGAAAAATTTTTGCCGTAAATCAAACTAAAATTTAAACAGAATTTTAAATATAAAATTTTGTAAATCTTAAAATATTCCAAGTCGAAGCAAACGCCCTTAGAAAAATTTTACCGTAAATCAAACTAAAATTTAAACAGAATTTTAAATATAAAATTTTGTAAATCTCAAAATATTCTAAGTCGAAACAAACGCACTTAGAAAAATTTTACCGTAAATCAAACTAAAATTTAAACAGAATTTTAAATATAAAATTTTGTAAATTTCAAAATATTCCAAGTCGAAACAAACGCACTTAGAAAAATTTTACCGTAAATCAAACTAAAATTTAAACAGAATTTTAAATATAAAATTTTGTAAATTTCAAAATATTCCAAGTCGAAACAAACGCACTTAGAAAAATTTTACCGTAAATCAAACTAAAATTTAAACAGAATTTTATATATAAAATTTTGTAAATTTCAAAATATTCTAAGTCGAAACAAACGCCCTTAGAAAATTTTTTGCCGTAAATCAAACTAAAATTTAAACAGAATTTTAAATATAAAATTTTGTAAATCTTAAAATATTCCAAGTCGAAGCAAACGCCCTTAGAAAAATTTTACCGTAAATCAAACTAAAATTTAAACAGAATTTTAAATATAAAATTTTGTAAATCTCAAAATATTCTGTCGAAACAAACGCACTTAGAAAATTTTTACCGTAAATCAAACTAAAATTTAAACAGAATTTTAAATATAAAATTTTGTAAATCTCAAAATATTCTAAGTCGAAACAAACGCCCTTAGAAAAATTTTTGCCGTAAATCAAACTAAAATTTAAACAGAATTTTAAATATAAAATTTTGTAAATCTTAAAATATTCCAAGTCGAAGCAAACGCCCTTAGAAAATTTTTACCGTAAATCAAACTAAAATTTAAACAGAATTTTAAATATAAAATTTTGTAAATTTCAAAATATTCTACGTCGAAACAAACGCACTTAGAAAAATTTTACCGTAAATCAAACTAAAATTTGAACAGAATTTTAAATATAAAATTTTGTAAATTTCAAAATATTCCAAGTCGAAACAAACGCACTTAGAAAAATTTTACCGTAAATCAAACTAAAATTTAAACAGAATTTTAAATATAAAATTTTGTAAATTTCAAAATATTCCAAGTCGAAACAAACGCACTTAGAAAAATTTTTACCGTAAATCAAACTAAAATTTAAACAGAATTTTAAATATAAAATTTTGTAAATCTCAAAATATTCTAAGTCGAAACAAACGCCCTTAGAAAATTTTTTGCCGTAAATCAAACTAAAATTTAAACAGAATTTTAAATATAAAATTTTGTAAATCTTAAAATATTCCAAGTCGAAGCAAACGCCCTTAGAAAAATTTTACCGTAAATCAAACTAAAATTTAAACAGAATTTTAAATATAAAATTTTGTAAATCTCAAAATATTCTAAGTCGAAACAAACGCACTTAGAAAAATTTTACCGTAAATCAAACTAAATTTTAAACAGAATTTTAAATATAAAATTTTGTAAATTTCAAAATATTCTAAGTCGAAACAAACGCAGTTAGAAAAATTTTACCGTAAATCAAACTAAAATTTAAACAGAATTTTAAATATAAAATTTTGTAAATTTCAAAATATTCCAAGTCGAAACAAACGCACTTAGAAAAATTTTACCGTAAATCAAACTAAAATTTAAACAGAATTTTATATATAAAATTTTGTAAATTTCAAAATATTCCAAGTCGAAACAAACGCCCTTAGAAAATTTTTTGCCGTAAATCAAACTAAAATTTAAACAGAATTTTAAATATAAAATTTTGTAAATCTTAAAATATTCCAAGTCGAAGCAAACGCCCTTAGAAAAATTTTACCGTAAATCAAACTAAAATTTAAACAGAATTTTAAATATAAAATTTTGTAAATCTCAAAATATTCTGTCGAAACAAACGCACTTAGAAAAATTTTACCGTAAATCAAACTAAAATTTAAACAGAATTTTAAATATAAAATTTTGTAAATTTCAAAATATTCCAAGTCGAAACAAACGCACTTAGAAAAATTTTACCGTAAATCAAACTAAAATTTAAACAGAATTTTAAATATAAAATTTTGTAAATTTCAAAATATTCTAGGTCGAAACAAACGCACTTAGAAAAATTTTACCGTAAATCAAACTAAAATTTAAACAGAATTTTAAATATAAAATTTTGTAAATCTCAAAATATTCTAAGTCGAAACAAACGCCCTTAGAAAAATTTTTGCCGTAAATCAAACTAAAATTTAAACAGAATTTTAAATATAAAATTTTGTAAATTTCAAAATATTCCAAGTCGAAGCAAACGCACTTAGAAAAATTTTACCGTAAATCAAACTAAAATTTAAACAGAATTTTAAATATAAAATTTTGTAAATTTCAAAATATTCCAAGTCGAAACAAACGCACTTAGAAAAATTTTACCGTAAATCAAACTAAAATTTAAACAGAATTTTATATATAAAATTTTGTAAATTTCAAAATATTCCAAGTCGAAACAAAAGCACTTAGAAAAATTTTACCGTAAATCAAACTAAAATTTAAACAGAATTTTAAATATAAAATTTTGTAAATTTCAAAATATTCTGTCGAAACAAACGCACTTAGAAAATTTTTTACCGTAAATCAAACTAAAATTTAAACAGAATTTTAAATATAAAATTTTGTAAATCTCAAAATATTCTAAGTCGAAACAAACGCCCTTAGAAAAATTTTTGCCGTAAATCAAACTAAAATTTAAACAGAATTTTAAATATAAAATTTTGTAAATCTTAAAATATTCCAAGTCGAAGCAAACGCCCTTAGAAAAATTTTACCGTAAATCAAACTAAAATTTAAACAGAATTTTAAATATAAAATTTTGTAAATCTCAAAATATTCTAAGTCGAAACAAACGCACTTAGAAAAATTTTACCGTAAATCAAACTAAAATTTAAACAGAATTTTAAATATAAAATTTTGTAAATTTCAAAATATTCCAAGTCGAAACAAACGCACTTAGAAAAATTTTACCGTAAATCAAACTAAAATTTAAACAGAATTTTAAATATAAAATTTTGTAAATTTCAAAATATTCCAAGTCGAAACAAACGCACTTAGAAAAATTTTACCGTAAATCAAACTAAAATTTAAACAGAATTTTATATATAAAATTTTGTAAATTTCAAAATATTCTAAGTCGAAACAAACGCCCTTAGAAAATTTTTTGCCGTAAATCAAACTAAAATTTAAACAGAATTTTAAATATAAAATTTTGTAAATCTTAAAATATTCCAAGTCGAAGCAAACGCCCTTAGAAAAATTTTACCGTAAATCAAACTAAAATTTAAACAGAATTTTAAATATAAAATTTTGTAAATCTCAAAATATTCTGTCGAAACAAACGCACTTAGAAAATTTTTACCGTAAATCAAACTAAAATTTAAACAGAATTTTAAATATAAAATTTTGTAAATCTCAAAATATTCCAAGTCGAAACAAACGCCCTTAGAAAAATTTTTGCCGTAAATCAAACTAAAATTTAAACAGAATTTTAAATATAAAATTTTGTAAATCTTAAAATATTCCAAGTCGAAGCAAACGCCCTTAGAAAATTTTTACCGTAAATCAAACTAAAATTTAAACAGAATTTTAAATATAAAATTTTGTAAATTTCAAAATATTCTACGTCGAAACAAACGCAGTTAGAAAAATTTTACCGTAAATCAAACTAAAATTTAAACAGAATTTTAAATATAAAATTTTGTAAATTTCAAAATATTCCAAGTCGAAACAAACGCACTTAGAAAAATTTTACCGTAAATCAAACTAAAATTTAAACAGAATTTTAAATATAAAATTTTGTAAATTTCAAAATATGCCAAGTCCAAACAAACGCCCTTAGAAAATTTTTTGCCGTAAATCAAACTAAAATTTAAACAGAATTTTAAATATAAAATTTTGTAAATCTTAAAATATTCCAAGTCGAAGCAAACGCCCTTAGAAAAATTTTACCGTAAATCAAACTAAAATTTAAACAGAATTTTAAATATAAAATTTTGTAAATCTCAAAATATTCTGTCGAAACAAACGCACTTAGAAAAACTTTACCGTAAATCAAACTAAAATTTAAACAGAATTTTAAATATAAAATTTTGTAAATTTCAAAATATTCCAAGTCGAAACAAACGCACTTAGAAAAATTTTTACCGTAAATCAAACTAAAATTTAAACAGAATTTTAAATATAAAATTTTGTAAATCTCAAAATATTCTAAGTCGAAACAAACGCCCTTAGAAAATTTTTTGCCGTAAATCAAACTAAAATTTAAACAGAATTTTAAATATAAAATTTTGTAAATCTTAAAATATTCCAAGTCGAAGCAAACGCCCTTAGAAAAATTTTACCGTAAATCAAACTAAAATTTAAACAGAATTTTAAATATAAAATTTTGTAAATCTCAAAATATTCTAAGTCGAAACAAACGCACTTAGAAAAATTTTACCGTAAATCAAACTAAATTTTAAACAGAATTTTAAATATAAAATTTTGTAAATTTCAAAATATTCTAAGTCGAAACAAACGCAGTTAGAAAAATTTTACCGTAAATCAAACTAAAATTTAAACAGAATTTTAAATATAAAATTTTGTAAATTTCAAAATATTCCAAGTCGAAACAAACGCACTTAGAAAAATTTTACCGTAAATCAAACTAAAATTTAAACAGAATTTTATATATAAAATTTTGTAAATTTCAAAATATTCCAAGTCGAAACAAACGCCCTTAGAAAATTTTTTGCCGTAAATCAAACTAAAATTTAAACAGAATTTTAAATATAAAATTTTGTAAATCTTAAAATATTCCAAGTCGAAGCAAACGCCCTTAGAAAAATTTTACCGTAAATCAAACTAAAATTTAAACAGAATTTTAAATATAAAATTTTGTAAATCTCAAAATATTCTGTCGAAACAAACGCACTTAGAAAAATTTTACCGTAAATCAAACTAAAATTTAAACAGAATTTTAAATATAAAATTTTGTAAATTTCAAAATATTCCAAGTCGAAACAAACGCACTTAGAAAAATTTTACCGTAAATCAAACTAAAATTTAAACAGAATTTTAAATATAAAATTTTGTAAATTTCAAAATATTCTAGGTCGAAACAAACGCACTTAGAAAAATTTTACCGTAAATCAAACTAAAATTTAAACAGAATTTTAAATATAAAATTTTGTAAATCTCAAAATATTCTAAGTCGAAACAAACGCCCTTAGAAAAATTTTTGCCGTAAATCAAACTAAAATTTAAACAGAATTTTAAATATAAAATTTTGTAAATTTCAAAATATTCCAAGTCGAAGCAAACGCACTTAGAAAAATTTTACCGTAAATCAAACTAAAATTTAAACAGAATTTTAAATATAAAATTTTGTAAATTTCAAAATATTCCAAGTCGAAACAAACGCACTTAGAAAAATTTTACCGTAAATCAAACTAAAATTTAAACAGAATTTTATATATAAAATTTTGTAAATTTCAAAATATTCCAAGTCGAAACAAAAGCACTTAGAAAAATTTTACCGTAAATCAAACTAAAATTTAAACAGAATTTTAAATATAAAATTTTGTAAATTTCAAAATATTCTGTCGAAACAAACGCACTTAGAAAATTTTTTACCGTAAATCAAACTAAAATTTAAACAGAATTTTAAATATAAAATTTTGTAAATCTCAAAATATTCTAAGTCGAAACAAACGCCCTTAGAAAATTTTTTGCCGTAAATCAAACTAAAATTTAAACAGAATTTTAAATATAAAATTTTGTAAATCTTAAAATATTCCAAGTCGAAGCAAACGCCCTTAGAAAAATTTTACCGTAAATCAAACTAAAATTTAAACAGAATTTTAAATATAAAATTTTGTAAATCTCAAAATATTCTAAGTCGAAACAAACGCACTTAGAAAAATTTTACCGTAAATCAAACTAAAATTTAAACAGAATTTTAAATATAAAATTTTGTAAATTTCAAAATATTCCAAGTCGAAACAAACGCACTTAGAAAAATTTTACCGTAAATCAAACTAAAATTTAAACAGAATTTTAAATATAAAATTTTGTAAATTTCAAAATATTCCAAGTCGAAACAAACGCACTTAGAAAAATTTTACCGTAAATCAAACTAAAATTTAAACAGAATTTTATATATAAAATTTTGTAAATTTCAAAATATTCTAAGTCGAAACAAACGCCCTTAGAAAATTTTTTGCCGTAAATCAAACTAAAATTTAAACAGAATTTTAAATATAAAATTTTGTAAATCTTAAAATATTCCAAGTCGAAGCAAACGCCCTTAGAAAAATTTTACCGTAAATCAAACTAAAATTTAAACAGAATTTTAAATATAAAATTTTGTAAATCTCAAAATATTCTGTCGAAACAAACGCACTTAGAAAATTTTTACCGTAAATCAAACTAAAATTTAAACAGAATTTTAAATATAAAATTTTGTAAATCTCAAAATATTCCAAGTCGAAACAAACGCCCTTAGAAAAATTTTTGCCGTAAATCAAACTAAAATTTAAACAGAATTTTAAATATAAAATTTTGTAAATCTTAAAATATTCCAAGTCGAAGCAAACGCCCTTAGAAAATTTTTACCGTAAATCAAACTAAAATTTAAACAGAATTTTAAATATAAAATTTTGTAAATTTCAAAATATTCTACGTCGAAACAAACGCAGTTAGAAAAATTTTACCGTAAATCAAACTAAAATTTAAACAGAATTTTAAATATAAAATTTTGTAAATTTCAAAATATTCCAAGTCGAAACAAACGCACTTAGAAAAATTTTACCGTAAATCAAACTAAAATTTAAACAGAATTTTAAATATAAAATTTTGTAAATTTCAAAATATGCCAAGTCGAAACAAACGCCCTTAGAAAATTTTTTGCCGTAAATCAAACTAAAATTTAAACAGAATTTTAAATATAAAATTTTGTAAATCTTAAAATATTCCAAGTCGAAGCAAACGCCCTTAGAAAAATTTTACCGTAAATCAAACTAAAATTTAAACAGAATTTTAAATATAAAATTTTGTAAATCTCAAAATATTCTGTCGAAACAAACGCACTTAGAAAAACTTTACCGTAAATCAAACTAAAATTTAAACAGAATTTTAAATATAAAATTTTGTAAATTTCAAAATATTCCAAGTCGAAACAAACGCACTTAGAAAAATTTTTACCGTAAATCAAACTAAAATTTAAACAGAATTTTAAATATAAAATTTTGTAAATCTCAAAATATTCTAAGTCGAAACAAACGCCCTTAGAAAATTTTTTGCCGTAAATCAAACTAAAATTTAAACAGAATTTTAAATATAAAATTTTGTAAATCTTAAAATATTCCAAGTCGAAGCAAACGCCCTTAGAAAAATTTTATTGTAAATCAAACTAAAATTTAAACAGAATTTTAAATATAAAATTTGGAAATCTCAAAATATTCTAAGTCGAAACAAACGCACTTAGAAAAATTTTACCGTAAATCAAACTAAAATTTAAACAGAATTTTAAATATAAAATTTTGTAAATTTCAAAATATTCCAAGTCGAAACAAACGCACTTAGAAAATTTTTTACCATAAATCAATCTAAAATTTAAACAGAATTTTAAATATAAAATTTTGTATATCTCAAAATATTCTAAGTCGAAACAAACGCACTTAGAAAAATTTTACCGTAAATCAAACTAAAATTTAAACAGAATTATAAATATAAAATTTTGTAAATTTCAAAATATTCTGTCGAAACAAACGCCCTTAGAAAAATTTTTGCCGTAAATCAAACTAAAATTTAAACAGAATTTTAAATATAAAATTTTGTAAATCTTAAAATATTCCAAGTCGAAGCAAACGCCCTTAGAAAAATTTTACCGTAAATCAAACTAAAATTTAAACAGAATTTTAAATATAAAATTTTGTAAATCTCAAAATATTCTAAGTCGAAACAAACGCACTTAGAAAAATTTTACCGTAAATCAAACTAAAATTTAAACAGAATTTTAAATATAAAATTTTGTAAATTTCAAAATATTCCAAGTCGAAACAAACGCACTTAGAAAAATTTTACCGTAAATCAAACTAAAATTTAAACAGAATTTTAAATATAAAATTTTGTAAATTTCAAAATATTCCAAGTCGAAACAAACGCACTTAGAAAAATTTTACCGTAAATCAAACTAAAATTTAAACAGAATTTTATATATAAAATTTTGTAAATTTCAAAATATTCTAAGTCGAAACAAACGCCCTTAGAAAATTTTTTGCCGTAAATCAAACTAAAATTTAAACAGAATTTTAAATATAAAATTTTGTAAATCTTAAAATATTCCAAGTCGAAGCAAACGCCCTTAGAAAAATTTTACCGTAAATCAAACTAAAATTTAAACAGAATTTTAAATATAAAATTTTGTAAATCTCAAAATATTCTGTCGAAACAAACGCACTTAGAAAATTTTTACCGTAAATCAAACTAAAATTTAAACAGAATTTTAAATATAAAATTTTGTAAATCTCAAAATATTCCAAGTCGAAACAAACGCCCTTAGAAAAATTTTTGCCGTAAATCAAACTAAAATTTAAACAGAATTTTAAATATAAAATTTTGTAAATCTTAAAATATTCCAAGTCGAAGCAAACGCCCTTAGAAAATTTTTACCGTAAATCAAACTAAAATTTAAACAGAATTTTAAATATAAAATTTTGTAAATTTCAAAATATTCTACGTCGAAACAAACGCAGTTAGAAAAATTTTACCGTAAATCAAACTAAAATTTAAACAGAATTTTAAATATAAAATTTTGTAAATTTCAAAATATTCCAAGTCGAAACAAACGCACTTAGAAAAATTTTACCGTAAATCAAACTAAAATTTAAACAGAATTTTAAATATAAAATTTTGTAAATTTCAAAATATGCCAAGTCGAAACAAACGCCCTTAGAAAATTTTTTGCCGTAAATCAAACTAAAATTTAAACAGAATTTTAAATATAAAATTTTGTAAATCTTAAAATATTCCAAGTCGAAGCAAACGCCCTTAGAAAAATTTTACCGTAAATCAAACTAAAATTTAAACAGAATTTTAAATATAAAATTTTGTAAATCTCAAAATATTCTGTCGAAACAAACGCACTTAGAAAAACTTTACCGTAAATCAAACTAAAATTTAAACAGAATTTTAAATATAAAATTTTGTAAATTTCAAAATATTCCAAGTCGAAACAAACGCACTTAGAAAAATTTTTACCGTAAATCAAACTAAAATTTAAACAGAATTTTAAATATAAAATTTTGTAAATCTCAAAATATTCTAAGTCGAAACAAACGCCCTTAGAAAATTTTTTGCCGTAAATCAAACTAAAATTTAAACAGAATTTTAAATATAAAATTTTGTAAATCTTAAAATATTCCAAGTCGAAGCAAACGCCCTTAGAAAAATTTTATTGTAAATCAAACTAAAATTTAAACAGAATTTTAAATATAAAATTTGGAAATCTCAAAATATTCTAAGTCGAAACAAACGCACTTAGAAAAATTTTACCGTAAATCAAACTAAAATTTAAACAGAATTTTAAATATAAAATTTTGTAAATTTCAAAATATTCCAAGTCGAAACAAACGCACTTAGAAAATTTTTTACCATAAATCAATCTAAAATTTAAACAGAATTTTAAATATAAAATTTTGTATATCTCAAAATATTCTAAGTCGAAACAAACGCACTTAGAAAAATTTTACCGTAAATCAAACTAAAATTTAAACAGAATTATAAATATAAAATTTTGTAAATTTCAAAATATTCTGTCGAAACAAACGCCCTTAGAAAAATTTTTGCCGTAAATCAAACTAAAATTTAAACAGAATTTTAAATATAAAATTTTGTAAATTTCAAAATATTCCAAGTCGAAGCAAACGCCCTTAGAAAAATTTTACCGTAAATCAAACTAAAATTTAAACAGAATTTTAAATATAAAATTTTGTAAATCTCAAAATATTCTAAGTCGAAACAAACGCACTTAGAAAAATTTTACCGTAAATCAAACTAAAATTTAAACAGAATTTTAAATATGAAATTTTGTAAATCTTAAAATATTCCAAGTCGAAGCAAACGCCCTTAGAAAAATTTTACCGTAAATCAAACTAAAATTTAAACAGAATTTTAAATATAAAATTTTGTAAATTTCAAAATATTCTAGGTCGAAACAAACGCACTTAGAAAAATTTTACCGTAAATCAAACTAAAATTTAAACAGAATTTTAAATATAAAATTTTGTAAATCTCAAAATATTCTAAGTCGAAACAAACGCCCTTAGAAAAATTTTTGCCGTAAATCAAACTAAAATTTAAACAGAATTTTAAATATAAAATTTTGTAAATCTTAAAATATTCCAAGTCGAAGCAAACGCCCTTAGAAAAATTTTACCGTAAATCAAACTAAAATTTAAACAGAATTTTAAATATAAAATTTTGTAAATCTCAAAATATTCTAAGTCGAAACAAACGCACTTAGAAAATTTTTACCGTAAATCAAACTAAAATTTAAACAGAATTTTAAATATAAAATTTTGTAAATTTCAAAATATTCCAAGTCGAAACAAACGCACTTAGAAAAATTTTACCGTAAATCAAACTAAAATTTAAACAGAATTTTAAATAAAAATTTTTGTAAATTTCAAAATATTCCAAGTCGAAACAAACGCACTTAGAAAAATTTTACCGTAAATCAAACTAAAATTTAAACAGAATTTTATATATAAAATTTTGTAAATTTCAAAATATTCTAAGTCGAAACAAACGCCCTTACAAATTTTTTTGCCGTAAATCAAACTAAAATTTAAACAGAATTTTAAATATAAAATTTTGTAAATCTTAAAATATTCCAAGTCGAAGCAAACGCCCTTAGAAAAATTTTACCGTAAATCAAACTAAAATTTAAACAGAATTTTAAATATAAAATTTTGTAAATCTCAAAATATTCTGTCGAAACAAACGCACTTAGAAAAATTTTACCGTAAATCAAACTAAAATTTAAACAGAATTTTAAATATAAAATTTTGTAAATTTCAAAATATTCTAAGTCGAAACAAACGCCCTTAGAAAATTTTTTGCCGTAAATCAAACTAAAATTTAAACAGAATTTTAAATATAAAATTTTGTAAATCTTAAAATATTCCAAGTCGAAGCAAACGCCCTTAGAAAAATTTTACCGTAAATCAAACTAAAATTTAAACAGAATTTTAAATATAAAATTTTGTAAATCTCAAAATATTCTGTCGAAACAAACGCACTTAGAAAATTTTTACCGTAAATCAAACTAAAATTTAAACAGAATTTTAAATATAAAATTTTGTAAATCTCAAAATATTCCAAGTCGAAACAAACGCCCTTAGAAAAATTTTTGCCGTAAATCAAACTAAAATTTAAACAGAATTTTAAATATAAAATTTTGTAAATCTTAAAATATTCCAAGTCGAAGCAAACGCCCTTAGAAAATTTTTACCGTAAATCAAACTAAAATTTAAACAGAATTTTAAATATAAAATTTTGTAAATTTCAAAATATTCTACGTCGAAACAAACGCAGTTAGAAAAATTTTACCGTAAATCAAACTAAAATTTAAACAGAATTTTAAATATAAAATTTTGTAAATTTCAAAATATTCCAAGTCGAAACAAACGCACTTAGAAAAATTTTACCGTAAATCAAACTAAAATTTAAACAGAATTTTAAATATAAAATTTTGTAAATTTCAAAATATGCCAAGTCGAAACAAACGCCCTTAGAAAATTTTTTGCCGTAAATCAAACTAAAATTTAAACAGAATTTTAAATATAAAATTTTGTAAATCTTAAAATATTCCAAGTCGAAGCAAACGCCCTTAGAAAAATTTTACCGTAAATCAAACTAAAATTTAAACAGAATTTTAAATATAAAATTTTGTAAATCTCAAAATATTCTGTCGAAACAAACGCACTTAGAAAAACTTTACCGTAAATCAAACTAAAATTTAAACAGAATTTTAAATATAAAATTTTGTAAATTTCAAAATATTCCAAGTCGAAACAAACGCACTTAGAAAAATCTTTACCGTAAATCAAACTAAAATTTAAACAGAATTTTAAATATAAAATTTTGTAAATCTCAAAATATTCTAAGTCGAAACAAACGCCCTTAGAAAATTTTTTGCCGTAAATCAAACTAAAATTTAAACAGAATTTTAAATATAAAATTTTGTAAATCTTAAAATATTCCAAGTCGAAGCAAACGCCCTTAGAAAAATTTTATTGTAAATCAAACTAAAATTTAAACAGAATTTTAAATATAAAATTTGGAAATCTCAAAATATTCTAAGTCGAAACAAACGCACTTAGAAAAATTTTACCGTAAATCAAACTAAAATTTAAACAGAATTTTAAATATAAAATTTTGTAAATTTCAAAATATTCCAAGTCGAAACAAACGCACTTAGAAAATTTTTTACCATAAATCAATCTAAAATTTAAACAGAATTTTAAATATAAAATTTTGTATATCTCAAAATATTCTAAGTCGAAACAAACGCACTTAGAAAAATTTTACCGTAAATCAAACTAAAATTTAAACAGAATTATAAATATAAAATTTTGTAAATTTCAAAATATTCTGTCGAAACAAACGCCCTTAGAAAATTTTTTGCCGTAAATCAAACTAAAATTTAAACAGAATTTTAAATATAAAATTTTGTAAATCTTAAAATATTCCAAGTCGAAGCAAACGCCCTTAGAAAAATTTTACCGTAAATCAAACTAAAATTTAAACAGAATTTTAAATATAAAATTTTGTAAATCTCAAAATATTCTGTCGAAACAAACGCACTTAGAAAATTTTTACCGTAAATCAAACTAAAATTTAAACAGAATTTTAAATATAAAATTTTGTAAATCTCAAAATATTCCAAGTCGAAACAAACGCCCTTAGAAAAATTTTTGCCGTAAATCAAACTAAAATTTAAACAGAATTTTAAATATAAAATTTTGTAAATCTTAAAATATTCCAAGTCGAAGCAAACGCCCTTAGAAAATTTTTACCGTAAATCAAACTAAAATTTAAACAGAATTTTAAATATAAAATTTTGTAAATCTCAAAATATTCCAAGTCGAAACAAACGCCCTTAGAAAAATTTTTGCCGTAAATCAAACTAAAATTTAAACAGAATTTTAAATATAAAATTTTGTAAATCTTAAAATATTCCAAGTCGAAGCAAACGCCCTTAGAAAATTTTTACCGTAAATCAAACTAAAATTTAAACAGAATTTTAAATATAAAATTTTGTAAATTTCAAAATATTCTACGTCGAAACAAACGCAGTTAGAAAAATTTTACCGTAAATCAAACTAAAATTTAAACAGAATTTTAAATATAAAATTTTGTAAATTTCAAAATATGCCAAGTCGAAACAAACGCCCTTAGAAAATTTTTTGCCGTAAATCAAACTAAAATTTAAACAGAATTTTAAATATAAAATTTTGTAAATCTTAAAATATTCCAAGTCGAAGCAAACGCCCTTAGAAAAATTTTACCGTAAATCAAACTAAAATTTAAACAGAATTTTAAATATAAAATTTTGTAAATCTCAAAATATTCTGTCGAAACAAACGCACTTAGAAAAACTTTACCGTAAATCAAACTAAAATTTAAACAGAATTTTAAATATAAAATTTTGTAAATTTCAAAATATTCCAAGTCGAAACAAACGCACTTAGAAAAATTTTTACCGTAAATCAAACTAAAATTTAAACAGAATTTTAAATATAAAATTTTGTAAATCTCAAAATATTCTAAGTCGAAACAAACGCCCTTAGAAAATTTTTTGCCGTAAATCAAACTAAAATTTAAACAGAATTTTAAATATAAAATTTTGTAAATCTTAAAATATTCCAAGTCGAAGCAAACGCCCTTAGAAAAATTTTATTGTAAATCAAACTAAAATTTAAACAGAATTTTAAATATAAAATTTGGAAATCTCAAAATATTCTAAGTCGAAACAAACGCACTTAGAAAAATTTTACCGTAAATCAAACTAAAATTTAAACAGAATTTTAAATATAAAATTTTGTAAATTTCAAAATATTCCAAGTCGAAACAAACGCACTTAGAAAATTTTTTACCATAAATCAATCTAAAATTTAAACAGAATTTTAAATATAAAATTTTGTATATCTCAAAATATTCTAAGTCGAAACAAACGCACTTAGAAAAATTTTACCGTAAATCAAACTAAAATTTAAACAGAATTATAAATATAAAATTTTGTAAATTTCAAAATATTCTGTCGAAACAAACGCCCTTAGAAAAATTTTTGCCGTAAATCAAACTAAAATTTAAACAGAATTTTAAATATAAAATTTTGTAAATTTCAAAATATTCCAAGTCGAAGCAAACGCCCTTAGAAAAATTTTACCGTAAATCAAACTAAAATTTAAACAGAATTTTAAATATAAAATTTTGTAAATCTCAAAATATTCTAAGTCGAAACAAACGCACTTAGAAAAATTTTACCGTAAATCAAACTAAAATTTAAACAGAATTTTAAATATGAAATTTTGTAAATCTTAAAATATTCCAAGTCGAAGCAAACGCCCTTAGAAAAATTTTACCGTAAATCAAACTAAAATTTAAACAGAATTTTAAATATAAAATTTTGTAAATTTCAAAATATTCTAGGTCGAAACAAACGCACTTAGAAAAATTTTACCGTAAATCAAACTAAAATTTAAACAGAATTTTAAATATAAAATTTTGTAAATCTCAAAATATTCTAAGTCGAAACAAACGCCCTTAGAAAAATTTTTGCCGTAAATCAAACTAAAATTTAAACAGAATTTTAAATATAAAATTTTGTAAATCTTAAAATATTCCAAGTCGAAGCAAACGCCCTTAGAAAAATTTTACCGTAAATCAAACTAAAATTTAAACAGAATTTTAAATATAAAATTTTGTAAATCTCAAAATATTCTAAGTCGAAACAAACGCACTTAGAAAATTTTTACCGTAAATCAAACTAAAATTTAAACAGAATTTTAAATATAAAATTTTGTAAATTTCAAAATATTCCAAGTCGAAACAAACGCACTTAGAAAAATTTTACCGTAAATCAAACTAAAATTTAAACAGAATTTTAAATAAAAATTTTTGTAAATTTCAAAATATTCCAAGTCGAAACAAACGCACTTAGAAAAATTTTACCGTAAATCAAACTAAAATTTAAACAGAATTTTATATATAAAATTTTGTAAATTTCAAAATATTCTAAGTCGAAACAAACGCCCTTACAAATTTTTTTGCCGTAAATCAAACTAAAATTTAAACAGAATTTTAAATATAAAATTTTGTAAATCTTAAAATATTCCAAGTCGAAGCAAACGCCCTTAGAAAAATTTTACCGTAAATCAAACTAAAATTTAAACAGAATTTTAAATATAAAATTTTGTAAATCTCAAAATATTCTGTCGAAACAAACGCACTTAGAAAAATTTTACCGTAAATCAAACTAAAATTTAAACAGAATTTTAAATATAAAATTTTGTAAATTTCAAAATATTCTAAGTCGAAACAAACGCCCTTAGAAAATTTTTTGCCGTAAATCAAACTAAAATTTAAACAGAATTTTAAATATAAAATTTTGTAAATCTTAAAATATTCCAAGTCGAAGCAAACGCCCTTAGAAAAATTTTACCGTAAATCAAACTAAAATTTAAACAGAATTTTAAATATAAAATTTTGTAAATCTCAAAATATTCTGTCGAAACAAACGCACTTAGAAAATTTTTACCGTAAATCAAACTAAAATTTAAACAGAATTTTAAATATAAAATTTTGTAAATCTCAAAATATTCCAAGTCGAAACAAACGCCCTTAGAAAAATTTTTGCCGTAAATCAAACTAAAATTTAAACAGAATTTTAAATATAAAATTTTGTAAATCTTAAAATATTCCAAGTCGAAGCAAACGCCCTTAGAAAATTTTTACCGTAAATCAAACTAAAATTTAAACAGAATTTTAAATATAAAATTTTGTAAATTTCAAAATATTCTACGTCGAAACAAACGCAGTTAGAAAAATTTTACCGTAAATCAAACTAAAATTTAAACAGAATTTTAAATATAAAATTTTGTAAATTTCAAAATATTCCAAGTCGAAACAAACGCACTTAGAAAAATTTTACCGTAAATCAAACTAAAATTTAAACAGAATTTTAAATATAAAATTTTGTAAATTTCAAAATATGCCAAGTCGAAACAAACGCCCTTAGAAAATTTTTTGCCGTAAATCAAACTAAAATTTAAACAGAATTTTAAATATAAAATTTTGTAAATCTTAAAATATTCCAAGTCGAAGCAAACGCCCTTAGAAAAATTTTACCGTAAATCAAACTAAAATTTAAACAGAATTTTAAATATAAAATTTTGTAAATCTCAAAATATTCTGTCGAAACAAACGCACTTAGAAAAACTTTACCGTAAATCAAACTAAAATTTAAACAGAATTTTAAATATAAAATTTTGTAAATTTCAAAATATTCCAAGTCGAAACAAACGCACTTAGAAAAATCTTTACCGTAAATCAAACTAAAATTTAAACAGAATTTTAAATATAAAATTTTGTAAATCTCAAAATATTCTAAGTCGAAACAAACGCCCTTAGAAAATTTTTTGCCGTAAATCAAACTAAAATTTAAACAGAATTTTAAATATAAAATTTTGTAAATCTTAAAATATTCCAAGTCGAAGCAAACGCCCTTAGAAAAATTTTATTGTAAATCAAACTAAAATTTAAACAGAATTTTAAATATAAAATTTGGAAATCTCAAAATATTCTAAGTCGAAACAAACGCACTTAGAAAAATTTTACCGTAAATCAAACTAAAATTTAAACAGAATTTTAAATATAAAATTTTGTAAATTTCAAAATATTCCAAGTCGAAACAAACGCACTTAGAAAATTTTTTACCATAAATCAATCTAAAATTTAAACAGAATTTTAAATATAAAATTTTGTATATCTCAAAATATTCTAAGTCGAAACAAACGCACTTAGAAAAATTTTACCGTAAATCAAACTAAAATTTAAACAGAATTATAAATATAAAATTTTGTAAATTTCAAAATATTCTGTCGAAACAAACGCCCTTAGAAAATTTTTTGCCGTAAATCAAACTAAAATTTAAACAGAATTTTAAATATAAAATTTTGTAAATCTTAAAATATTCCAAGTCGAAGCAAACGCCCTTAGAAAAATTTTACCGTAAATCAAACTAAAATTTAAACAGAATTTTAAATATAAAATTTTGTAAATCTCAAAATATTCTGTCGAAACAAACGCACTTAGAAAATTTTTACCGTAAATCAAACTAAAATTTAAACAGAATTTTAAATATAAAATTTTGTAAATCTCAAAATATTCCAAGTCGAAACAAACGCCCTTAGAAAAATTTTTGCCGTAAATCAAACTAAAATTTAAACAGAATTTTAAATATAAAATTTTGTAAATCTTAAAATATTCCAAGTCGAAGCAAACGCCCTTAGAAAATTTTTACCGTAAATCAAACTAAAATTTAAACAGAATTTTAAATATAAAATTTTGTAAATCTCAAAATATTCCAAGTCGAAACAAACGCCCTTAGAAAAATTTTTGCCGTAAATCAAACTAAAATTTAAACAGAATTTTAAATATAAAATTTTGTAAATCTTAAAATATTCCAAGTCGAAGCAAACGCCCTTAGAAAATTTTTACCGTAAATCAAACTAAAATTTAAACAGAATTTTAAATATAAAATTTTGTAAATTTCAAAATATTCTACGTCGAAACAAACGCAGTTAGAAAAATTTTACCGAAAATCAAACTAAAATTTAAACAGAATTTTAAATATAAAATTTTGTAAATCTTAAAATATTCCAAGTCGAAACAAACGCCCTTACAAATTTTTTTGCCGTAAATCAAACTAAAATTTAAACAGAATTTTAAATATAAAATTTTGTAAATCTTAAAATATTCCAAGTCGAAGCAAACGCCCTTAGAAAAATTTTACCGTAAATCAAACTAAAATTTAAACAGAATTTTAAATATAAAATTTTGTAAATCTCAAAATATTCTGTCGAAACAAACGCACTTAGAAAAATTTTACCGTAAATCAAACTAAAATTTAAACAGAATTTTAAATATAAAATTTTGTAAATTTCAAAATATTCTAAGTCGAAACAAACGCCCTTAGAAAATTTTTTGCCGTAAATCAAACTAAAATTTAAACAGAATTTTAAATATAAAATTTTGTAAATCTTAAAATATTCCAAGTCGAAGCAAACGCCCTTAGAAAAATTTTACCGTAAATCAAACTAAAATTTAAACAGAATTTTAAATATAAAATTTTGTAAATCTCAAAATATTCTGTCGAAACAAACGCACTTAGAAAATTTTTACCGTAAATCAAACTAAAATTTAAACAGAATTTTAAATATAAAATTTTGTAAATCTCAAAATATTCCAAGTCGAAACAAACGCCCTTAGAAAAATTTTTGCCGTAAATCAAACTAAAATTTAAACAGAATTTTAAATATAAAATTTTGTAAATCTTAAAATATTCCAAGTCGAAGCAAACGCCCTTAGAAAATTTTTACCGTAAATCAAACTAAAATTTAAACAGAATTTTAAATATAAAATTTTGTAAATTTCAAAATATTCTACGTCGAAACAAACGCAGTTAGAAAAATTTTACCGTAAATCAAACTAAAATTTAAACAGAATTTTAAATATAAAATTTTGTAAATTTCAAAATATTCCAAGTCGAAACAAACGCACTTAGAAAAATTTTACCGTAAATCAAACTAAAATTTAAACAGAATTTTAAATATAAAATTTTGTAAATTTCAAAATATGCCAAGTCGAAACAAACGCCCTTAGAAAATTTTTTGCCGTAAATCAAACTAAAATTTAAACAGAATTTTAAATATAAAATTTTGTAAATCTTAAAATATTCCAAGTCGAAGCAAACGCCCTTAGAAAAATTTTACCGTAAATCAAACTAAAATTTAAACAGAATTTTAAATATAAAATTTTGTAAATCTCAAAATATTCTGTCGAAACAAACGCACTTAGAAAAACTTTACCGTAAATCAAACTAAAATTTAAACAGAATTTTAAATATAAAATTTTGTAAATTTCAAAATATTCCAAGTCGAAACAAACGCACTTAGAAAAATCTTTACCGTAAATCAAACTAAAATTTAAACAGAATTTTAAATATAAAATTTTGTAAATCTCAAAATATTCTAAGTCGAAACAAACGCCCTTAGAAAATTTTTTGCCGTAAATCAAACTAAAATTTAAACAGAATTTTAAATATAAAATTTTGTAAATCTTAAAATATTCCAAGTCGAAGCAAACGCCCTTAGAAAAATTTTATTGTAAATCAAACTAAAATTTAAACAGAATTTTAAATATAAAATTTGGAAATCTCAAAATATTCTAAGTCGAAACAAACGCACTTAGAAAAATTTTACCGTAAATCAAACTAAAATTTAAACAGAATTTTAAATATAAAATTTTGTAAATTTCAAAATATTCCAAGTCGAAACAAACGCACTTAGAAAATTTTTTACCATAAATCAATCTAAAATTTAAACAGAATTTTAAATATAAAATTTTGTATATCTCAAAATATTCTAAGTCGAAACAAACGCACTTAGAAAAATTTTACCGTAAATCAAACTAAAATTTAAACAGAATTATAAATATAAAATTTTGTAAATTTCAAAATATTCTGTCGAAACAAACGCCCTTAGAAAATTTTTTGCCGTAAATCAAACTAAAATTTAAACAGAATTTTAAATATAAAATTTTGTAAATCTTAAAATATTCCAAGTCGAAGCAAACGCCCTTAGAAAAATTTTACCGTAAATCAAACTAAAATTTAAACAGAATTTTAAATATAAAATTTTGTAAATCTCAAAATATTCTGTCGAAACAAACGCACTTAGAAAATTTTTACCGTAAATCAAACTAAAATTTAAACAGAATTTTAAATATAAAATTTTGTAAATCTCAAAATATTCCAAGTCGAAACAAACGCCCTTAGAAAAATTTTTGCCGTAAATCAAACTAAAATTTAAACAGAATTTTAAATATAAAATTTTGTAAATCTTAAAATATTCCAAGTCGAAGCAAACGCCCTTAGAAAATTTTTACCGTAAATCAAACTAAAATTTAAACAGAATTTTAAATATAAAATTTTGTAAATCTCAAAATATTCCAAGTCGAAACAAACGCCCTTAGAAAAATTTTTGCCGTAAATCAAACTAAAATTTAAACAGAATTTTAAATATAAAATTTTGTAAATCTTAAAATATTCCAAGTCGAAGCAAACGCCCTTAGAAAATTTTTACCGTAAATCAAACTAAAATTTAAACAGAATTTTAAATATAAAATTTTGTAAATTTCAAAATATTCTACGTCGAAACAAACGCAGTTAGAAAAATTTTACCGAAAATCAAACTAAAATTTAAACAGAATTTTAAATATAAAATTTTGTAAATTTCAAAATATTCTAAGTCGAAACAAACGCCCTTAGAAAATTTTTTGCCGTAAATCAAACTAAAATTTAAACAGAATTTTAAATATAAAATTTTGTAAATCTTAAAATATTCCAAGTCGAAGCAAACGCCCTTAGAAAAATTTTACCGTAAATCAAACTAAAATTTAAACAGAATTTTAAATATAAAATTTTGTAAATCTCAAAATATTCTGTCGAAACAAACGCACTTAGAAAATTTTTACCGTAAATCAAACTAAAATTTAAACAGAATTTTAAATATAAAATTTTGTAAATCTCAAAATATTCCAAGTCGAAACAAACGCCCTTAGAAAAATTTTTGCCGTAAATCAAACTAAAATTTAAACAGAATTTTAAATATAAAATTTTGTAAATCTTAAAATATTCCAAGTCGAAGCAAACGCCCTTAGAAAATTTTTACCGTAAATCAAACTAAAATTTAAACAGAATTTTAAATATAAAATTTTGTAAATTTCAAAATATTCTACGTCGAAACAAACGCAGTTAGAAAAATTTTACCGAAAATCAAACTAAAATTTAAACAGAATTTTAAATATAAAATTTTGTAAATTTCAAAATATTCTAAGTCGAAACAAACGCCCTTAGAAAATTTTTTGCCGTAAATCAAACTAAAATTTAAACAGAATTTTAAATATAAAATTTTGTAAATCTTAAAATATTCCAAGTCGAAGCAAACGCCCTTAGAAAAATTTTACCGTAAATCAAACTAAAATTTAAACAGAATTTTAAATATAAAATTTTGTAAATCTCAAAATATTCTGTCGAAACAAACGCACTTACAAAATTTTTACCGTAAATCAAACTAAAATTTAAACAGAATTTTAAATATAAAATTTTGTAAATCTCAAAATATTCCAAGTCGAAACAAACGCCCTTAGAAAAATTTTTGCCGTAAATCAAATTAAAATTTAAACAGAATTTTAAATATAAAATTTTGTAAATCTTAAAATATTCCAAGTCGAAGCAAACGCCCTTAGAAAATTTTTACCGTAAATCAAACTAAAATTTAAACAGAATTTTAAATATAAAATTTTGTAAATTTCAAAATATTCTACGTCGAAACAAACGCAGTTAGAAAAATTTTACCGTAAATCAAACTAAAATTTAAACAGAATTTTAAATATAAAATTTTGTAAATTTCAAAATATTCCAAGTCGAAACAAACGCACTTAGAAAAATTTTACCGTAAATCAAACTAAAATTTAAACAGAATTTTAAATATAAAATTTTGTAAATTTCAAAATATGCCAAGTCGAAACAAACGCCCTTAGAAAATTTTTTGCCGTAAATCAAACTAAAATTTAAACAGAATTTTAAATATAAAATTTTGTAAATCTTAAAATATTCCAAGTCGAAGCAAACGCCCTTAGAAAAATTTTACCGTAAATCAAACTAAAATTTAAACAGAATTTTAAATATAAAATTTTGTAAATCTCAAAATATTCTGTCGAAACAAACGCACTTAGAAAAACTTTACCGTAAATCAAACTAAAATTTAAACAGAATTTTAAATATAAAATTTTGTAAATTTCAAAATATTCCAAGTCGAAACAAACGCACTTAGAAAAGTTTTTACCGTAAATCAAACTAAAATTTAAACAGAATTTTAAATATAAAATTTTGTAAATCTCAAAATATTCTAAGTCGAAACAAACGCCCTTAGAAAATTTTTTGCCGTAAATCAAACTAAAATTTAAACAGAATTTTAAATATAAAATTTTGTAAATCTTAAAATATTCCAAGTCGAAGCAAACGCCCTTAGAAAAATTTTATTGTAAATCAAACTAAAATTTAAACAGAATTTTAAATATAAAATTTGGAAATCTCAAAATATTCTAAGTCGAAACAAACGCACTTAGAAAAATTTTACCGTAAATCAAACTAAAATTTAAACAGAATTTTAAATATAAAATTTTGTAAATTTCAAAATATTCCAAGTCGAAACAAACGCACTTAGAAATTTTTTTACCATAAATCAATCTAAAATTTAAACAGAATTTTAAATATAAAATTTTGTATATCTCAAAATATTCTAAGTCGAAACAAACGCACTTAGAAAAATTTTACCGTAAATCAAACTAAAATTTAAACAGAATTATAAATATAAAATTTTGTAAATTTCAAAATATTCTGTCGAAACAAACGCCCTTAGAAAATTTTTTGCCGTAAATCAAACTAAAATTTAAACAGAATTTTAAATATAAAATTTTGTAAATCTTAAAATATTCCAAGTCGAAGCAAACGCCCTTAGAAAAATTTTACCGTAAATCAAACTAAAATTTAAACAGAATTTTAAATATAAAATTTTGTAAATCTCAAAATATTCTGTCGAAACAAACGCACTTAGAAAATTTTTACCGTAAATCAAACTAAAATTTAAACAGAATTTTAAATATAAAATTTTGTAAATCTCAAAATATTCCAAGTCGAAACAAACGCCCTTAGAAAAATTTTTGCCGTAAATCAAACTAAAATTTAAACAGAATTTTAAATATAAAATTTTGTAAATCTTAAAATATTCCAAGTCGAAGCAAACGCCCTTAGAAAATTTTTACCGTAAATCAAACTAAAATTTAAACAGAATTTTAAATATAAAATTTTGTAAATTTCAAAATATTCTACGTCGAAACAAACGCAGTTAGAAAAATTTTACCGTAAATCAAACTAAAATTTAAACAGAATTTTAAATATAAAATTTTGTAAATTTCAAAATATTCCAAGTCGAAACAAACGCACTTAGAAAAATTTTACCGTAAATCAAACTAAAATTTAAACAGAATTTTAAATATAAAATTTTGTAAATTTCAAAATATGCCAAGTCGAAACAAACGCCCTTAGAAAATTTTTTGCCGTAAATCAAACTAAAATTTAAACAGAATTTTAAATATAAAATTTTGTAAATCTTAAAATATTCCAAGTCGAAGCAAACGCCCTTAGAAAAATTTTACCGTAAATCAAACTAAAATTTAAACAGAATTTTAAATATAAAATTTTGTAAATCTCAAAATATTCTGTCGAAACAAACGCACTTAGAAAAACTTTACCGTAAATCAAACTAAAATTTAAACAGAATTTTAAATATAAAATTTTGTAAATTTCAAAATATTCCAAGTCGAAACAAACGCACTTAGAAAAATTTTTACCGTAAATCAAACTAAAATTTAAACAGAATTTTAAATATAAAATTTTGTAAATCTCAAAATATTCTAAGTCGAAACAAACGCCCTTAGAAAATTTTTTGCCGTAAATCAAACTAAAATTTAAACAGAATTTTAAATATAAAATTTTGTAAATCTTAAAATATTCCAAGTCGAAGCAAACGCCCTTAGAAAAATTTTATTGTAAATCAAACTAAAATTTAAACAGAATTTTAAATATAAAATTTGGAAATCTCAAAATATTCTAAGTCGAAACAAACGCACTTAGAAAAATTTTACCGTAAATCAAACTAAAATTTAAACAGAATTTTAAATATAAAATTTTGTAAATTTCAAAATATTCCAAGTCGAAACAAACGCACTTAGAAAATTTTTTACCATAAAATAATCTAAAATTTAAACAGAATTTTAAATATAAAATTTTGTATATCTCAAAATATTCTAAGTCGAAACAAACGCACTTAGAAAAATTTTACCGTAAATCAAACTAAAATTTAAACAGAATTTTAAATATAAAATTTTGTAAATCTCAAAATATTCTAAGTCGAAACAAACGCGCTTAGAAAAATTTTACCGTAAATCAAACTAAAATTTAAACAGAATTTTAAATATAAAATTTTGTAAATTTCAAAATATTCCAAGTCGAAACAAACGCACTTAGAAAAATTTTACCGTAAATCAAACTAAAATTTAAACAGAATTTTAAATATAAAATTTTGTAAATTTCAAAATATTCCAAGTCGAAACAAACGCACTTAGAAAAATTTTACCGTAAATCAAACTAAAATTTAAACAGAATTTTATATATAAAATTTTGTAAATTTCAAAATATTCTAAGTCGAAACAAACGCCCTTAGAAAATTTTTTGCCGTAAATCAAACTAAAATTTAAACAGAATTTTAAATATAAAATTTTGTAAATCTTAAAATATTCCAAGTCGAAGCAAACGCCCTTAGAAAAATTTTACCGTAAATCAAACTAAAATTTAAACAGAATTTTAAATATAAAATTTTGTAAATCTCAAAATATTCTGTCGAAACAAACGCACTTAGAAAATTTTTACCGTAAATCAAACTAAAATTTAAACAGAATTTTAAATATAAAATTTTGTAAATCTCAAAATATTCCAAGTCGAAACAAACGCCCTTAGAAAAATTTTTGCCGTAAATCAAACTAAAATTTAAACAGAATTTTAAATATAAAATTTTGTAAATCTTAAAATATTCCAAGTCGAAGCAAACGCCCTTAGAAAATTTTTACCGTAAATCAAACTAAAATTTAAACAGAATTTTAAATATAAAATTTTGTAAATTTCAAAATATTCTACGTCGAAACAAACGCAGTTAGAAAAATTTTACCGTAAATCAAACTAAAATTTAAACAGAATTTTAAATATAAAATTTTGTAAATTTCAAAATATTCCAAGTCGAAACAAACGCACTTAGAAAATTTTTACCGTAAATCAAACTAAAATTTAAACAGAATTTTAAATATAAAATTTTGTAAATTTCAAAATATGCCAAGTCGAAACAAACGCCCTTAGAAAATTTTTTGCCGTAAATCAAACTAAAATTTAAACAGAATTTTAAATATAAAATTTTGTAAATCTTAAAATATTCCAAGTCGAAGCAAACGCCCTTAGAAAAATTTTACCGTAAATCAAACTAAAATTTAAACAGAATTTTAAATATAAAATTTTGTAAATCTCAAAATATTCTGTCGAAACAAACGCACTTAGAAAAACTTTACCGTAAATCAAACTAAAATTTAAACAGAATTTTAAATATAAAATTTTGTAAATTTCAAAATATTCCAAGTCGAAACAAACGCACTTAGAAAAATTTTTACCGTAAATCAAACTAAAATTTAAACAGAATTTTAAATATAAAATTTTGTAAATCTCAAAATATTCTAAGTCGAAACAAACGCCCTTAGAAAATTTTTTGCCGTAAATCAAACTAAAATTTAAACAGAATTTTAAATATAAAATTTTGTAAATCTTAAAATATTCCAAGTCGAAGCAAACGCCCTTAGAAAAATTTTATTGTAAATCAAACTAAAATTTAAACAGAATTTTAAATATAAAATTTGGAAATCTCAAAATATTCTAAGTCGAAACAAACGCACTTAGAAAAATTTTACCGTAAATCAAACTAAAATTTAAACAGAATTTTAAATATAAAATTTTGTAAATTTCAAAATATTCCAAGTCGAAACAAACGCACTTAGAAAATTTTTTACCATAAATCAATCTAAAATTTAAACAGAATTTTAAATATAAAATTTTGTATATCTCAAAATATTCTAAGTCGAAACAAACGCACTTAGAAAAATTTTACCGTAAATCAAACTAAAATTTAAACAGAATTATAAATATAAAATTTTGTAAATTTCAAAATATTCTGTCGAAACAAACGCCCTTAGAAAAATTTTTGCCGTAAATCAAACTAAAATTTAAACAGAATTTTAAATATAAAATTTTGTAAATTTCAAAATATTCCAAGTCGAAGCAAACGCCCTTAGAAAAATTTTACCGTAAATCAAACTAAAATTTAAACAGAATTTTAAATATAAAATTTTGTAAATCTCAAAATATTCTAAGTCGAAACAAACGCACTTAGAAAAATTTTACCGTAAATCAAACTAAAATTTAAACAGAATTTTAAATATGAAATTTTGTAAATCTTAAAATATTCCAAGTCGAAGCAAACGCCCTTAGAAAAATTTTACCGTAAATCAAACTAAAATTTAAACAGAATTTTAAATATAAAATTTTGTAAATTTCAAAATATTCTAGGTCGAAACAAACGCACTTAGAAAAATTTTACCGTAAATCAAACTAAAATTTAAACAGAATTTTAAATATAAAATTTTGTAAATCTCAAAATATTCTAAGTCGAAACAAACGCCCTTAGAAAAATTTTTGCCGTAAATCAAACTAAAATTTAAACAGAATTTTAAATATAAAATTTTGTAAATCTTAAAATATTCCAAGTCGAAGCAAACGCCCTTAGAAAAATTTTACCGTAAATCAAACTAAAATTTAAACAGAATTTTAAATATAAAATTTTGTAAATCTCAAAATATTCTAAGTCGAAACAAACGCACTTAGAAAATTTTTACCGTAAATCAAACTAAAATTTAAACAGAATTTTAAATATAAAATTTTGTAAATTTCAAAATATTCCAAGTCGAAACAAACGCACTTAGAAAAATTTTACCGTAAATCAAACTAAAATTTAAACAGAATTTTAAATAAAAATTTTTGTAAATTTCAAAATATTCCAAGTCGAAACAAACGCACTTAGAAAAATTTTACCGTAAATCAAACTAAAATTTAAACAGAATTTTATATATAAAATTTTGTAAATTTCAAAATATTCTAAGTCGAAACAAACGCCCTTACAAAATTTTTTGCCGTAAATCAAACTAAAATTTAAACAGAATTTTAAATATAAAATTTTGTAAATCTTAAAATATTCCAAGTCGAAGCAAACGCCCTTAGAAAAATTTTACCGTAAATCAAACTAAAATTTAAACAGAATTTTAAATATAAAATTTTGTAAATCTCAAAATATTCTGTCGAAACAAACGCACTTAGAAAAATTTTACCGTAAATCAAACTAAAATTTAAACAGAATTTTAAATATAAAATTTTGTAAATTTCAAAATATTCTAAGTCGAAACAAACGCCCTTAGAAAATTTTTTGCCGTAAATCAAACTAAAATTTAAACAGAATTTTAAATATAAAATTTTGTAAATCTTAAAATATTCCAAGTCGAAGCAAACGCCCTTAGAAAAATTTTACCGTAAATCAAACTAAAATTTAAACAGAATTTTAAATATAAAATTTTGTAAATCTCAAAATATTCTGTCGAAACAAACGCACTTAGAAAATTTTTACCGTAAATCAAACTAAAATTTAAACAGAATTTTAAATATAAAATTTTGTAAATCTCAAAATATTCCAAGTCGAAACAAACGCCCTTAGAAAAATTTTTGCCGTAAATCAAACTAAAATTTAAACAGAATTTTAAATATAAAATTTTGTAAATCTTAAAATATTCCAAGTCGAAGCAAACGCCCTTAGAAAATTTTTACCGTAAATCAAACTAAAATTTAAACAGAATTTTAAATATAAAATTTTGTAAATTTCAAAATATTCTACGTCGAAACAAACGCAGTTAGAAAAATTTTACCGTAAATCAAACTAAAATTTAAACAGAATTTTAAATATAAAATTTTGTAAATTTCAAAATATTCCAAGTCGAAACAAACGCACTTAGAAAAATTTTACCGTAAATCAAACTAAAATTTAAACAGAATTTTAAATATAAAATTTTGTAAATTTCAAAATATGCCAAGTCGAAACAAACGCCCTTAGAAAATTTTTTGCCGTAAATCAAACTAAAATTTAAACAGAATTTTAAATATAAAATTTTGTAAATCTTAAAATATTCCAAGTCGAAGCAAACGCCCTTAGAAAAATTTTACCGTAAATCAAACTAAAATTTAAACAGAATTTTAAATATAAAATTTTGTAAATCTCAAAATATTCTGTCGAAACAAACGCACTTAGAAAAACTTTACCGTAAATCAAACTAAAATTTAAACAGAATTTTAAATATAAAATTTTGTAAATTTCAAAATATTCCAAGTCGAAACAAACGCACTTAGAAAAATTTTTACCGTAAATCAAACTAAAATTTAAACAGAATTTTAAATATAAAATTTTGTAAATCTCAAAATATTCTAAGTCGAAACAAACGCCCTTAGAAAATTTTTTGCCGTAAATCAAACTAAAATTTAAACAGAATTTTAAATATAAAATTTTGTAAATCTTAAAATATTCCAAGTCGAAGCAAACGCCCTTAGAAAAATTTTATTGTAAATCAAACTAAAATTTAAACAGAATTTTAAATATAAAATTTGGAAATCTCAAAATATTCTGTCGAAACAAACGCACTTAGAAAAATTTTACCGTAAATCAAACTAAAATTTAAACAGAATTTTAAATATAAAATTTTGTAAATTTCAAAATATTCCAAGTCGAAACAAACGCACTTAGAAAATTTTTTACCATAAATCAATCTAAAATTTAAACAGAATTTTAAATATAAAATTTTGTATATCTCAAAATATTCTAAGTCGAAACAAACGCACTTAGAAAAATTTTACCGTAAATCAAACTAAAATTTAAACAGAATTATAAATATAAAATTTTGTAAATTTCAAAATATTCTGTCGAAACAAACGCCCTTAGAAAAATTTTTGCCGTAAATCAAACTAAAATTTAAACAGAATTTTAAATATAAAATTTTGTAAATTTCAAAATATTCCAAGTCGAAGCAAACGCCCTTAGAAAAATTTTACCGTAAATCAAACTAAAATTTAAACAGAATTTTAAATATAAAATTTTGTAAATCTCAAAATATTCTAAGTCGAAACAAACGCACTTAGAAAAATTTTACCGTAAATCAAACTAAAATTTAAACAGAATTTTAAATATGAAATTTTGTAAATCTTAAAATATTCCAAGTCGAAGCAAACGCCCTTAGAAAAATTTTACCGTAAATCAAACTAAAATTTAAACAGAATTTTAAATATAAAATTTTGTAAATCTCAAAATATTCTAAGTCGAAACAAACGCACTTAGAAAAATTTTACCGTAAATCAAACTAAATTTTAAACAGAATTTTAAATATAAAATTTTGTAAATTTCAAAATATTCTGTCGAAACAAACGCAGTTAGAAAAATTTTACCGTAAATCAAACTAAAATTTAAACAGAATTTTAAATATAAAATTTTGTAAATTTCAAAATATTCTAAGTCGAAACAAACGCACTTAGAAAAATTTTACCGTAAATCAAACTAAAATTTAAACAGAATTTTAAATATAAAATTTTGTAAATTTCAAAATATTCCAAGTCGAAACAAACGCACTTAGAAAAATTTTACCGTAAATCAAACTAAAATTTAAACAGAATTTTAAATATAAAATTTTGTAAATCTCAAAATATTCTAAGTCGAAACAAACGCCCTTAGAAATTTTTTTGCCGTAAATCAAACTAAAATTTAAACAGAATTTTAAATATAAAATTTTGTAAATCTTATAATATTCCGTCGAAGCAAACGCCCTTAGAAAAATTTTACCGTAAATCAAACTAAAATTTAAACAGAATTTTAAATATAAAATTTTGTAAATCTCAAAATATTCTAAGTCGAAACAAACGCACTTAGAAAAATTTTACCGTAAATCAAACTAAAATTTAAACAGAATTTTAAATATAAAATTTTGTAAATTTCAAAATATTCCAAGTCGAAACAAACGCACTTAGAAAAATTTTACCGTAAATCAAACTAAAATTTAAACAGAATTTTAAATATAAAATTTTGTAAATTTCAAAATATTCTAGGTCGAAACAAACGCACTTAGAAAAATTTTACCGTAAATCAAACTAAAATTTAAACAGAATTTTAAATATAAAATTTTGTAAATCTCAAAATATTCTAAGTCGAAACAAACGCCCTTAGAAAAATTTTTGCCGTAAATCAAACTAAAATTTAAACAGAATTTTAAATATAAAATTTTGTAAATTTCAAAATATTCCAAGTCGAAGCAAACGCACTTAGAAAAATTTTACCGTAAATCAAACTAAAATTTAAACAGAATTTTAAATATAAAATTTTGTAAATTTCAAAATATTCCAAGTCGAAACAAACGCCCTTAGAAAAATTTTTGCCGTAAATCAAACTAAAATTTAAACAGAATTTTAAATATAAAATTTTGTAAATCTTAAAATATTCCAAGTCGAAGCAAACGCCCTTAGAAAAATTTTACCGTAAATCAAACTAAAATTTAAACAGAATTTTAAATATAAAATTTTGTAAATCTCAAAATATTCTAAGTCGAAACAAACGCACTTAGAAAAATTTTACCGTAAATCAAACTAAAATTTAAACAGAATTTTAAATATAAAATTTTGTAAATTTCAAAATATTCCAAGTCGAAACAAACGCACTTAGAAAAATTTTACCGTAAATCAAACTAAAATTTAAACAGAATTTTAAATATAAAATTTTGTAAATTTCAAAATATTCCAAGTCGAAACAAACGCACTTAGAAAAATTTTACCGTAAATCAAACTAAAATTTAAACAGAATTTTATATATAAAATTTTGTAAATTTCAAAATATTCTAAGTCGAAACAAACGCCCTTAGAAAATTTTTTGCCGTAAATCAAACTAAAATTTAAACAGAATTTTAAATATAAAATTTTGTAAATCTTAAAATATTCCAAGTCGAAGCAAACGCCCTTAGAAAAATTTTACCGTAAATCAAACTAAAATTTAAACAGAATTTTAAATATAAAATTTTGTAAATCTCAAAATATTCTGTCGAAACAAACGCACTTAGAAAATTTTTACCGTAAATCAAACTAAAATTTAAACAGAATTTTAAATATAAAATTTTGTAAATCTCAAAATATTCTAAGTCGAAACAAACGCCCTTAGAAAAATTTTTGCCGTAAATCAAACTAAAATTTAAACAGAATTTTAAATATAAAATTTTGTAAATCTTAAAATATTCCAAGTCGAAGCAAACGCCCTTAGAAAATTTTTACCGTAAATCAAACTAAAATTTAAACAGAATTTTAAATATAAAATTTTGTAAATTTCAAAATATTCTACGTCGAAACAAACGCACTTAGAAAAATTTTACCGTAAATCAAACTAAAATTTGAACAGAATTTTAAATATAAAATTTTGTAAATTTCAAAATATTCCAAGTCGAAACAAACGCACTTAGAAAAATTTTACCGTAAATCAAACTAAAATTTAAACAGAATTTTAAATATAAAATTTTGTAAATTTCAAAATATTCCAAGTCGAAACAAACGCACTTAGAAAAATTTTTACCGTAAATCAAACTAAAATTTAAACAGAATTTTAAATATAAAATTTTGTAAATCTCAAAATATTCTAAGTCGAAACAAACGCCCTTAGAAAATTTTTTGCCGTAAATCAAACTAAAATTTAAACAGAATTTTAAATATAAAATTTTGTAAATCTTAAAATATTCCAAGTCGAAGCAAACGCCCTTAGAAAAATTTTACCGTAAATCAAACTAAAATTTAAACAGAATTTTAAATATAAAATTTTGCAAATCTCAAAATATTCTAAGTCGAAACAAACGCCCTTAGAAAAATTTTTGCCGTAAATCAAACTAAAATTTAAACAGAATTTTAAATATAAAATTTTGTAAATCTTAAAATATTCCAAGTCGAAGCAAACGCCCTTAGAAAATTTTTACCGTAAATCAAACTAAAATTTAAACAGAATTTTAAATATAAAATTTTGTAAATTTCAAAATATTCTACGTCGAAACAAACGCACTTAGAAAAATTTTACCGTAAATCAAACTAAAATTTGAACAGAATTTTAAATATAAAATTTTGTAAATTTCAAAATATTCCAAGTCGAAACAAACGCACTTAGAAAAATTTTACCGTAAATCAAACTAAAATTTAAACAGAATTTTAAATATAAAATTTTGTAAATTTCAAAATATTCCAAGTCGAAACAAACGCACTTAGAAAAATTTTTACCGTAAATCAAACTAAAATTTAAACAGAATTTTAAATATAAAATTTTGTAAATCTCAAAATATTCTAAGTCGAAACAAACGCCCTTAGAAAATTTTTTGCCGTAAATCAAACTAAAATTTAAACAGAATTTTAAATATAAAATTTTGTAAATCTTAAAATATTCCAAGTCGAAGCAAACGCCCTTAGAAAAATTTTACCGTAAATCAAACTAAAATTTAAACAGAATTTTAAATATAAAATTTTGTAAATCTCAAAATATTCTAAGTCGAAACAAACGCACTTAGAAAAATTTTACCGTAAATCAAACTAAATTTTAAACAGAATTTTAAATATAAAATTTTGTAAATTTCAAAATATTCTAAGTCGAAACAAACGCAGTTAGAAAAATTTTACCGTAAATCAAACTAAAATTTAAACAGAATTTTAAATATAAAATTTTGTAAATTTCAAAATATTCCAAGTCGAAACAAACGCACTTAGAAAAATTTTACCGTAAATCAAACTAAAATTTAAACAGAATTTTATATATAAAATTTTGTAAATTTCAAAATATTCCAAGTCGAAACAAACGCCCTTAGAAAATTTTTTGCCGTAAATCAAACTAAAATTTAAACAGAATTTTAAATATAAAATTTTGTAAATCTTAAAATATTCCAAGTCGAAGCAAACGCCCTTAGAAAAATTTTACCGTAAATCAAACTAAAATTTAAACAGAATTTTAAATATAAAATTTTGTAAATCTCAAAATATTCTGTCGAAACAAACGCACTTAGAAAAATTTTACCGTAAATCAAACTAAAATTTAAACAGAATTTTAAATATAAAATTTTGTAAATTTCAAAATATTCCAAGTCGAAACAAACGCACTTAGAAAAATTTTACCGTAAATCAAACTAAAATTTAAACAGAATTTTAAATATAAAATTTTGTAAATTTCAAAATATTCTAGGTCGAAACAAACGCACTTAGAAAAATTTTACCGTAAATCAAACTAAAATTTAAACAGAATTTTAAATATAAAATTTTGTAAATCTCAAAATATTCTAAGTCGAAACAAACGCCCTTAGAAAAATTTTTGCCGTAAATCAAACTAAAATTTAAACAGAATTTTAAATATAAAATTTTGTAAATTTCAAAATATTCCAAGTCGAAGCAAACGCACTTAGAAAAATTTTACCGTAAATCAAACTAAAATTTAAACAGAATTTTAAATATAAAATTTTGTAAATTTCAAAATATTCCAAGTCGAAACAAACGCACTTAGAAAAATTTTACCGTAAATCAAACTAAAATTTAAACAGAATTTTATATATAAAATTTTGTAAATTTCAAAATATTCCAAGTCGAAACAAAAGCACTTAGAAAAATTTTACCGTAAATCAAACTAAAATTTAAACAGAATTTTAAATATAAAATTTTGTAAATTTCAAAATATTCTGTCGAAACAAACGCACTTAGAAAATTTTTTACCGTAAATCAAACTAAAATTTAAACAGAATTTTAAATATAAAATTTTGTAAATCTCAAAATATTCTAAGTCGAAACAAACGCCCTTAGAAAATTTTTTGCCGTAAATCAAACTAAAATTTAAACAGAATTTTAAATATAAAATTTTGTAAATCTTAAAATATTCCAAGTCGAAGCAAACGCCCTTAGAAAAATTTTACCGTAAATCAAACTAAAATTTAAACAGAATTTTAAATATAAAATTTTGTAAATCTCAAAATATTCTAAGTCGAAACAAACGCACTTAGAAAAATTTTACCGTAAATCAAACTAAAATTTAAACAGAATTTTAAATATAAAATTTTGTAAATTTCAAAATATTCCAAGTCGAAACAAACGCACTTAGAAAAATTTTACCGTAAATCAAACTAAAATTTAAACAGAATTTTAAATATAAAATTTTGTAAATTTCAAAATATTCCAAGTCGAAACAAACGCACTTAGAAAAATTTTACCGTAAATCAAACTAAAATTTAAACAGAATTTTATATATAAAATTTTGTAAATTTCAAAATATTCTAAGTCGAAACAAACGCCCTTAGAAAATTTTTTGCCGTACATCAAACTAAAATTTAAACAGAATTTTAAATATAAAATTTTGTAAATCTTAAAATATTCCAAGTCGAAGCAAACGCCCTTAGAAAAATTTTACCGTAAATCAAACTAAAATTTAAACAGAATTTTAAATATAAAATTTTGTAAATCTCAAAATATTCTGTCGAAACAAACGCACTTAGAAAATTTTTACCGTAAATCAAACTAAAATTTAAACAGAATTTTAAATATAAAATTTTGTAAATCTCAAAATATTCCAAGTCGAAACAAACGCCCTTAGAAAAATTTTTGCCGTAAATCAAACTAAAATTTAAACAGAATTTTAAATATAAAATTTTGTAAATCTTAAAATATTCCAAGTCGAAGCAAACGCCCTTAGAAAATTTTTACCGTAAATCAAACTAAAATTTAAACAGAATTTTAAATATAAAATTTTGTAAATTTCAAAATATTCTACGTCGAAACAAACGCAGTTAGAAAAATTTTACCGTAAATCAAACTAAAATTTAAACAGAATTTTAAATATAAAATTTTGTAAATTTCAAAATATTCCAAGTCGAAACAAACGCACTTAGAAAAATTTTACCGTAAATCAAACTAAAATTTAAACAGAATTTTAAATATAAAATTTTGTAAATTTCAAAATATGCCAAGTCGAAACAAACGCCCTTAGAAAATTTTTTGCCGTAAATCAAACTAAAATTTAAACAGAATTTTAAATATAAAATTTTGTAAATCTTAAAATATTCCAAGTCGAAGCAAACGCCCTTAGAAAAATTTTACCGTAAATCAAACTAAAATTTAAACAGAATTTTAAATATAAAATTTTGTAAATCTCAAAATATTCTGTCGAAACAAACGCACTTAGAAAAACTTTACCGTAAATCAAACTAAAATTTAAACAGAATTTTAAATATAAAATTTTGTAAATTTCAAAATATTCCAAGTCGAAACAAACGCACTTAGAAAAATTTTTACCGTAAATCAAACTAAAATTTAAACAGAATTTTAAATATAAAATTTTGTAAATCTCAAAATATTCTAAGTCGAAACAAACGCCCTTAGAAAATTTTTTGCCGTAAATCAAACTAAAATTTAAACAGAATTTTAAATATAAAATTTTGTAAATCTTAAAATATTCCAAGTCGAAGCAAACGCCCTTAGAAAAATTTTATTGTAAATCAAACTAAAATTTAAACAGAATTTTAAATATAAAATTTGGAAATCTCAAAATATTCTAAGTCGAAACAAACGCACTTAGAAAAATTTTACCGTAAATCAAACTAAAATTTAAACAGAATTTTAAATATAAAATTTTGTAAATTTCAAAATATTCCAAGTCGAAACAAACGCACTTAGAAAATTTTTTACCATAAATCAATCTAAAATTTAAACAGAATTTTAAATATAAAATTTTGTATATCTCAAAATATTCTAAGTCGAAACAAACGCACTTAGAAAAATTTTACCGTAAATCAAACTAAAATTTAAACAGAATTATAAATATAAAATTTTGTAAATTTCAAAATATTCTGTCGAAACAAACGCCCTTAGAAAAATTTTTGCCGTAAATCAAACTAAAATTTAAACAGAATTTTAAATATAAAATTTTGTAAATCTTAAAATATTCCAAGTCGAAGCAAACGCCCTTAGAAAAATTTTACCGTAAATCAAACTAAAATTTAAACAGAATTTTAAATATAAAATTTTGTAAATCTCAAAATATTCTAAGTCGAAACAAACGCACTTAGAAAAATTTTACCGTAAATCAAACTAAAATTTAAACAGAATTTTAAATATAAAATTTTGTAAATTTCAAAATATTCCAAGTCGAAACAAACGCACTTAGAAAAATTTTACCGTAAATCAAACTAAAATTTAAACAGAATTTTAAATATAAAATTTTGTAAATTTCAAAATATTCCAAGTCGAAACAAACGCACTTAGAAAAATTTTACCGTAAATCAAACTAAAATTTAAACAGAATTTTATATATAAAATTTTGTAAATTTCAAAATATTCTAAGTCGAAACAAACGCCCTTAGAAAATTTTTTGCCGTAAATCAAACTAAAATTTAAACAGAATTTTAAATATAAAATTTTGTAAATCTTAAAATATTCCAAGTCGAAGCAAACGCCCTTAGAAAAATTTTACCGTAAATCAAACTAAAATTTAAACAGAATTTTAAATATAAAATTTTGTAAATCTCAAAATATTCTGTCGAAACAAACGCACTTAGAAAATTTTTACCGTAAATCAAACTAAAATTTAAACAGAATTTTAAATATAAAATTTTGTAAATCTCAAAATATTCCAAGTCGAAACAAACGCCCTTAGAAAAATTTTTGCCGTAAATCAAACTAAAATTTAAACAGAATTTTAAATATAAAATTTTGTAAATCTTAAAATATTCCAAGTCGAAGCAAACGCCCTTAGAAAATTTTTACCGTAAATCAAACTAAAATTTAAACAGAATTTTAAATATAAAATTTTGTAAATTTCAAAATATTCTACGTCGAAACAAACGCAGTTAGAAAAATTTTACCGTAAATCAAACTAAAATTTAAACAGAATTTTAAATATAAAATTTTGTAAATTTCAAAATATTCCAAGTCGAAACAAACGCACTTAGAAAAATTTTACCGTAAATCAAACTAAAATTTAAACAGAATTTTAAATATAAAATTTTGTAAATTTCAAAATATGCCAAGTCGAAACAAACGCCCTTAGAAAATTTTTTGCCGTAAATCAAACTAAAATTTAAACAGAATTTTAAATATAAAATTTTGTAAATCTTAAAATATTCCAAGTCGAAGCAAACGCCCTTAGAAAAATTTTACCGTAAATCAAACTAAAATTTAAACAGAATTTTAAATATAAAATTTTGTAAATCTCAAAATATTCTGTCGAAACAAACGCACTTAGAAAAACTTTACCGTAAATCAAACTAAAATTTAAACAGAATTTTAAATATAAAATTTTGTAAATTTCAAAATATTCCAAGTCGAAACAAACGCACTTAGAAAAATTTTTACCGTAAATCAAACTAAAATTTAAACAGAATTTTAAATATAAAATTTTGTAAATCTCAAAATATTCTGTCGAAACAAACGCCCTTAGAAAATTTTTTGCCGTAAATCAAACTAAAATTTAAACAGAATTTTAAATATAAAATTTTGTAAATCTTAAAATATTCCAAGTCGAAGCAAACGCCCTTAGAAAAATTTTATTGTAAATCAAACTAAAATTTAAACAGAATTTTAAATATAAAATTTGGAAATCTCAAAATATTCTAAGTCGAAACAAACGCACTTAGAAAAATTTTACCGTAAATCAAACTAAAATTTAAACAGAATTTTAAATATAAAATTTTGTAAATTTCAAAATATTCCAAGTCGAAACAAACGCACTTAGAAAATTTTTTACCATAAATCAATCTAAAATTTAAACAGAATTTTAAATATAAAATTTTGTATATCTCAAAATATTCTAAGTCGAAACAAACGCACTTAGAAAAATTTTACCGTAAATCAAACTAAAATTTAAACAGAATTATAAATATAAAATTTTGTAAATTTCAAAATATTCTGTCGAAACAAACGCCCTTAGAAAAATTTTTGCCGTAAATCAAACTAAAATTTAAACAGAATTTTAAATATAAAATTTTGTAAATTTCAAAATATTCCAAGTCGAAGCAAACGCCCTTAGAAAAATTTTACCGTAAATCAAACTAAAATTTAAACAGAATTTTAAATATAAAATTTTGTAAATCTCAAAATATTCTAAGTCGAAACAAACGCACTTAGAAAAATTTTACCGTAAATCAAACTAAAATTTAAACAGAATTTTAAATATGAAATTTTGTAAATCTTAAAATATTCCAAGTCGAAGCAAACGCCCTTAGAAAAATTTTACCGTAAATCAAACTAAAATTTAAACAGAATTTTAAATATAAAATTTTGTAAATTTCAAAATATTCTAGGTCGAAACAAACGCACTTAGAAAAATTTTACCGTAAATCAAACTAAAATTTAAACAGAATTTTAAATATAAAATTTTGTAAATCTCAAAATATTCTAAGTCGAAACAAACGCCCTTAGAAAAATTTTTGCCGTAAATCAAACTAAAATTTAAACAGAATTTTAAATATAAAATTTTGTAAATCTTAAAATATTCCAAGTCGAAGCAAACGCCCTTAGAAAAATTTTACCGTAAATCAAACTAAAATTTAAACAGAATTTTAAATATAAAATTTTGTAAATCTCAAAATATTCTAAGTCGAAACAAACGCACTTAGAAAATTTTTACCGTAAATCAAACTAAAATTTAAACAGAATTTTAAATATAAAATTTTGTAAATTTCAAAATATTCCAAGTCGAAACAAACGCACTTAGAAAAATTTTACCGTAAATCAAACTAAAATTTAAACAGAATTTTAAATAAAAAATTTTGTAAATTTCAAAATATTCCAAGTCGAAACAAACGCACTTAGAAAAATTTTACCGTAAATCAAACTAAAATTTAAACAGAATTTTATATATAAAATTTTGTAAATTTCAAAATATTCTAAGTCGAAACAAACGCCCTTACAAAATTTTTTGCCGTAAATCAAACTAAAATTTAAACAGAATTTTAAATATAAAATTTTGTAAATCTTAAAATATTCCAAGTCGAAGCAAACGCCCTTAGAAAAATTTTACCGTAAATCAAACTAAAATTTAAACAGAATTTTAAATATAAAATTTTGTAAATCTCAAAATATTCTGTCGAAACAAACGCACTTAGAAAAATTTTACCGTAAATCAAACTAAAATTTAAACAGAATTTTAAATATAAAATTTTGTAAATTTCAAAATATTCTAAGTCGAAACAAACGCCCTTAGAAAATTTTTTGCCGTAAATCAAACTAAAATTTAAACAGAATTTTAAATATAAAATTTTGTAAATCTTAAAATATTCCAAGTCGAAGCAAACGCCCTTAGAAAAATTTTACCGTAAATCAAACTAAAATTTAAACAGAATTTTAAATATAAAATTTTGTAAATCTCAAAATATTCTGTCGAAACAAACGCACTTAGAAAATTTTTACCGTAAATCAAACTAAAATTTAAACAGAATTTTAAATATAAAATTTTGTAAATCTCAAAATATTCCAAGTCGAAACAAACGCCCTTAGAAAAATTTTTGCCGTAAATCAAACTAAAATTTAAACAGAATTTTAAATATAAAATTTTGTAAATCTTAAAAAATTCCAAGTCGAAGCAAACGCCCTTAGAAAATTTTTACCGTAAATCAAACTAAAATTTAAACAGAATTTTAAATATAAAATTTTGTAAATTTCAAAATATTCTACGTCGAAACAAACGCAGTTAGAAAAATTTTACCGTAAATCAAACTAAAATTTAAACAGAATTTTAAATATAAAATTTTGTAAATTTCAAAATATTCCAAGTCGAAACAAACGCACTTAGAAAAATTTTACCGTAAATCAAACTAAAATTTAAACAGAATTTTAAATATAAAATTTTGTAAATTTCAAAATATGCCAAGTCGAAACAAACGCCCTTAGAAAATTTTTTGCCGTAAATCAAACTAAAATTTAAACAGAATTTTAAATATAAAATTTTGTAAATCTTAAAATATTCCAAGTCGAAGCAAACGCCCTTAGAAAAATTTTACCGTAAATCAAACTAAAATTTAAACAGAATTTTAAATATAAAATTTTGTAAATCTCAAAATATTCTGTCGAAACAAACGCACTTAGAAAAACTTTACCGTAAATCAAACTAAAATTTAAACAGAATTTTAAATATAAAATTTTGTAAATTTCAAAATATTCCAAGTCGAAACAAACGCACTTAGAAAAATTTTTACCGTAAATCAAACTAAAATTTAAACAGAATTTTAAATATAAAATTTTGTAAATCTCAAAATATTCTAAGTCGAAACAAACGCCCTTAGAAAATTTTTTGCCGTAAATCAAACTAAAATTTAAACAGAATTTTAAATATAAAATTTTGTAAATCTTAAAATATTCCAAGTCGAAGCAAACGCCCTTAGAAAAATTTTATTGTAAATCAAACTAAAATTTAAACAGAATTTTAAATATAAAATTTGGAAATCTCAAAATATTCTAAGTCGAAACAAACGCACTTAGAAAAATTTTACCGTAAATCAAACTAAAATTTAAACAGAATTTTAAATATAAAATTTTGTAAATTTCAAAATATTCCAAGTCGAAACAAACGCACTTAGAAAATTTTTTACCATAAATCAATCTAAAATTTAAACAGAATTTTAAATATAAAATTTTGTATATCTCAAAATATTCTAAGTCGAAACAAACGCACTTAGAAAAATTTTACCGTAAATCAAACTAAAATTTAAACAGAATTATAAATATAAAATTTTGTAAATTTCAAAATATTCTGTCGAAACAAACGCCCTTAGAAAATTTTTTGCCGTAAATCAAACTAAAATTTAAACAGAATTTTAAATATAAAATTTTGTAAATCTTAAAATATTCCAAGTCGAAGCAAACGCCCTTAGAAAAATTTTACCGTAAATCAAACTAAAATTTAAACAGAATTTTAAATATAAAATTTTGTAAATCTCAAAATATTCTGTCGAAACAAACGCACTTAGAAAATTTTTACCGTAAATCAAACTAAAATTTAAACAGAATTTTAAATATAAAATTTTGTAAATCTCAAAATATTCCAAGTCGAAACAAACGCCCTTAGAAAAATTTTTGCCGTAAATCAAACTAAAATTTAAACAGAATTTTAAATATAAAATTTTGTAAATCTTAAAATATTCCAAGTCGAAGCAAACGCCCTTAGAAAATTTTTACCGTAAATCAAACTAAAATTTAAACAGAATTTTAAATATAAAATTTTGTAAATTTCAAAATATTCTACGTCGAAACAAACGCAGTTAGAAAAATTTTACCGTAAATCAAACTAAAATTTAAACAGAATTTTAAATATAAAATTTTGTAAATTTCAAAATATTCTAAGTCGAAACAAACGCCCTTAGAAATTTTTTTGCCGTAAATCAAACTAAAATTTAAACAGAATTTTAAATATAAAATTTTGTAAATCTTAAAATATTCCAAGTCGAAGCAAACGCCCTTAGAAAAATTTTACCGTAAATCAAACTAAAATTTAAACAGAATTTTAAATATAAAATTTTGTAAATCTCAAAATATTCTGTCGAAACAAACGCACTTAGAAAATTTTTACCGTAAATCAAACTAAAATTTAAACAGAATTTTAAATATAAAATTTTGTAAATCTCAAAATATTCCAAGTCGAAACAAACGCCCTTAGAAAAATTTTTGCCGTAAATCAAACTAAAATTTAAACAGAATTTTAAATATAAAATTTTGTAAATCTTAAAATATTCCAAGTCGAAGCAAACGCCCTTAGAAAATTTTTACCGTAAATCAAACTAAAATTTAAACAGAATTTTAAATATAAAATTTTGTAAATTTCAAAATATTCTACGTCGAAACAAACGCAGTTAGAAAAATTTTACCGTAAATCAAACTAAAATTTAAACAGAATTTTAAATATAAAATTTTGTAAATTTCAAAATATTCCAAGTCGAAACAAACGCACTTAGAAAAATTTTACCGTAAATCAAACTAAAATTTAAACAGAATTTTAAATATAAAATTTTGTAAATTTCAAAATATGCCAAGTCGAAACAAACGCCCTTAGAAAATTTTTTGCCGTAAATCAAACTAAAATTTAAACAGAATTTTAAATATAAAATTTTGTAAATCTTAAAATATTCCAAGTCGAAGCAAACGCCCTTAGAAAAATTTTACCGTAAATCAAACTAAAATTTAAACAGAATTTTAAATATAAAATTTTGTAAATCTCAAAATATTCTGTCGAAACAAACGCACTTAGAAAAACTTTACCGTAAATCAAACTAAAATTTAAACAGAATTTTAAATATAAAATTTTGTAAATTTCAAAATATTCCAAGTCGAAACAAACGCACTTAGAAAAATTTTTACCGTAAATCAAACTAAAATTTAAACAGAATTTTAAATATAAAATTTTGTAAATCTCAAAATATTCTAAGTCGAAACAAACGCCCTTAGAAAATTTTTTGCCGTAAATCAAACTAAAATTTAAACAGAATTTTAAATATAAAATTTTGTAAATCTTAAAATATTCCAAGTCGAAGCAAACGCCCTTAGAAAAATTTTATTGTAAATCAAACTAAAATTTAAACAGAATTTTAAATATAAAATTTGGAAATCTCAAAATATTCTAAGTCGAAACAAACGCACTTAGAAAAATTTTACCGTAAATCAAACTAAAATTTAAACAGAATTTTAAATATAAAATTTTGTAAATTTCAAAATATTCCAAGTCGAAACAAACGCACTTAGAAAATTTTTTACCATAAATCAATCTAAAATTTAAACAGAATTTTAAATATAAAATTTTGTATATCTCAAAATATTCTAAGTCGAAACAAACGCACTTAGAAAAATTTTACCGTAAATCAAACTAAAATTTAAACAGAATTATAAATATAAAATTTTGTAAATTTCAAAATATTCTGTCGAAACAAACGCCCTTAGAAAATTTTTTGCCGTAAATCAAACTAAAATTTAAACAGAATTTTAAATATAAAATTTTGTAAATCTTAAAATATTCCAAGTCGAAGCAAACGCCCTTAGAAAAATTTTACCGTAAATCAAACTAAAATTTAAACAGAATTTTAAATATAAAATTTTGTAAATCTCAAAATATTCCAAGTCGAAACAAACGCCCTTAGAAAAATTTTTGCCGTAAATCAAACTAAAATTTAAACAGAATTTTAAATATAAAATTTTGTAAATCTTAAAATATTCCAAGTCGAAGCAAACGCCCTTAGAAAATTTTTACCGTAAATCAAACTAAAATTTAAACAGAATTTTAAATATAAAATTTTGTAAATTTCAAAATATTCTACGTCGAAACAAACGCAGTTAGAAAAATTTTACCGTAAATCAAACTAAAATTTAAACAGAATTTTAAATATAAAATTTTGTAAATTTCAAAATATTCCAAGTCGAAACAAACGCACTTAGAAAAATTTTACCGTAAATCAAACTAAAATTTAAACAGAATTTTAAATATAAAATTTTGTAAATTTCAAAATATGCCAAGTCGAAACAAACGCCCTTAGAAAATTTTTTGCCGTAAATCAAACTAAAATTTAAACAGAATTTTAAATATAAAATTTTGTAAATCTTAAAATATTCCAAGTCGAAGCAAACGCCCTTAGAAAAATTTTACCGTAAATCAAACTAAAATTTAAACAGAATTTTAAATATAAAATTTTGTAAATCTCAAAATATTCTGTCGAAACAAACGCACTTAGAAAAACTTTACCGTAAATCAAACTAAAATTTAAACAGAATTTTAAATATAAAATTTTGTAAATTTCAAAATATTCCAAGTCGAAACAAACGCACTTAGAAAAATTTTTACCGTAAATCAAACTAAAATTTAAACAGAATTTTAAATATAAAATTTTGTAAATCTCAAAATATTCTAAGTCGAAACAAACGCCCTTAGAAAATTTTTTGCCGTAAATCAAACTAAAATTTAAACAGAATTTTAAATATAAAATTTTGTAAATCTTAAAATATTCCAAGTCGAAGCAAACGCCCTTAGAAAAATTTTATTGTAAATCAAACTAAAATTTAAACAGAATTTTAAATATAAAATTTGGAAATCTCAAAATATTCTAAGTCGAAACAAACGCACTTAGAAAAATTTTACCGTAAATCAAACTAAAATTTAAACAGAATTTTAAATATAAAATTTTGTAAATTTCAAAATATTCCAAGTCGAAACAAACGCACTTAGAAAATTTTTTACCATAAATCAATCTAAAATTTAAACAGAATTTTAAATATAAAATTTTGTATATCTCAAAATATTCTAAGTCGAAACAAACGCACTTAGAAAAATTTTACCGTAAATCAAACTAAAATTTAAACAGAATTATAAATATAAAATTTTGTAAATTTCAAAATATTCTGTCGAAACAAACGCCCTTAGAAAAATTTTTGCCGTAAATCAAACTAAAATTTAAACAGAATTTTAAATATAAAATTTTGTAAATCTCAAAATATTCTAAGTCGAAACAAACGCACTTAGAAAAATTTTACCGTAAATCAAACTAAAATTTAAACAGAATTTTAAATATAAAATTTTGTAAATTTCAAAATATTCCAAGTCGAAACAAACGCACTTAGAAAAATTTTACCGTAAATCAAACTAAAATTTAAACAGAATTTTAAATATAAAATTTTGTAAATTTCAAAATATTCCAAGTCGAAACAAACGCACTTAGAAAAATTTTACCGTAAATCAAACTAAAATTTAAACAGAATTTTATATATAAAATTTTGTAAATTTCAAAATATTCTAAGTCGAAACAAACGCCCTTAGAAAATTTTTTGCCGTAAATCAAACTAAAATTTAAACAGAATTTTAAATATAAAATTTTGTAAATCTTAAAATATTCCAAGTCGAAGCAAACGCCCTTAGAAAAATTTTACCGTAAATCAAACTAAAATTTAAACAGAATTTTAAATATAAAATTTTGTAAATCTCAAAATATTCTGTCGAAACAAACGCACTTAGAAAATTTTTACCGTAAATCAAACTAAAATTTAAACAGAATTTTAAATATAAAATTTTGTAAATCTCAAAATATTCCAAGTCGAAACAAACGCCCTTAGAAAAATTTTTGCCGTAAATCAAACTAAAATTTAAACAGAATTTTAAATATAAAATTTTGTAAATCTTAAAATATTCCAAGTCGAAGCAAACGCCCTTAGAAAATTTTTACCGTAAATCAAACTAAAATTTAAACAGAATTTTAAATATAAAATTTTGTAAATTTCAAAATATTCTACGTCGAAACAAACGCAGTTAGAAAAATTTTACCGTAAATCAAACTAAAATTTAAACAGAATTTTAAATATAAAATTTTGTAAATTTCAAAATATTCCAAGTCGAAACAAACGCACTTAGAAAATTTTTACCGTAAATCAAACTAAAATTTAAACAGAATTTTAAATATAAAATTTTGTAAATTTCAAAATATGCCAAGTCGAAACAAACGCCCTTAGAAAATTTTTTGCCGTAAATCAAACTAAAATTTAAACAGAATTTTAAATATAAAATTTTGTAAATCTTAAAATATTCCAAGTCGAAGCAAACGCCCTTAGAAAAATTTTACCGTAAATCAAACTAAAATTTAAACAGAATTTTAAATATAAAATTTTGTAAATCTCAAAATATTCTGTCGAAACAAACGCACTTAGAAAAACTTTACCGTAAATCAAACTAAAATTTAAACAGAATTTTAAATATAAAATTTTGTAAATTTCAAAATATTCCAAGTCGAAACAAACGCACTTAGAAAAATTTTTACCGTAAATCAAACTAAAATTTAAACAGAATTTTAAATATAAAATTTTGTAAATCTCAAAATATTCTAAGTCGAAACAAACGCCCTTAGAAAATTTTTTGCCGTAAATCAAACTAAAATTTAAACAGAATTTTAAATATAAAATTTTGTAAATCTTAAAATATTCCAAGTCGAAGCAAACGCCCTTAGAAAAATTTTATTGTAAATCAAACTAAAATTTAAACAGAATTTTAAATATAAAATTTGGAAATCTCAAAATATTCTAAGTCGAAACAAACGCACTTAGAAAAATTTTACCGTAAATCAAACTAAAATTTAAACAGAATTTTAAATATAAAATTTTGTAAATTTCAAAATATTCCAAGTCGAAACAAACGCACTTAGAAAATTTTTTACCATAAATCAATCTAAAATTTAAACAGAATTTTAAATATAAAATTTTGTATATCTCAAAATATTCTAAGTCGAAACAAACGCACTTAGAAAAATTTTACCGTAAATCAAACTAAAATTTAAACAGAATTATAAATATAAAATTTTGTAAATTTCAAAATATTCTGTCGAAACAAACGCCCTTAGAAAATTTTTTGCCGTAAATCAAACTAAAATTTAAACAGAATTTTAAATATAAAATTTTGTAAATCTTAAAATATTCCAAGTCGAAGCAAACGCCCTTAGAAAAATTTTACCGTAAATCAAACTAAAATTTAAACAGAATTTTAAATATAAAATTTTGTAAATCTCAAAATATTCTGTCGAAACAAACGCACTTAGAAAATTTTTACCGTAAATCAAACTAAAATTTAAACAGAATTTTAAATATAAAATTTTGTAAATCTCAAAATATTCCAAGTCGAAACAAACGCCCTTAGAAAAATTTTTGCCGTAAATCAAACTAAAATTTAAACAGAATTTTAAATATAAAATTTTGTAAATCTTAAAATATTCCAAGTCGAAGCAAACGCCCTTAGAAAATTTTTACCGTAAATCAAACTAAAATTTAAACAGAATTTTAAATATAAAATTTTGTAAATTTCAAAATATTCTACGTCGAAACAAACGCAGTTAGAAAAATTTTACCGTAAATCAAACTAAAATTTAAACAGAATTTTAAATATAAAATTTTGTAAATTTCAAAATATTCTAAGTCGAAACAAACGCCCTTAGAAAATTTTTTGCCGTAAATCAAACTAAAATTTAAACAGAATTTTAAATATAAAATTTTGTAAATCTTAAAATATTCCAAGTCGAAGCAAACGCCCTTAGAAAAATTTTACCGTAAATCAAACTAAAATTTAAACAGAATTTTAAATATAAAATTTTGTAAATCTCAAAATATTCTGTCGAAACAAACGCACTTAGAAAATTTTTACCGTAAATCAAACTAAAATTTAAACAGAATTTTAAATATAAAATTTTGTAAATCTCAAAATATTCCAAGTCGAAACAAACGCCCTTAGAAAAATTTTTGCCGTAAATCAAACTAAAATTTAAACAGAATTTTAAATATAAAATTTTGTAAATCTTAAAATATTCCAAGTCGAAGCAAACGCCCTTAGAAAATTTTTACCGTAAATCAAACTAAAATTTAAACAGAATTTTAAATATAAAATTTTGTAAATTTCAAAATATTCTACGTCGAAACAAACGCAGTTAGAAAAATTTTACCGTAAATCAAACTAAAATTTAAACAGAATTTTAAATATAAAATTTTGTAAATTTCAAAATATTCCAAGTCGAAACAAACGCACTTAGAAAAATTTTACCGTAAATCAAACTAAAATTTAAACAGAATTTTAAATATAAAATTTTGTAAATTTCAAAATATGCCAAGTCGAAACAAACGCCCTTAGAAAATTTTTTGCCGTAAATCAAACTAAAATTTAAACAGAATTTTAAATATAAAATTTTGTAAATCTTAAAATATTCCAAGTCGAAGCAAACGCCCTTAGAAAAATTTTACCGTAAATCAAACTAAAATTTAAACAGAATTTTAAATATAAAATTTTGTAAATCTCAAAATATTCTGTCGAAACAAACGCACTTAGAAAAACTTTACCGTAAATCAAACTAAAATTTAAACAGAATTTTAAATATAAAATTTTGTAAATTTCAAAATATTCCAAGTCGAAACAAACGCACTTAGAAAATTTTTTACCGTAAATCAAACTAAAATTTAAACAGAATTTTAAATATAAAATTTTGTAAATCTCAAAATATTCTAAGTCGAAACAAACGCCCTTAGAAAATTTTTTGCCGTAAATCAAACTAAAATTTAAACAGAATTTTAAATATAAAATTTTGTAAATCTTAAAATATTCCAAGTCGAAGCAAACGCCCTTAGAAAAATTTTATTGTAAATCAAACTAAAATTTAAACAGAATTTTAAATATAAAATTTGGAAATCTCAAAATATTCTAAGTCGAAACAAACGCACTTAGAAAAATTTTACCGTAAATCAAACTAAAATTTAAACAGAATTTTAAATATAAAATTTTGTAAATTTCAAAATATTCCAAGTCGAAACAAACGCACTTAGAAAATTTTTTACCATAAATCAATCTAAAATTTAAACAGAATTTTAAATATAAAATTTTGTATATCTCAAAATATTCTAAGTCGAAACAAACGCACTTAGAAAAATTTTACCGTAAATCAAACTAAAATTTAAACAGAATTATAAATATAAAATTTTGTAAATTTCAAAATATTCTGTCGAAACAAACGCCCTTAGAAAATTTTTTGCCGTAAATCAAACTAAAATTTAAACAGAATTTTAAATATAAAATTTTGTAAATCTTAAAATATTCCAAGTCGAAGCAAACGCCCTTAGAAAAATTTTACCGTAAATCAAACTAAAATTTAAACAGAATTTTAAATATAAAATTTTGTAAATCTCAAAATATTCTGTCGAAACAAACGCACTTAGAAAATTTTTACCGTAAATCAAACTAAAATTTAAACAGAATTTTAAATATAAAATTTTGTAAATCTCAAAATATTCCAAGTCGAAACAAACGCCCTTAGAAAAATTTTTGCCGTAAATCAAACTAAAATTTAAACAGAATTTTAAATATAAAATTTTGTAAATCTTAAAATATTCCAAGTCGAAGCAAACGCCCTTAGAAAATTTTTACCGTAAATCAAACTAAAATTTAAACAGAATTTTAAATATAAAATTTTGTAAATTTCAAAATATTCTACGTCGAAACAAACGCAGTTAGAAAAATTTTACCGTAAATCAAACTAAAATTTAAACAGAATTTTAAATATAAAATTTTGTAAATTTCAAAATATTCCAAGTCGAAACAAACGCACTTAGAAAAATTTTACCGTAAATCAAACTAAAATTTAAACAGAATTTTAAATATAAAATTTTGTAAATTTCAAAATATGCCAAGTCGAAACAAACGCCCTTAGAAAATTTTTTGCCGTAAATCAAACTAAAATTTAAACAGAATTTTAAATATAAAATTTTGTAAATCTTAAAATATTCCAAGTCGAAGCAAACGCCCTTAGAAAAATTTTACCGTAAATCAAACTAAAATTTAAACAGAATTTTAAATATAAAATTTTGTAAATCTCAAAATATTCTGTCGAAACAAACGCACTTAGAAAAACTTTACCGTAAATCAAACTAAAATTTAAACAGAATTTTAAATATAAAATTTTGTAAATTTCAAAATATTCCAAGTCGAAACAAACGCACTTAGAAAAATTTTTACCGTAAATCAAACTAAAATTTAAACAGAATTTTAAATATAAAATTTTGTAAATCTCAAAATATTCTAAGTCGAAACAAACGCCCTTAGAAAATTTTTTGCCGTAAATCAAACTAAAATTTAAACAGAATTTTAAATATAAAATTTTGTAAATCTTAAAATATTCCAAGTCGAAGCAAACGCCCTTAGAAAAATTTTATTGTAAATCAAACTAAAATTTAAACAGAATTTTAAATATAAAATTTGGAAATCTCAAAATATTCTAAGTCGAAACAAACGCACTTAGAAAAATTTTACCGTAAATCAAACTAAAATTTAAACAGAATTTTAAATATAAAATTTTGTAAATTTCAAAATATTCCAAGTCGAAACAAACGCACTTAGAAAATTTTTTACCATAAATCAATCTAAAATTTAAACAGAATTTTAAATATAAAATTTTGTATATCTCAAAATATTCTAAGTCGAAACAAACGCACTTAGAAAAATTTTACCGTAAATCAAACTAAAATTTAAACAGAATTATAAATATAAAATTTTGTAAATTTCAAAATATTCTGTCGAAACAAACGCCCTTAGAAAAATTTTTGCCGTAAATCAAACTAAAATTTAAACAGAATTTTAAATATAAAATTTTGTAAATCTTAAAATATTCCAAGTCGAAGCAAACGCCCTTAGAAAAATTTTACCGTAAATCAAACTAAAATTTAAACAGAATTTTAAATATAAAATTTTGTAAATCTCAAAATATTCTAAGTCGAAACAAACGCACTTAGAAAAATTTTACCGTAAATCAAACTAAAATTTAAACAGAATTTTAAATATAAAATTTTGTAAATTTCAAAATATTCCAAGTCGAAACAAACGCACTTAGAAAAATTTTACCGTAAATCAAACTAAAATTTAAACAGAATTTTAAATATAAAATTTTGTAAATTTCAAAATATTCCAAGTCGAAACAAACGCACTTAGAAAAATTTTACCGTAAATCAAACTAAAATTTAAACAGAATTTTATATATAAAATTTTGTAAATTTCAAAATATTCTAAGTCGAAACAAACGCCCTTAGAAAATTTTTTGCCGTAAATCAAACTAAAATTTAAACAGAATTTTAAATATAAAATTTTGTAAATCTTAAAATATTCCAAGTCGAAGCAAACGCCCTTAGAAAAATTTTACCGTAAATCAAACTAAAATTTAAACAGAATTTTAAATATAAAATTTTGTAAATCTCAAAATATTCTGTCGAAACAAACGCACTTAGAAAATTTTTACCGTAAATCAAACTAAAATTTAAACAGAATTTTAAATATAAAATTTTGTAAATCTCAAAATATTCCAAGTCGAAACAAACGCCCTTAGAAAATTTTTTGCCGTAAATCAAACTAAAATTTAAACAGAATTTTAAATATAAAATTTTGTAAATCTTAAAATATTCCAAGTCGAAGCAAACGCCCTTAGAAAAATTTTATTGTAAATCAAACTAAAATTTAAACAGAATTTTAAATATAAAATTTGGAAATCTCAAAATATTCTAAGTCGAAACAAACGCACTTAGAAAAATTTTACCGTAAATCAAACTAAAATTTAAACAGAATTTTAAATATAAAATTTTGTAAATTTCAAAATATTCCAAGTCGAAACAAACGCACTTAGAAAATTTTTTACCATAAATCAATCTAAAATTTAAACAGAATTTTAAATATAAAATTTTGTATATCTCAAAATATTCTAAGTCGAAACAAACGCACTTAGAAAAATTTTACCGTAAATCAAACTAAAATTTAAACAGAATTATAAATATAAAATTTTGTAAATTTCAAAATATTCTGTCGAAACAAACGCCCTTAGAAAAATTTTTGCCGTAAATCAAACTAAAATTTAAACAGAATTTTAAATATAAAATTTTGTAAATTTCAAAATATTCCAAGTCGAAGCAAACGCCCTTAGAAAAATTTTACCGTAAATCAAACTAAAATTTAAACAGAATTTTAAATATAAAATTTTGTAAATCTCAAAATATTCTAAGTCGAAACAAACGCACTTAGAAAAATTTTACCGTAAATCAAACTAAAATTTAAACAGAATTTTAAATATGAAATTTTGTAAATCTTAAAATATTCCAAGTCGAAGCAAACGCCCTTAGAAAAATTTTACCGTAAATCAAACTAAAATTTAAACAGAATTTTAAATATAAAATTTTGTAAATTTCAAAATATTCTAGGTCGAAACAAACGCACTTAGAAAAATTTTACCGTAAATCAAACTAAAATTTAAACAGAATTTTAAATATAAAATTTTGTAAATCTCAAAATATTCTAAGTCGAAACAAACGCCCTTAGAAAAATTTTTGCCGTAAATCAAACTAAAATTTAAACAGAATTTTAAATATAAAATTTTGTAAATCTTAAAATATTCCAAGTCGAAGCAAACGCCCTTAGAAAAATTTTACCGTAAATCAAACTAAAATTTAAACAGAATTTTAAATATAAAATTTTGTAAATCTCAAAATATTCTAAGTCGAAACAAACGCACTTAGAAAATTTTTACCGTAAATCAAACTAAAATTTAAACAGAATTTTAAATATAAAATTTTGTAAATTTCAAAATATTCCAAGTCGAAACAAACGCACTTAGAAAAATTTTACCGTAAATCAAACTAAAATTTAAACAGAATTTTAAATAAAAATTTTTGTAAATTTCAAAATATTCCAAGTCGAAACAAACGCACTTAGAAAAATTTTACCGTAAATCAAACTAAAATTTAAACAGAATTTTATATATAAAATTTTGTAAATTTCAAAATATTCTAAGTCGAAACAAACGCCCTTACAAAATTTTTTGCCGTAAATCAAACTAAAATTTAAACAGAATTTTAAATATAAAATTTTGTAAATCTTAAAATATTCCAAGTCGAAGCAAACGCCCTTAGAAAAATTTTACCGTAAATCAAACTAAAATTTAAACAGAATTTTAAATATAAAATTTTGTAAATCTCAAAATATTCTGTCGAAACAAACGCACTTAGAAAAATTTTACCGTAAATCAAATTAAAATTTAAACAGAATTTTAAATATAAAATTTTGTAAATTTCAAAATATTCTAAGTCGAAACAAACGCCCTTAGAAAATTTTTTGCAGTAAATCAAACTAAAATTTAAACAGAATTTTAAATATAAAATTTTGTAAATCTTAAAATATTCCAAGTCGAAGCAAACGCCCTTAGAAAAATTTTACCGTAAATCAAACTAAAATTTAAACAGAATTTTAAATATAAAATTTTGTAAATCTCAAAATATTCTGTCGAAACAAACGCACTTAGAAAATTTTTACCGTAAATCAAACTAAAATTTAAACAGAATTTTAAATATAAAATTTTGTAAATCTCAAAATATTCCAAGTCGAAACAAACGCCCTTAGAAAAATTTTTGCCGTAAATCAAACTAAAATTTAAACAGAATTTTAAATATAAAATTTTGTAAATCTTAAAATATTCCAAGTCGAAGCAAACGCCCTTAGAAAATTTTTACCGTAAATCAAACTAAAATTTAAACAGAATTTTAAATATAAAATTTTGTAAATTTCAAAATATTCTACGTCGAAACAAACGCAGTTAGAAAAATTTTACCGTAAATCAAACTAAAATTTAAACAGAATTTTAAATATAAAATTTTGTAAATTTCAAAATATTCCAAGTCGAAACAAACGCACTTAGAAAAATTTTACCGTAAATCAAACTAAAATTTAAACAGAATTTTAAATATAAAATTTTGTAAATTTCAAAATATGCCAAGTCGAAACAAACGCCCTTAGAAAATTTTTTGCCGTAAATCAAACTAAAATTTAAACAGAATTTTAAATATAAAATTTTGTAAATCTTAAAATATTCCAAGTCGAAGCAAACGCCCTTAGAAAAATTTTACCGTAAATCAAACTAAAATTTAAACAGAATTTTAAATATAAAATTTTGTAAATCTCAAAATATTCTGTCGAAACAAACGCACTTAGAAAAACTTTACCGTAAATCAAACTAAAATTTAAACAGAATTTTAAATATAAAATTTTGTAAATTTCAAAATATTCCAAGTCGAAACAAACGCACTTAGAAAATTTTTTACCGTAAATCAAACTAAAATTTAAACAGAATTTTAAATATAAAATTTTGTAAATCTCAAAATATTCTAAGTCGAAACAAACGCCCTTAGAAAATTTTTTGCCGTAAATCAAACTAAAATTTAAACAGAATTTTAAATATAAAATTTTGTAAATCTTAAAATATTCCAAGTCGAAGCAAACGCCCTTAGAAAAATTTTATTGTAAATCAAACTAAAATTTAAACAGAATTTTAAATATAAAATTTGGAAATCTCAAAATATTCTAAGTCGAAACAAACGCACTTAGAAAAATTTTACCGTAAATCAAACTAAAATTTAAACAGAATTTTAAATATAAAATTTTGTAAATTTCAAAATATTCCAAGTCGAAACAAACGCACTTAGAAAATTTTTTACCATAAATCAATCTAAAATTTAAACAGAATTTTAAATATAAAATTTTGTATATCTCAAAATATTCTAAGTCGAAACAAACGCACTTAGAAAAATTTTACCGTAAATCAAACTAAAATTTAAACAGAATTATAAATATAAAATTTTGTAAATTTCAAAATATTCTGTCGAAACAAACGCCCTTAGAAAATTTTTTGCCGTAAATCAAACTAAAATTTAAACAGAATTTTAAATATAAAATTTTGTAAATTTCAAAATATTCCAAGTCGAAGCAAACGCCCTTAGAAAAATTTTACCGTAAATCAAACTAAAATTTAAACAGAATTTTAAATATAAAATTTTGTAAATCTCAAAATATTCTAAGTCGAAACAAACGCACTTAGAAAAATTATACCGTAAATCAAACTAAAATTTAAACAGAATTTTAAATATGAAATTTTGTAAATCTTAAAATATTCCAAGTCGAAGCAAACGCCCTTAGAAAAATTTTACCGTAAATCAAACTAAAATTTAAACAGAATTTTAAATATAAAATTTTGTAAATTTCAAAATATTCTAGGTCGAAACAAACGCACTTAGAAAAATTTTACCGTAAATCAAACTAAAATTTAAACAGAATTTTAAATATAAAATTTTGTAAATCTCAAAATATTCTAAGTCGAAACAAACGCCCTTAGAAAAATTTTTGCCGTAAATCAAACTAAAATTTAAACAGAATTTTAAATATAAAATTTTGTAAATCTTAAAATATTCCAAGTCGAAGCAAACGCCCTTAGAAAAATTTTACCGTAAATCAAACTAAAATTTAAACAGAATTTTAAATATAAAATTTTGTATATCTCAAAATATTCCAAGTCGAAACAAACGCACTTAGAAAAATTTTTACCGTAAATCAAACTAAAATTTAAACAGAATTTTAAATATAAAATTTTGTAAATCTCAAAATATTCTAAGTCGAAACAAACGCCCTTAGAAAATTTTTTGCCGTAAATCAAACTAAAATTTAAACAGAATTTTAAATATAAAATTTTGTAAATCTTAAAATATTCCAAGTCGAAGCAAACGCCCTTAGAAAAATTTTATTGTAAATCAAACTAAAATTTAAACAGAATTTTAAATATAAAATTTGGAAATCTCAAAATATTCTAAGTCGAAACAAACGCACTTAGAAAAATTTTACCGTAAATCAAACTAAAATTTAAACAGAATTTTAAATATAAAATTTTGTAAATTTCAAAATATTCCAAGTCGAAACAAACGCACTTAGAAAATTTTTTACCATAAATCAATCTAAAATTTAAACAGAATTTTAAATATAAAATTTTGTATATCTCAAAATATTCTAAGTCGAAACAAACGCACTTAGAAAAATTTTACCGTAAATCAAACTAAAATTTAAACAGAATTATAAATATAAAATTTTGTAAATTTCAAAATATTCTGTCGAAACAAACGCCCTTAGAAAAATTTTTGCCGTAAATCAAACTAAAATTTAAACAGAATTTTAAATATAAAATTTTGTAAATTTCAAAATATTCCAAGTCGAAGCAAACGCCCTTAGAAAAATTTTACCGTAAATCAAACTAAAATTTAAACAGAATTTTAAATATAAAATTTTGTAAATCTCAAAATATTCTAAGTCGAAACAAACGCACTTAGAAAAATTTTACCGTAAATCAAACTAAAATTTAAACAGAATTTTAAATATGAAATTTTGTAAATCTTAAAATATTCCAAGTCGAAGCAAACGCCCTTAGAAAAATTTTACCGTAAATCAAACTAAAATTTAAACAGAATTTTAAATATAAAATTTTGTAAATTTCAAAATATTCTAGGTCGAAACAAACGCACTTAGAAAAATTTTACCGTAAATCAAACTAAAATTTAAACAGAATTTTAAATATAAAATTTTGTAAATCTTAAAATATTCCAAGTCGAAGCAAACGCCCTTAGAAAAATTTTACCGTAAATCAAACTAAAATTTAAACAGAATTTTAAATATAAAATTTTGTAAATTTCAAAATATTCCAAGTCGAAACAAACGCACTTAGAAAAATTTTACCGTAAATCAAACTAAAATTTAAACAGAATTTTAAATATAAAATTTTGTAAATTTCAAAATATGCCAAGTCGAAACAAACGCCCTTAGAAAATTTTTTGCCGTAAATCAAACTAAAATTTAAACAGAATTTTAAATATAAAATTTTGTAAATCTTAAAATATTCCAAGTCGAAGCAAACGCCCTTAGAAAAATTTTACCGTAAATCAAACTAAAATTTAAACAGAATTTTAAATATAAAATTTTGTAAATCTCAAAATATTCTGTCGAAACAAACGCACTTAGAAAAACTTTACCGTAAATCAAACTAAAATTTAAACAGAATTTTAAATATAAAATTTTGTAAATTTCAAAATATTCCAAGTCGAAACAAACGCACTTAGAAAAATTTTTACCGTAAATCAAACTAAAATTTAAACAGAATTTTAAATATAAAATTTTGTAAATCTCAAAATATTCTAAGTCGAAACAAACGCCCTTAGAAAATTTTTTGCCGTAAATCAAACTAAAATTTAAACAGAATTTTAAATATAAAATTTTGTAAATCTTAAAATATTCCAAGTCGAAGCAAACGCCCTTAGAAAAATTTTATTGTAAATCAAACTAAAATTTAAACAGAATTTTAAATATAAAATTTGGAAATCTCAAAATATTCTAAGTCGAAACAAACGCACTTAGAAAAATTTTACCGTAAATCAAACTAAAATTTAAACAGAATTTTAAATATAAAATTTTGTAAATTTCAAAATATTCCAAGTCGAAACAAACGCACTTAGAAAATTTTTTACCATAAATCAATCTAAAATTTAAACAGAATTTTAAATATAAAATTTTGTATATCTCAAAATATTCCAAGTCGAAACAAACGCACTTAGAAAATTTTTTACCATAAATCAATCTAAAATTTAAACAGAATTTTAAATATAAAATTTTGTATATCTCAAAATATTCTAAGTCGAAACAAACGCACTTAGAAAAATTTTACCGTAAATCAAACTAAAATTTAAACAGAATTATAAATATAAATTTTTGTAAATTTCAAAATATTCTGTCGAAACAAACGCCCTTAGAAAAATTTTTGCCGTAAATCAAACTAAAATTTAAACAGAATTTTAAATATAAAATTTTGTAAATTTCAAAATATTCCAAGTCGAAGCAAACGCCCTTAGAAAAATTTTACCGTAAATCAAACTAAAATTTAAACAGAATTTTAAATATAAAATTTTGTAAATCTCAAAATATTCTAAGTCGAAACAAACGCACTTAGAAAAATTTTACCGTAAATCAAACTAAAATTTAAACAGAATTTTAAATATGAAATTTTGTAAATCTTAAAATATTCCAAGTCGAAGCAAACGCCCTTAGAAAAATTTTACCGTAAATCAAACTAAAATTTAAACAGAATTTTAAATATAAAATTTTGTAAATTTCAAAATATTCTAGGTCGAAACAAACGCACTTAGAAAAATTTTACCGTAAATCAAACTAAAATTTAAACAGAATTTTAAATATAAAATTTTGTAAATCTCAAAATATTCTAAGTCGAAACAAACGCCCTTAGAAAAATTTTTGCCGTAAATCAAACTAAAATTTAAACAGAATTTTAAATATAAAATTTTGTAAATCTTAAAATATTCCAAGTCGAAGTAAACGCCCTTAGAAAAATTTTACCGTAAATCAAACTAAAATTTAAACAGAATTTTAAATATAAAATTTTGTAAATCTCAAAATATTCCAAGTCGAAACAAACGCACTTAGAAAATTTTTACCGTAAATCAAACTAAAATTTAAACAGAATTTTAAATATAAAATTTTGTAAATTTCAAAATATTCCAAGTCGAAACAAACGCACTTAGAAAAATTTTACCGTAAATCAAACTAAAATTTAAACAGAATTTTAAATAAAAATTTTTGTAAATTTCAAAATATTCCAAGTCGAAACAAACGCACTTAGAAAAATTTTACCGTAAATCAAACTAAAATTTAAACAGAATTTTATATATAAAATTTTGTAAATTTCAAAATATTCTAAGTCGAAACAAACGCCCTTACAAAATTTTTTGCCGTAAATCAAACTAAAATTTAAACAGAATTTTAAATATAAAATTTTGTAAATCTTAAAATATTCCAAGTCGAAGCAAACGCCCTTAGAAAAATTTTACCGTAAATCAAACTAAAATTTAAACAGAATTTTAAATATAAAATTTTGTAAATCTCAAAATATTCTGTCGAAACAAACGCACTTAGAAAAATTTTACCGTAAATCAAACTAAAATTTAAACAGAATTTTAAATATAAAATTTTGTAAATCTCAAAATATTCTAAGTCGAAACAAACGCCCTTAGAAAAATTTTTGCCGTAAATCAAACTAAAATTTAAACAGAATTTTAAATATAAAATTTTGTAAATCTTAAAATATTCCAAGTCGAAGCAAACGCCCTTAGAAAATTTTTACCGTAAATCAAACTAAAATTTAAACAGAATTTTAAATATAAAATTTTGTAAATTTCAAAATATTCTACGTCGAAACAAACGCACTTAGAAAAATTTTACCGTAAATCAAACTAAAATTTAAACAGAATTTTAAATATAAAATTTTGTAAATCTCAAAATATTCTAAGTCGAAACAAACGCACTTAGAAAATTTTTACCGTAAATCAAACTAAATTTTAAACAGAATTTTAAATATAAAATTTTGTAAATTTCAAAATATTCTAAGTCGAAACAAACGCAGTTAGAAAAATTTTACCGTAAATCAAACTAAAATTTAAACAGAATTTTAAATATAAAATTTTGTAAATCTCAAAATATTCCAAGTCGAAACAAACGCCCTTAGAAAAATTTTTGCCGTAAATCAAACTAAAATTTAAACAGAATTTTAAATATAAAATTTTGTAAATCTTAAAATATTCCAAGTCGAAGCAAACGCCCTTAGAAAATTTTTACCGTAAATCAAACTAAAATTTAAACAGAATTTTAAATATAAAATTTTGTAAATTTCAAAATATTCCAAGTCGAAACAAACGCAGTTAGAAAAATTTTACCGTAAATCAAACTAAAATTTAAACAGAATTTTAAATATAAAATTTTGTAAATTTCAAAATATTCCAAGTCGAAACAAACGCACTTAGAAAAATTTTACCGTAAATCAAACTAAAATTTAAACAGAATTTTAAATATAAAATTTTGTAAATTTCAAAATATGCCAAGTCGAAACAAACGCCCTTAGAAAATTTTTTGCCGTAAATCAAACTAAAATTTAAACAGAATTTTAAATATAAAATTTTGTAAATCTTAAAATATTCCAAGTCGAAGCAAACGCCCTTAGAAAAATTTTACCGTAAATCAAACTAAAATTTAAACAGAATTTTAAATATAAAATTTTGTAAATCTCAAAATATTCTGTCGAAACAAACGCACTTAGAAAAACTTTACCGTAAATCAAACTAAAATTTAAACAGAATTTTAAATATAAAATTTTGTAAATTTCAAAATATTCCAAGTCGAAACAAACGCCCTTAGAAAAATTTTTGCCGTAAATCAAACTAAAATTTAAACAGAATTTTAAATATAAAATTTTGTAAATCTTAAAATATTCCAAGTCGAAGCAAACGCCCTTAGAAAATTTTTACCGTAAATCAAACTAAAATTTAAACAGAATTTTAAATATAAAATTTTGTAAATTTCAAAATATTCCAAGTCGAAACAAACGCAGTTAGAAAAATTTTACCGTAAATCAAACTAAAATTTAAACAGAATTTTAAATATAAAATTTTGTAAATTTCAAAATATTCCAAGTCGAAACAAACGCACTTACAAAAATTTTACCGTAAATCAAACTAAAATTTAAACAGAATTTTAAATATAAAATTTTGTAAATTTCAAAATATGCCAAGTCGAAACAAACGCCCTTAGAAAATTTTTTGCCGTAAATCAAACTAAAATTTAAACAGAATTTTAAATATAAAATTTTGTAAATCTTAAAATATTCCAAGTCGAAGCAAACGCCCTTAGAAAAATTTTACCGTAAATCAAACTAAAATTTAAACAGAATTTTAAATATAAAATTTTGTAAATCTCAAAATATTCTGTCGAAACAAACGCACTTAGAAAAACTTTACCGTAAATCAAACTAAAATTTAAACAGAATTTTAAATATAAAATTTTGTAAATTTCAAAATATTCCAAGTCGAAACAAACGCACTTAGAAAAATTTTTACCGTAAATCAAACTAAAATTTAAACAGAATTTTAAATATAAAATTTTGTAAATCTCAAAATATTCTAAGTCGAAACAAACGCCCTTAGAAAATTTTTTGCCGTAAATCAAACTAAAATTTAAACAGAATTTTAAATATAAAATTTTGTAAATCTTAAAATATTCCAAGTCGAAGCAAACGCCCTTAGAAAAATTTTATTGTAAATCAAACTAAAATTTAAACAGAATTTTAAATATAAAATTTGGAAATCTCAAAATATTCTAAGTCGAAACAAACGCACTTAGAAAAATTTTACCGTAAATCAAACTAAAATTTAAACAGAATTTTAAATATAAAATTTTGTAAATTTCAAAATATTCCAAGTCGAAACAAACGCACTTAGAAAATTTTTTACCATAAATCAATCTAAAATTTAAACAGAATTTTAAATATAAAATTTTGTATATCTCAAAATATTCTAAGTCGAAACAAACGCACTTAGAAAAATTTTACCGTAAATCAAACTAAAATTTAAACAGAATTATAAATATAAAATTTTGTAAATTTCAAAATATTCTGTCGAAACAAACGCCCTTAGAAAAATTTTTGCCGTAAATCAAACTAAAATTTAAACAGAATTTTAAATATAAAATTTTGTAAATTTCAAAATATTCCAAGTCGAAGCAAACGCCCTTAGAAAAATTTTACCGTAAATCAAACTAAAATTTAAACAGAATTTTAAATATAAAATTTTGTAAATCTCAAAATATTCTAAGTCGAAACAAACGCACTTAGAAAAATTTTACCGTAAATCAAACTAAAATTTAAACAGAATTTTAAATATGAAATTTTGTAAATCTTAAAATATTCCAAGTCGAAGCAAACGCCCTTAGAAAAATTTTACCGTAAATCAAACTAAAATTTAAACAGAATTTTAAATATAAAATTTTGTAAATTTCAAAATATTCTAGGTCGAAACAAACGCACTTAGAAAAATTTTACCGTAAATCAAACTAAAATTTAAACAGAATTTTAAATATAAAATTTTGTAAATCTTAAAATATTCCAAGTCGAAGCAAACGCCCTTAGAAAAATTTTACCGTAAATCAAACTAAAATTTAAACAGAATTTTAAATATAAAATTTTGTAAATCTCAAAATATTCTAAGTCGAAACAAACGCACTTAGAAAAATTTTACCGTAAATCAAACTAAAATTTAAACAGAATTTTAAATATGAAATTTTGTAAATCTTAAAATATTCCAAGTCGAAGCAAACGCCCTTAGAAAATTTTTTGCCGTAAATCAAACTAAAATTTAAACAGAATTTTAAATATAAAATTTTGTAAATCTTAAAATATTCCAAGTCGAAGCAAACGCCCTTAGAAAAATTTTACCGTAAATCAAACTAAAATTTAAACAGAATTTTAAATATAAAATTTTGTAAATCTCAAAATATTCTGTCGAAACAAACGCACTTAGAAAAACTTTACCGTAAATCAAACTAAAATTTAAACAGAATTTTAAATATAAAATTTTGTAAATTTCAAAATATTCCAAGTCGAAACAAACGCACTTAGAAAAATTTTTACCGTAAATCAAACTAAAATTTAAACAGAATTTTAAATATAAAATTTTGTAAATCTCAAAATATTCTAAGTCGAAACAAACGCCCTTGGAAAATTTTTTGCCGTAAATCAAACTAAAATTTAAACAGAATTTTAAATATAAAATTTTGTAAATCTTAAAATATTCCAAGTCGAAGCAAACGCCCTTAGAAAAATTTTATTGTAAATCAAACAAAAATTTAAACAGAATTTTAAATATAAAATTTGGAAATCTCAAAATATTCTAAGTCGAAACAAACGCACTTAGAAAAATTTTACCGTAAATCAAACTAAAATTTAAACAGAATTTTAAATATAAAATTTTGTAAATTTCAAAATATTCCAAGTCGAAACAAACGCACTTAGAAAATTTTTTACCATAAATCAATCTAAAATTTAAACAGAATTTTAAATATAAAATTTTGTATATCTCAAAATATTCTAAGTCGAAACAAACGCACTTAGAAAAATTTTACCGTAAATCAAACTAAAATTTAAACAGAATTATAAATATAAAATTTTGTAAATTTCAAAATATTCTGTCGAAACAAACGCCCTTAGAAAAATTTTTGCCGTAAATCAAACTAAAATTTAAACAGAATTTTAAATATAAAATTTTGTAAATTTCAAAATATTCCAAGTCGAAGCAAACGCCCTTAGAAAAATTTTACCGTAAATCAAACTAAAATTTAAACAGAATTTTAAATATAAAATTTTGTAAATCTCAAAATATTCTAAGTCGAAACAAACGCACTTAGAAAAATTTTACCGTAAATCAAACTAAAATTTAAACAGAATTTTAAATATGAAATTTTGTAAATCTTAAAATATTCCAAGTCGAAGCAAACGCCCTTAGAAAAATTTTACCGTAAATCAAACTAAAATTTAAACAGAATTTTAAATATAAAATTTTGTAAATTTCAAAATATTCTAGGTCGAAACAAACGCACTTAGAAAAATTTTACCGTAAATCAAACTAAAATTTAAACAGAATTTTAAATATAAAATTTTGTAAATCTTAAAATATTCCAAGTCGAAGCAAACGCCCTTAGAAAAATTTTACCGTAAATCAAACTAAAATTTAAACAGAATTTTAAATATAAAATTTTGTAAATTTCAAAATATTCCAAGTCGAAACAAACGCACTTAGAAAAATTTTACCGTAAATCAAACTAAAATTTAAACAGAATTTTAAATAAAAATTTTTGTAAATTTCAAAATATTCCAAGTCGAAACAAACGCACTTAGAAAAATTTTACCGTAAATCAAACTAAAATTTAAACAGAATTTTATATATAAAATTTTGTAAATTTCAAAATATTCTAAGTCGAAACAAACGCCCTTACAAAATTTTTTGCCGTAAATCAAACTAAAATTTAAACAGAATTTTAAATATAAAATTTTGTAAATCTTAAAATATTCCAAGTCGAAGCAAACGCCCTTAGAAAAATTTTACCGTAAATCAAACTAAAATTTAAACAGAATTTTAAATATAAAATTTTGTAAATCTCAAAATATTCTGTCGAAACAAACGCACTTAGAAAAATTTTACCGTAAATCAAACTAAAATTTAAACAGAATTTTAAATATAAAATTTTGTAAATCTCAAAATATTCTAAGTCGAAACAAACGCCCTTAGAAAAATTTTTGCCGTAAATCAAACTAAAATTTAAACAGAATTTTAAATATAAAATTTTGTAAATCTTAAAATATTCCAAGTCGAAGCAAACGCCCTTAGAAAATTTTTACCGTAAATCAAACTAAAATTTAAACAGAATTTTAAATATAAAATTTTGTAAATTTCAAAATATTCTACGTCGAAACAAACGCACTTAGAAAAATTTTACCGTAAATCAAACTAAAATTGAAACAGAATTTTAAATATAAAATTTTGTAAATCTCAAAATATTCTAAGTCGAAACAAACGCACTTAGAAAATTTTTACCGTAAATCAAACTAAATTTTAAACAGAATTTTAAATATAAAATTTTGTAAATTTCAAAATATTCTAAGTCGAAACAAACGCAGTTAGAAAAATTTTACCGTAAATCAAACTAAAATTTAAACAGAATTTTAAATATAAAATTTTGTAAATTTCAAAATATTCTAAGTCGAAACAAACGCACTTAGAAAAATTTTACCGTAAATCAAACTAAAATTTAAACAGAATTTTAAATATAAAATTTTGTAAATTTCAAAATATTCCAAGTCGAAACAAACGCACTTAGAAAAATTTTACCGTAAATCAAACTAAAATTTAAACAGAATTTTAAATATAAAATTTTGTAAATCTCAAAATATTCTAAGTCGAAACAAACGCCCTTAGAAAAATTTTTGCCGTAAATCAAACTAAAATTTAAACAGAATTTTAAATATAAAATTTTGTAAATCTTAAAATATTCCAAGTCGAAGCAAACGCCCTTAGAAAATTTTTACCGTAAATCAAACTAAAATTTAAACAGAATTTTAAATATAAAATTTTGTAAATTTCAAAATATTCTACGTCGAAACAAACGCACTTAGAAAAATTTTACCGTAAATCAAACTAAAATTTAAACAGAATTTTAAATATAAAATTTTGTAAATCTCAAAATATTCTAAGTCGAAACAAACGCACTTAGAAAAATTTTACCGTAAATCAAACTAAATTTTAAACAGAATTTTAAATATAAAATTTTGTAAATTTCAAAATATTCTAAGTCGAAACAAACGCAGTTAGAAAAATTTTACCGTAAATCAAACTAAAATTTAAACAGAATTTTAAATATAAAATTTTGTAAATCTCAAAATATTCTAAGTCGAAACAAACGCACTTAGAAAAATTTTACCGTAAATCAAACTAAAATTTAAACAGAATTTTAAATATAAAATTTTGTAAATTTCAAAATATTCCAAGTCGAAACAAACGCACTTAGAAAAATTTTACCGTAAATCAAACTAAAATTTAAACAGAATTTTAAATATAAAATTTTGTAAATTTCAAAATATTCTAGGTCGAAACAAACGCACTTAGAAAAATTTTACCGTAAATCAAACTAAAATTTAAACAGAATTTTAAATATAAAATTTTGTAAATCTCAAAATATTCTAAGTCGAAACAAACGCCCTTAGAAAAATTTTTGCCGTAAATCAAACTAAAATTTAAACAGAATTTTAAATATAAAATTTTGTAAATCTTAAAATATTCCAAGTCGAAGCAAACGCCCTTAGAAAAATTTTACCGTAAATCAAACTAAAATTTAAACAGAATTTTAAATATAAAATTTTGTAAATTTCAAAATATTCTGTCGAAACAAACGCACTTAGAAAATTTTTTACCGTAAATCAAACTAAAATTTAAACAGAATTTTAAATATAAAATTTTGTATATCTCAAAATATTCTAAGTCGAAACAAACGCCCTTAGAAATTTTTTTGCCGTAAATCAAACTAAAATTTAAACAGAATTTTAAATATAAAATTTTGTAAATCTCAAAATATTCCAAGTCGAAACAAACGCACTTAGAAAAATTTTACCGTTAATCAAACTCAAATTTAAACAGAATTTTAAATATAAAATTTTGTAAATCTCAAAATATTCTGTCGAAACAAACGCACTTAGAAAAATTTTACCGTAAATCAAACTAAAATTTAAACAGAATTTTAAATATAAAATTTTGTAAATCTCAAAATATTCCAAGTCGAAACAAACGCACTTAGAAAAATTTTACCGTAAATCAAACTAAAATTTAAACAGAATTTTAAATATAAAATTTTGTAAATTTCAAAATATTCCAAGTCGAAACAAACGCACTTAGAAAAATTTTACCGTAAATCAAACTAAAATTTAAACAGAATTTTAAATATAAAATTTTGTAAATCTCAAAATATTCTAAGTCGAAACAAACGCCCTTAGAAATTTTTTTGCCGTAAATCAAACTAAAATTTAAACAGAATTTTAAATATAAAATTTTGTAAATCTTATAATATTCCAAGTCGAAGCAAACGCCCTTAGAAAAATTTTACCGTAAATCAAACTAAAATTTAAACAGAATTTTAAATATAAAATTTTGTAAATCTCAAAATATTCTAAGTCGAATCAAACGCACTTAGAAAATTTTTACCGTAAATCAAACTAAAATTTAAACAGAATTTTAAATATAAAATTTTGTAAATTTCAAAATATTCCAAGTCGAAACAAACGCACTTAGAAAAATTTTACCGTAAATCAAACTAAAATTTAAACAGAATTTTAAATATAAAATTTTGTAAATTTCAAAATATTCTAGGTCGAAACAAACGCACTTAGAAAAATTTTACCGTAAATCAAACTAAAATTTAAACAGAATTTTAAATATAAAATTTTGTAAATCTCAAAATATTCTAAGTCGAAACAAACGCCCTTAGAAAATTTTTTGCCGTAAATCAAACTAAAATTTAAACAGAATTTTAAATATAAAATTTTGTAAATCTTAAAATATTCCAAGTCGAAGCAAACGCCCTTAGAAAAATTTTACCGTAAATCAAACTAAAATTTAAACAGAATTTTAAATATAAAATTTTGTAAATCTCAAAATATTCTAAGTCGAAACAAACGCACTTAGAAAAATTTTACCGTAAATCAAACTAAAATTTAAACAGAATTTTAAATATAAAATTTTGTAAATTTCAAAATATTCCAAGTCGAAGCAAACGCACTTAGAAAAATTTTTGCCGTAAATCAAACTAAAATTTAAACAGAATTTTAAATATAAAATTTTGTAAATCTTAAAATATTCCAAGTCGAAGCAAACGCCCTTAGAAAATTTTTACCGTAAATCAAATTAAAATTTAAACAGAATTTTAAATATAAAATTTTGTAAATTTCAAAATATTCTACGTCGAAACAAACGCACTTAGAAAAATTTTACCGTAAATCAAACTAAAATTTAAACAGAATTTTAAATATAAAATTTTGTATATCTCAAAATATTCTAAGTCGAAACAAACGCACTTAGAAAAATTTTACCGTAAATCAAACTAAAATTTAAACAGAATTATAAATATAAAATTTTGTAAATTTCAAAATATTCTGTCGAAACAAACGCCCTTAGAAAAATTTTTGCCGTAAATCAAACTAAAATTTAAACAGAATTTTAAATATAAAATTTTGTAAATTTCAAAATATTCCAAGTCGAAGCAAACGCCCTTAGAAAAATTTTACCGTAAATCAAACTAAAATTTAAACAGAATTTTAAATATAAAATTTTGTAAATCTCAAAATATTCCAAGTCGAAACAAACGCACTTAGAAAAATTTTACCGTAAATCAAACTAAAATTTAAACAGAATTTTAAATATGAAATTTTGTAAATCTTAAAATATTCCAAGTCGAAGCAAACGCCCTTAGAAAAATTTTACCGTAAATCAAACTAAAATTTAAACAGAATTTTAAATATAAAATTTTGTAAATTTCAAAATATTCTAGGTCGAAACAAACGCACTTAGAAAAATTTTACCGTAAATCAAACTAAAATTTAAACAGAATTTTAAATATAAAATTTTGTAAATCTTAAAATATTCCAAGTCGAAGCAAACGCCCTTAGAAAATTTTTACCGTAAATCAAATTAAAATTTAAACAGAATTTTAAATATAAAATTTTGTAAATTTCAAAATATTCTACGTCGAAACAAACGCACTTAGAAAAATTTTACCGTAAATCAAACTAAAATTTAAACAGAATTTTAAATATAAAATTTTGTATATCTCAAAATATTCTAAGTCGAAACAAACGCACTTAGAAAAATTTTACCGTAAATCAAACTAAAATTTAAACAGAATTATAAATATAAAATTTTGTAAATTTCAAAATATTCTGTCGAAACAAACGCCCTTAGAAAAATTTTTGCCGTAAATCAAACTAAAATTTAAACAGAATTTTAAATATAAAATTTTGTAAATTTCAAAATATTCCAAGTCGAAGCAAACGCCCTTAGAAAAATTTTACCGTAAATCAAACTAAAATTTAAACAGAATTTTAAATATAAAATTTTGTAAATCTCAAAATATTCCAAGTCGAAACAAACGCACTTAGAAAAATTTTACCGTAAATCAAACTAAAATTTAAACAGAATTTTAAATATGAAATTTTGTAAATCTTAAAATATTCCAAGTCGAAGCAAACGCCCTTAGAAAAATTTTACCGTAAATCAAACTAAAATTTAAACAGAATTTTAAATATAAAATTTTGTAAATTTCAAAATATTCTAGGTCGAAACAAACGCACTTAGAAAAATTTTACCGTAAATCAAACTAAAATTTAAACAGAATTTTAAATATAAAATTTTGTAAATCTCAAAATATTCTAAGTCGAAACAAACGCCCTTAGAAAAATTTTTGCCGTAAATCAAACTAAAATTTAAACAGAATTTTAAATATAAAATTTTGTAAATCTTAAAATATTCCAAGTCGAAGCAAACGCCCTTAGAAAAATTTTACCGTAAATCAAACTAAAATTTAAACAGAATTTTAAATATAAAATTTTGTAAATCTCAAAATATTCTAAGTCGAAACAAACGCACTTAGAAAATTTTTACCGTAAATCAAACTAAAATTTAAACAGAATTTTAAATATAAAATTTTGTAAATTTCAAAATATTCCAAGTCGAAACAAACGCACTTAGAAAAATTTTACCGTAAATCAAACTAAAATTTAAACAGAATTTTAAATAAAAATTTTTGTAAATTTCAAAATATTCCAAGTCGAAACAAACGCACTTAGAAAAATTTTACCGTAAATCAAACTAAAATTTAAACAGAATTTTATATATAAAATTTTGTAAATTTCAAAATATTCTAAGTCGAAACAAACGCCCTTACAAAATTTTTTGCCGTAAATCAAACTAAAATTTAAACAGAATTTTAAATATAAAATTTTGTAAATTTCAAAATATTCTACGTCGAAACAAACGCACTTAGAAAAATTTTACCGTAAATCAAACTAAAATTTAAACAGAATTTTAAATATAAAATTTTGTAAATCTCAAAATATTCTAAGTCGAAACAAACGCACTTAGAAAAATTTTACCGTAAATCAAACTAAATTTTAAACAGAATTTTAAATATAAAATTTTGTAAATTTCAAAATATTCTAAGTCGAAACAAACGCAGTTAGAAAAATTTTACCGTAAATCAAACTAAAATTTAAACAGAATTTTAAATATAAAATTTTGTAAATCTCAAAATATTCTAAGTCGAAACAAACGCACTTAGAAAAATTTTACCGTAAATCAAACTAAAATTTAAACAGAATTTTAAATATAAAATTTTGTAAATTTCAAAATATTCCAAGTCGAAACAAACGCACTTAGAAAAATTTTACCGTAAATCAAACTAAAATTTAAACAGAATTTTAAATATAAAATTTTGTAAATTTCAAAATATTCTAGGTCGAAACAAACGCACTTAGAAAAATTTTACCGTAAATCAAACTAAAATTTAAACAGAATTTTAAATATAAAATTTTGTAAATCTCAAAATATTCTAAGTCGAAACAAACGCCCTTAGAAAAATTTTTGCCGTAAATCAAACTAAAATTTAAACAGAATTTTAAATATAAAATTTTGTAAATCTTAAAATATTCCAAGTCGAAGCAAACGCCCTTAGAAAAATTTTACCGTAAATCAAACTAAAATTTAAACAGAATTTTAAATATAAAATTTTGTAAATTTCAAAATATTCTAAGTCGAAACAAACGCACTTAGAAAAATTTTACCGTAAATCAAACTAAAATTTAAACAGAATTTTATATATAAAATTTTGTAAATTTCTAAATATTCCAAGTCGAAACAAAAGCACTTAGAAAAATTTTACCGTAAATCAAACTAAAATTTAAACAGAATTTTAAATATAAAATTTTGTAAATTTCAAAATATTCTGTCGAAACAAACGCACTTAGAAAATTTTTTACCGTAAATCAAACTAAAATTTAAACAGAATTTTAAATATAAAATTTTGTATATCTCAAAATATTCTAAGTCGAAACAAACGCCCTTAGAAATTTTTTTGCCGTAAATCAAACTAAAATTTAAACAGAATTTTAAATATAAAATTTTGTAAATCTCAAAATATTCCAAGTCGAAACAAACGCACTTAGAAAAATTTTACCGTTAATCAAACTCAAATTTAAACAGAATTTTAAATATAAAATTTTGTAAATCTCAAAATATTCTGTCGAAACAAACGCACTTAGAAAAATTTTACCGTAAATCAAACTAAAATTTAAACAGAATTTTAAATATAAAATTTTGTAAATCTCAAAATATTCCAAGTCGAAACAAACGCACTTAGAAAAATTTTACCGTAAATCAAACTAAAATTTAAACAGAATTTTAAATATAAAATTTTGTAAATTTCAAAATATTCCAAGTCGAAACAAACGCACTTAGAAAAATTTTACCGTAAATCAAACTAAAATTTAAACAGAATTTTAAATATAAAATTTTGTAAATCTCAAAATATTCTAAGTCGAAACAAACGCCCTTAGAAATTTTTTTGCCGTAAATCAAACTAAAATTTAAACAGAATTTTAAATATAAAATTTTGTAAATCTTATAATATTCCAAGTCGAAGCAAACGCCCTTAGAAAAATTTTACCGTAAATCAAACTAAAATTTAAACAGAATTTTAAATATAAAATTTTGTAAATCTCAAAATATTCTAAGTCGAATCAAACGCACTTAGAAAATTTTTACCGTAAATCAAACTAAAATTTAAACAGAATTTTAAATATAAAATTTTGTAAATTTCAAAATATTCCAAGTCGAAACAAACGCACTTAGAAAAATTTTACCGTAAATCAAACTAAAATTTAAACAGAATTTTAAATATAAAATTTTGTAAATTTCAAAATATTCTAGGTCGAAACAAACGCACTTAGAAAAATTTTACCGTAAATCAAACTAAAATTTAAACAGAATTTTAAATATAAAATTTTGTAAATCTCAAAATATTCTAAGTCGAAACAAACGCCCTTAGAAAATTTTTTGCCGTAAATCAAACTAAAATTTAAACAGAATTTTAAATATAAAATTTTGTAAATCTTAAAATATTCCAAGTCGAAGCAAACGCCCTTAGAAAAATTTTACCGTAAATCAAACTAAAATTTAAACAGAATTTTAAATATAAAATTTTGTAAATCTCAAAATATTCTAAGTCGAAACAAACGCACTTAGAAAAATTTTACCGTAAATCAAACTAAAATTTAAACAGAATTTTAAATATAAAATTTTGTAAATTTCAAAATATTCCAAGTCGAAGCAAACGCACTTAGAAAAATTTTTGCCGTAAATCAAACTAAAATTTAAACAGAATTTTAAATATAAAATTTTGTAAATCTTAAAATATTCCAAGTCGAAGCAAACGCCCTTAGAAAATTTTTACCGTAAATCAAATTAAAATTTAAACAGAATTTTAAATATAAAATTTTGTAAATTTCAAAATATTCTACGTCGAAACAAACGCACTTAGAAAAATTTTACCGTAAATCAAACTAAAATTTAAACAGAATTTTAAATATAAAATTTTGTATATCTCAAAATATTCTAAGTCGAAACAAACGCACTTAGAAAAATTTTACCGTAAATCAAACTAAAATTTAAACAGAATTATAAATATAAAATTTTGTAAATTTCAAAATATTCTGTCGAAACAAACGCCCTTAGAAAAATTTTTGCCGTAAATCAAACTAAAATTTAAACAGAATTTTAAATATAAAATTTTGTAAATTTCAAAATATTCCAAGTCGAAGCAAACGCCCTTAGAAAAATTTTACCGTAAATCAAACTAAAATTTAAACAGAATTTTAAATATAAAATTTTGTAAATCTCAAAATATTCCAAGTCGAAACAAACGCACTTAGAAAAATTTTACCGTAAATCAAACTAAAATTTAAACAGAATTTTAAATATGAAATTTTGTAAATCTTAAAATATTCCAAGTCGAAGCAAACGCCCTTAGAAAAATTTTACCGTAAATCAAACTAAAATTTAAACAGAATTTTAAATATAAAATTTTGTAAATTTCAAAATATTCTAGGTCGAAACAAACGCACTTAGAAAAATTTTACCGTAAATCAAACTAAAATTTAAACAGAATTTTAAATATAAAATTTTGTAAATCTTAAAATATTCCAAGTCGAAGCAAACGCCCTTAGAAAATTTTTACCGTAAATCAAATTAAAATTTAAACAGAATTTTAAATATAAAATTTTGTAAATTTCAAAATATTCTACGTCGAAACAAACGCACTTAGAAAAATTTTACCGTAAATCAAACTAAAATTTAAACAGAATTTTAAATATAAAATTTTGTATATCTCAAAATATTCTAAGTCGAAACAAACGCACTTAGAAAAATTTTACCGTAAATCAAACTAAAATTTAAACAGAATTATAAATATAAAATTTTGTAAATTTCAAAATATTCTGTCGAAACAAACGCCCTTAGAAAATTTTTTGCCGTAAATCAAACTAAAATTTAAACAGAATTTTAAATATAAAATTTTGTAAATTTCAAAATATTCCAAGTCGAAGCAAACGCCCTTAGAAAAATTTTACCGTAAATCAAACTAAAATTTAAACAGAATTTTAAATATAAAATTTTGTAAATCTCAAAATATTCCAAGTCGAAACAAACGCACTTAGAAAAATTTTACCGTAAATCAAACTAAAATTTAAACAGAATTTTAAATATGAAATTTTGTAAATCTTAAAATATTCCAAGTCGAAGCAAACGCCCTTAGAAAAATTTTACCGTAAATCAAACTAAAATTTAAACAGAATTTTAAATATAAAATTTTGTAAATTTCAAAATATTCTAGGTCGAAACAAACGCACTTAGAAAAATTTTACCGTAAATCAAACTAAAATTTAAACAGAATTTTAAATATAAAATTTTGTAAATCTCAAAATATTCTAAGTCGAAACAAACGCCCTTAGAAAAATTTTTGCCGTAAATCAAACTAAAATTTAAACAGAATTTTAAATATAAAATTTTGTAAATCTTAAAATATTCCAAGTCGAAGCAAACGCCCTTAGAAAAATTTTACCGTAAATCAAACTAAAATTTAAACAGAATTTTAAATATAAAATTTTGTAAATCTTAAAATATTCCAAGTCGAAGCAAACGCCCTTAGAAAAATTTTACCGTAAATCAAACTAAAATTTAAACAGAATTTTAAATATAAAATTTTGTAAATCTCAAAATATTCTGTCGAAACAAACGCACTTAGAAAAATTTTACCGTAAATCAAACTAAAATTTAAACAGAATTTTAAATATAAAATTTTGTAAATCTCAAAATATTCTAAGTCGAAACAAACGCCCTTAGAAAAATTTTTGCCGTAAATCAAACTAAAATTTAAACAGAATTTTAAATATAAAATTTTGTAAATCTTAAAATATTCCAAGTCGAAGCAAACGCCCTTAGAAAATTTTTACCGTAAATCAAACTAAAATTTAAACAGAATTTTAAATATAAAATTTTGTAAATTTCAAAATATTCTACGTCGAAACAAACGCACTTAGAAAAATTTTACCGTAAATCAAACTAAAATTTAAACAGAATTTTAAATATAAAATTTTGTAAATCTCAAAATATTCTAAGTCGAAACAAACGCACTTAGAAAATTTTTACCGTAAATCAAACTAAATTTTAAACAGAATTTTAAATATAAAATTTTGTAAATTTCAAAATATTCTAAGTCGAAACAAACGCAGTTAGAAAAATTTTACCGTAAATCAAACTAAAATTTAAACAGAATTTTAAATATAAAATTTTGTAAATTTCAAAATATTCTAAGTCGAAACAAACGCACTTAGAAAAATTTTACCGTAAATCAAACTAAAATTTAAACAGAATTTTAAATATAAAATTTTGTAAATTTCAAAATATTCCAAGTCGAAACAAACGCACTTAGAAAAATTTTACCGTAAATCAAACTAAAATTTAAACAGAATTTTAAATATAAAATTTTGTAAATCTCAAAATATTCTAAGTCGAAACAAACGCCCTTAGAAAATTTTTTGCCGTAAATCAAACTAAAATTTAAACAGAATTTTAAATATAAAATTTTGTAAATCTTATAATATTCCAAGTCGAAGCAAACGCCCTTAGAAAAATTTTACCGTAAATCAAACTAAAATTTAAACAGAATTTTAAATATAAAATTTTGTAAATCTCAAAATATTCTAAGTCGAAACAAACGCACTTAGAAAATTTTTACCGTAAATCAAACTAAAATTTAAACAGAATTTTAAATATAAAATTTTGTAAATTTCAAAATATTCCAAGTCGAAACAAACGCACTTAGAAAAATTTTACCGTAAATCAAACTAAAATTTAAACAGAATTTTAAATATAAAATTTTGTAAATTTCAAAATATTCTAGGTCGAAACAAACGCACTTAGAAAAATTTTACCGTAAATCAAACTAAAATTTAAACAGAATTTTAAATATAAAATTTTGTAAATCTCAAAATATTCTAAGTCGAAACAAACGCCCTTAGAAAAATTTTTGCCGTAAATCAAACTAAAATTTAAACAGAATTTTAAATATAAAATTTTGTAAATCTTAAAATATTCCAAGTCGAAGCAAACGCCCTTAGAAAAATTTTACCGTAAATCAAACTAAAATTTAAACAGAATTTTAAATATAAAATTTTGTAAATCTCAAAATATTCTAAGTCGAAACAAACGCACTTAGAAAAATTTTACCGTACCGTAAAACCGGGTTACTTTGGCCCTGTGGTATTACATTGCCCCAAAATAAAAAAATTACTAAACTATGCCTGTTACAAGATGATTGCTTCAGAGGAGCTTAGTAACGCGCCATTCCGCCAGGCCGCGAAACTAATCAAGCAAGTCCACTTCCCATATAGTTATAATAATCACCACTAGTTTGCAGCAGTGCTGTTTTCATAACCTTATCGAATACATGTGTTTTGTTGATGTCAAACTTCCGTTTGTGCGAGAAATCCAGTACATATTTTAGTTTAGGTAAGTACCAAATTTCACAGCTAATATCATCCTAAATAAGAATTTATAACACATTTTTGTTAAACTTTTAAGGTGTTTGGTTATAACCATAGATATCAAAATTATGTTGATAACTTAAAAAAAACGGGTTACTTTGTCCCAAAAAAAAGTGGGCCAAAGTAGCCCCTAGAATAGTAAACTAAAATAAAAACATACTAACGCCTTAAAATAATGGTATTTAAACAATGTTTATCATGTTTTTATGCATTATATGAGTTACCAACATTATTTTTTATTCCGTAGCCATAAATATGCCATCAAAATACAATAGGCAACCTGGAAGTAGAAAGTACCATGATTACACAGAAGCTAAACTTCACGATTGTTTGGAAGCTATTAGATCAGGCGAAATGACTCAAAGACAGGCTGAGGTATATTTTAAGATCTGCCGAAGCACTATTAAAAACAAATTAAAGAATCGTCATACCTCCTCACCTGGTCATCCAAATATATTTAGTGTAGATGAAGAACATGCATTTGCAAGCCACGTAGAAAAGCTGAGTGAATTCGGCTTTCCAATAGATGAAATTGATTTACGTTTTATTGTAAAAGCTTACCTCACTAGACAAGGAAAAACTGTAAGAAATTTTAAAGACAATTTGCCGGGACGTGATTGGGCAAAGTCTTTTTTAGCAAGACATCCTATACTAACAAAAAGGTTTGCTTCCAACATTAAAAGGGTACGAGCCGCAGTGACTCAGGAGACAATAAATGAGTTTATGAGCAATTTAGAAGAAGTTTCGAGGAATGTACCACCTACACATATATATATAACTACGACGAAACAAATATGACTGATGACCCCGGACGGAAGAAAATCATTTGTCGTAGGGGTTGTAAGTACCCAGAACGCGTAATGAACTCAACAAAATCAAGCACAACAGTCATGTTTTGTGGTAATGCTGCTGGAGAGTCACTTGCACTTTATATCATATATAAAGCTGAACATTTATGGACTACCTGGACAGAAGACGGGCCAGTTGGAGCAAGATACAATAGAACCCGACATGGATGGATTGACCTGCCTACATTCGAAGAATGGTTTGCATCGCACCTTCTCCCAGAATTAAAGAAAAGAGAGGGAAAAAAGGTAATAATCGGGGACAATCTGAGCTCTCACTTAAGTATTAGTGTTCTGCGACTATGTCAACAAAACAATATTCATTTTGTTTGTTTACCGCCAAATTCAACCCACTTAACACAGCCTTTAGATGTCGCTTACTTCAGACCACTGAAAATAAAATGGAAGCAAACAATATAACAGTGGAAACAAACTGAGAGTGGAAAAAGTGTTGCAACTCTGCCCAAAGACTTGTTTCCTAGGCTATTAAAGAAGGCTTTGGATTCACTGAAAGAAAACACTTCATCCAACATAAGATCTGGGTTCCGAAAGTCAGGAATATACCCACTAAATAAAGATGAGATATTAAAACGTCTCCCATCCAAAAATACAGCACTTGACTTAGAACTTGTCGGAGAATCATTTCTATCTTATCTAGAAAGGAAAAGGAGTGAAATTGTGAAACCGAGAAGCTCCAAAAAAAAGAAACTAAATGTACCACCTGGCCAAAGCATTACTGAACAAGACATGATCCAAGCACAACAAGTAGTAACTACGAAAGAAAAGAAACAAAAAAATAAGAAACGAGATGACACATCATCATCTGAAAAAGAATGTGATGCTTATAGTGTTGCTTCCTCTGGGCACAGTGATTTGGTGTTAAGTTCGAATGAGGAAGTGTATGAATCAGAGCCTACGAATACTCGTAAACGGAAAATACTTGAGCCTACACCGGAAACTTCTACCGGTAAAACTGACAAGTTTATTGAGGAAAATGAGCCACTGGAATCAACTCCTCCAAAAATTGTGGAAACCCAATCTCTAAAGGATACTTTAGAAGAAGGACATTTTGTAGTAGTTGCTTGGAAGGAAAAACATTTTCCGGGACTGGTTAAAAGTGTAACAGAAACTGGCGCTACTGTGGATTGCATGGAGCCTACAAAAAAGGCTTGGAAGTGGCCAAAAGAAAAAGACATTCTTTTCTATGAATGGTCTGACATCGCACAAGTGATCAAGCCTACAAAATTGTTAAAAAGAGGACTTTTTTCTGTAAATATTGAATAGGTATCTTCAGTCTTTTTGAAAATACTATTTCATGTTACCTACTTTTACTATTCATGTGTAAAAATATATTAAAAAAAGAAAAATTCTATTGTACAATAAGAATAAATAAAGTATGCGTATTTATTTTGATTTGAGAGTACTTTCTTATCTAAGTCAGTGGGTTATATTGCCCCAAACATATTTTACAGTGTTTTAAAATAGGAATATTTGATGTGGGACAAAGTTACCCTTACTCATGGTCTACTTTAGCCCAAAATAATAATAATTAAATTTCATAAACCTACGATAAAAAGTGGATTTGCTATAAAACAGTCTTGTATAGAAAGGTTTCGGCAATCTAAAAATTACCTTACGAGCTCAGTGTTTATTTTTTGTTGTTTTCTAGCTTCAAATTAAACAAAAAGTTTTATGAAAGTGGGACAAAGTAACCCGTGTTTACGGTAAATCAAACTAAAATTTAAACAGAATTTTAAATATAAAATTTTGTAAATTTCAAAATATTCCAAGTCGAAGCAAACGCACTTAGAAAAATTTTTGCCGTAAATCAAACTAAAATTTAAACAGAATTTTAAATATAAAATTTTGTAAATCTTAAAATATTCCAAGTCGAAGCAAACGCCCTTAGAAAATTTTTACCGTAAATCAAACTAAAATTTAAACAGAATTTTAAATATAAAATTTTGTAAATTTCAAAATATTCTACGTCGAAACAAACGCACTTAGAAAAATTTTACCGTAAATCAAACTAAAATTTAAACAGAATTTTAAATATAAAATTTTGTAAATCTCAAAATATTCTAAGTCGAAACAAACGCACTTAAAAAATTTTACCGTAAATCAAACTAAATTTTAAACAGAATTTTAAATATAAAATTTTGTAAATTTCAAAATATTCTAAGTCGAAACAAACGCAGTTAGAAAAATTTTACCGTAAATCAAACTAAAATTTAAACAGAATTTTAAATATAAAATTTTGTAATTCTCAAAATATTCTAAGTCGAAACAAACGCACTTAGAAAAATTTTACCGTAAATCAAACTAAAATTTAAACAGAATTTTAAATATAAAATTTTGTAAATTTCAAAATATTCCAAGTCGAAACAAACGCACTTAGAAAAATTTTACCGTAAATCAAACTAAAATTTAAACAGAATTTTAAATATAAAATTTTGTAAATTTCAAAATATTCTAGGTCGAAACAAACGCACTTAGAAAAATTTTACCGTAAATCAAACTAAAATTTAAACAGAATTTTAAATATAAAATTTTGTAAATCTCAAAATATTCTAAGTCGAAACAAACGCCCTTAGAAAAATTTTTGCCGTAAATCAAACTAAAATTTAAACAGAATTTTAAATATAAAATTTTGTAAATCTTAAAATATTCCAAGTCGAAGCAAACGCCCTTAGAAAAATTTTACCGTAAATCAAACTAAAATTTAAACAGAATTTTAAATATAAAATTTTGTAAATCTCAAAATATTCTAAGTCGAAACAAACGCACTTAGAAAAATTTTACCGTAAATCAAACTAAAATTTAAACAGAATTTTAAATATAAAATTTTGTAAATTTCAAAATATTCCAAGTCGAAGCAAACGCACTTAGAAAAATTTTACCGTAAATCAAACTAAAATTTAAACAGAATTTTAAATATAAAATTTTGTAAATTTCAAAATATTCCAAGTCGAAACAAACGCACTTAGAAAAATTTTACCGTAAATCAAACTAAAATTTAAACAGAATTTTATATATAAAATTTTGTAAATTTCAAAATATTCCAAGTCGAAACAAAAGCACTTAGAAAAATTTTACCGTAAATCAAACTAAAATTTAAACAGAATTTTAAATATAAAATTTTGTAAATTTCAAAATATTCTGTCGAAACAAACGCACTTAGAAAATTTTTTACCGTAAATCAAACTAAAATTTAAACAGAATTTTAAATATAAAATTTTGTATATCTCAAAATATTCTAAGTCGAAACAAACGCCCTTAGAAATTTTTTTGCCGTAAATCAAACTAAAATTTAAACAGAATTTTAAATATAAAATTTTGTAAATCTCAAAATATTCCAAGTCGAAACAAACGCACTTAGAAAAATTTTACCGTTAATCAAACTCAAATTTAAACAGAATTTTAAATATAAAATTTTGTAAATCTCAAAATATTCTGTCGAAACAAACGCACTTAGAAAAATTTTACCGTAAATCAAACTAAAATTTAAACAGAATTTTAAATATAAAATTTTGTAAATCTCAAAATATTCTAAGTCGAAACAAACGCCCTTAGAAAAATTTTTGCCGTAAATCAAACTAAAATTTAAACAGAATTTTAAATATAAAATTTTGTAAATCTTAAAATATTCCAAGTCGAAGCAAACGCCCTTAGAAAAATTTTACCGTAAATCAAACTAAAATTTAAACAGAATTTTAAATATAAAATTTTGTAAATCTCAAAATATTCTAAGTCGAAACAAACGCACTTAGAAAATTTTTACCGTAAATCAAACTAAAATTTAAACAGAATTTTAAATATAAAATTTTGTAAATTTCAAAATATTCCAAGTCGAAACAAACGCACTTAGAAAAATTTTACCGTAAATCAAACTAAAATTTAAACAGAATTTTAAATAAAAATTTTTGTAAATTTCAAAATATTCCAAGTCGAAACAAACGCACTTAGAAAAATTTTACCGTAAATCAAACTAAAATTTAAACAGAATTTTAAATATAAAATTTTGTAAATCTCAAAATATTCTGTCGAAACAAACGCACTTAGAAAAATTTTACCGTAAATCAAACTAAAATTTAAACAGAATTTTAAATATAAAATTTTGTAAATCTCAAAATATTCTAAGTCGAAACAAACGCCCTTAGAAAATTTTTTGCCGTAAATCAAACTAAAATTTAAACAGAATTTTAAATATAAAATTTTGTAAATCTTAAAATATTCCAAGTCGAAGCAAACGCCCTTAGAAAATTTTTACCGTAAATCAAACTAAAATTTAAACAGAATTTTAAATATAAAATTTTGTAAATTTCAAAATATTCTACGTCGAAACAAACGCACTTAGAAAAATTTTACCGTAAATCAAACTAAAATTTAAACAGAATTTTAAATATAAAATTTTGTAAATCTCAAAATATTCTAAGTCGAAACAAACGCACTTAGAAAATTTTTACCGTAAATCAAACTAAATTTTAAACAGAATTTTAAATATAAAATTTTGTAAATTTCAAAATATTCTAAGTCGAAACAAACGCAGTTAGAAAAATTTTACCGTAAATCAAACTAAAATTTAAACAGAATTTTAAATATAAAATTTTGTAAATTTCAAAATATTCTAAGTCGAAACAAACGCACTTAGAAAAATTTTACCGTAAATCAAACTAAAATTTAAACAGAATTTTAAATATAAAATTTTGTAAATTTCAAAATATTCCAAGTCGAAACAAACGCACTTAGAAAAATTTTACCGTAAATCAAACTAAAATTTAAACAGAATTTTAAATATAAAATTTTGTAAATCTCAAAATATTCTAAGTCGAAACAAACGCCCTTAGAAAATTTTTTGCCGTAAATCAAACTAAAATTTAAACAGAATTTTAAATATAAAATTTTGTAAATCTTATAATATTCCAAGTCGAAGCAAACGCCCTTAGAAAAATTTTACCGTAAATCAAACTAAAATTTAAACAGAATTTTAAATATAAAATTTTGTAAATTTCAAAATATTCTAGGTCGAAACAAACGCACTTAGAAAAATTTTACCGTAAATCAAACTAAAATTTAAACAGAATTTTAAATATAAAATTTTGTAAATCTCAAAATATTCTAAGTCGAAACAAACGCCCTTAGAAAAATTTTTGCCGTAAATCAAACTAAAATTTAAACAGAATTTTAAATATAAAATTTTGTAAATCTTAAAATATTCCAAGTCGAAGCAAACGCCCTTAGAAAAATTTTACCGTAAATCAAACTAAAATTTAAACAGAATTTTAAATATAAAATTTTGTAAATCTCAAAATATTCTAAGTCGAAACAAACGCACTTAGAAAAATTTTACCGTAAATCAAACTAAAATTTAAACAGAATTTTAAATATAAAATTTTGTAAATTTCAAAATATTCCAAGTCGAAGCAAACGCACTTAGAAAAATTTTACCGTAAATCAAACTAAAATTTAAACAGAATTTTAAATATAAAATTTTGTAAATTTCAAAATATTCCAAGTCGAAACAAACGCACTTAGAAAAATTTTACCGTAAATCAAACTAAAATTTAAACAGAATTTTATATATAAAATTTTGTAAATTTCAAAATATTCCAAGTCGAAACAAAAGCACTTAGAAAAATTTTACCGTAAATCAAACTAAAATTTAAACAGAATTTTAAATATAAAATTTTGTAAATTTCAAAATATTCTGTCGAAACAAACGCACTTAGAAAATTTTTTACCGTAAATCAAACTAAAATTTAAACAGAATTTTAAATATAAAATTTTGTATATCTCAAAATATTCTAAGTCGAAACAAACGCCCTTAGAAATTTTTTTGCCGTAAATCAAACTAAAATTTAAACAGAATTTTAAATATAAAATTTTGTAAATCTCAAAATATTCCAAGTCGAAACAAACGCACTTAGAAAAATTTTACCGTTAATCAAACTCAAATTTAAACAGAATTTTAAATATAAAATTTTGTAAATCTCAAAATATTCTGTCGAAACAAACGCACTTAGAAAAATTTTACCGTAAATCAAACTAAAATTTAAACAGAATTTTAAATATAAAATTTTGTAAATCTCAAAATATTCTAAGTCGAAACAAACGCCCTTAGAAAATTTTTTGCCGTAAATCAAACTAAAATTTAAACAGAATTTTAAATATAAAATTTTGTAAATCTTATAATATTCCAAGTCGAAGCAAACGCCCTTAGAAAAATTTTACCGTAAATCAAACTAAAATTTAAACAGAATTTTAAATATAAAATTTTGTAAATTTCAAAATATTCTAGGTCGAAACAAACGCACTTAGAAAAATTTTACCGTAAATCAAACTAAAATTTAAACAGAATTTTAAATATAAAATTTTGTAAATCTCAAAATATTCTAAGTCGAAACAAACGCCCTTAGAAAAATTTTTGCCGTAAATCAAACTAAAATTTAAACAGAATTTTAAATATAAAATTTTGTAAATCTTAAAATATTCCAAGTCGAAGCAAACGCCCTTAGAAAAATTTTACCGTAAATCAAACTAAAATTTAAACAGAATTTTAAATATAAAATTTTGTAAATCTCAAAATATTCTAAGTCGAAACAAACGCACTTAGAAAAATTTTACCGTAAATCAAACTAAAATTTAAACAGAATTTTAAATATAAAATTTTGTAAATTTCAAAATATTCCAAGTCGAAGCAAACGCACTTAGAAAAATTTTACCGTAAATCAAACTAAAATTTAAACAGAATTTTAAATATAAAATTTTGTAAATTTCAAAATATTCCAAGTCGAAACAAACGCACTTAGAAAAATTTTACCGTAAATCAAACTAAAATTTAAACAGAATTTTATATATAAAATTTTGTAAATTTCAAAATATTCCAAGTCGAAACAAAAGCACTTAGAAAAATTTTACCGTAAATCAAACTAAAATTTAAACAGAATTTTAAATATAAAATTTTGTAAATTTCAAAATATTCTGTCGAAACAAACGCACTTAGAAAATTTTTTACCGTAAATCAAACTAAAATTTAAACAGAATTTTAAATATAAAATTTTGTATATCTCAAAATATTCTAAGTCGAAACAAACGCCCTTAGAAATTTTTTTGCCGTAAATCAAACTAAAATTTAAACAGAATTTTAAATATAAAATTTTGTAAATCTCAAAATATTCCAAGTCGAAACAAACGCACTTAGAAAAATTTTACCGTTAATCAAACTCAAATTTAAACAGAATTTTAAATATAAAATTTTGTAAATCTCAAAATATTCTGTCGAAACAAACGCACTTAGAAAAATTTTACCGTAAATCAAACTAAAATTTAAACAGAATTTTAAATATAAAATTTTGTAAATCTCAAAATATTCCAAGTCGAAACAAACGCACTTAGAAAAATTTTACCGTAAATCAAACTAAAATTTAAACAGAATTTTAAATATAAAATTTTGTAAATCTCAAAATATTCTGTCGAAACAAACGCACTTAGAAAAATTTTACCGTAAATCAAATTAAAATTTAAACAGAATTTTAAATATAAAATTTTCTAAATCTCAAAATATTCTAAGTCGAAACAAACGCACTTAGAAAAATTTTACCGTAAATCAAACTAAAATTTAAACAGAATTTTAAATATAAAATTTTGTAAATCTCAAAATATTCTAAGTCGAAACAAACGCACTTAGAAAAATTTTACCGTAAATCAAACTAAAATTTAAACAGAATTTTAAATATAAAATTTTGTAAATTTCAAAATATTCCAAGTCGAAGCAAACGCACTTAGAAAAATTTTACCGTAAATCAAACTAAAATTTAAACAGAATTTTAAATATAAAATTTTGTAAATTTCAAAATATTCCAAGTCGAAACAAACGCACTTAGAAAAATTTTACCGTAAATCAAACTAAAATTTAAACAGAATTTTATATATAAAATTTTGTAAATTTCAAAATATTCCAAGTCGAAACAAAAGCACTTAGAAAAATTTTACCGTAAATCAAACTAAAATTTAAACAGAATTTTAAATATAAAATTTTGTAAATTTCAAAATATTCTGTCGAAACAAACGCACTTAGAAAATTTTTTACCGTAAATCAAACTAAAATTTAAACAGAATTTTAAATATAAAATTTTGTATATCTCAAAATATTCTAAGTCGAAACAAACGCCCTTAGAAATTTTTTTGCCGTAAATCAAACTAAAATTTAAACAGAATTTTAAATATAAAATTTTGTAAATCTCAAAATATTCCAAGTCGAAACAAACGCACTTAGAAAAATTTTACCGTTAATCAAACTCAAATTTAAACAGAATTTTAAATATAAAATTTTGTAAATCTCAAAATATTCTGTCGAAACAAACGCACTTAGAAAAATTTTACCGTAAATCAAACTAAAATTTAAACAGAATTTTAAATATAAAATTTTGTAAATCTCAAAATATTCCAAGTCGAAACAAACGCACTTAGAAAAATTTTACCGTAAATCAAACTAAAATTTAAACAGAATTTTAAATATAAAATTTTGTAAATCTCAAAATATTCTGTCGAAACAAACGCACTTAGAAAAATTTTACCGTAAATCAAATTAAAATTTAAACAGAATTTTAAATATAAAATTTTCTAAATCTCAAAATATTCTAAGTCGAAACAAACGCACTTAGAAAAATTTTACCGTAAATCAAACTAAAATTTAAACAGAATTTTAAATATAAAATTTTGTAAATCTCAAAATATTCCAAGTCGAAACAAACGCACTTAGAAAAATTTTACCGTAAATCAAACTCAAATTTAAACAGAATTTTAAATATAAAATTTTGTAAATCTCAAAATATTCTGTCGAAACAAACGCACTTAGAAAAATTTTACCGTAAATCAAACTAAAATTTAAACAGAATTTTAAATATAAAATTTTGTAAATCTCAAAATATTCCAAGTCGAAACAAACGCCCTTAGAAAAATTTTTGCCGTAAATAAAACTAAAATTTAAACAGAATTTTAAATATAAAATTTTGTAAATTTTAAAATATTCCAAGTCGAAACAAACGCCCTTAGAAAAATTTTACCGTAAATCAAATTAAAATTTAAACAGAATTTTAAATATAAAATTTTCTAAATCTCAAAATATTCTAAGTCGAATCAAACGCACTTAGAAAAATTTTACCGTAAATCAAACTAAAATTTAAACAGAATTTTAAATATAAAATTTTGTAAATCTCAAAATATTCCAAGTCGAAACAAACGCACTTAGAAAAATTTTACCGTAAATCAAACTCAAATTTAAACAGAATTTTAAATATAAAATTTTGTAAATCTCAAAATATTCTGTCGAAACAAACGCACTTAGAAAAATTTTACCGTAAATCAAACTAAAATTTAAACAGAATTTTAAATATAAAATTTTGTAAATCTCAAAATATTCCAAGTCGAAACAAACGCACTTAGAAAAATTTTACCGTAAATCAAACTAAAATTTAAACAGAATTTTAAATATAAAATTTTGTAAATCTCAAAATATTCTGTCGAAACAAACGCACTTAGAAAAATTTTACCGTAACTCAAATTAAAATTTAAACAGAATTTTAAATATAAAATTTTCTAAATCTCAAAATATTCTAAGTCGAAACAAACGCACTTAGAAAAATTTTACCGTAAATCAAACTCAAATTTAAACAGAATTTTAAATATAAAATTTTGTAAATCTCAAAATATTCTGTCGAAACAAACGCACTTAGAAAAATTTTACCGTAAATCAAACTAAAATTTAAACAGAATTTTAAATATAAAATTTTGTAAATCTCAAAATATTCCAAGTCGAAACAAACGCACTTAGAAAAATTTTACCGTAAATCAAACTAAAATTTAAACAGAATTTTAAATATAAAATTTTGTAAATCTCAAAATATTCTGTCGAAACAAACGCACTTAGAAAAATTTTACCGTAAATCAAATTAAAATTTAAACAGAATTTTAAATATAAAATTTTCTAAATCTCAAAATATTCTAAGTCGAAACAAACGCACTTAGAAAAATTTTACCGTAAATCAAACTAAAATTTAAACAGAATTTTAAATATAAAATTTTGTAAATCTCAAAATATTCTAAGTCGAAACAAACGCACTTAGAAAAATTTTACCGTAAATCAAACTAAAATTTAAACAGAATTTTAAATATAAAATTTTGTAAATTTCAAAATATTCCAAGTCGAAGCAAACGCACTTAGAAAAATTTTACCGTAAATCAAACTAAAATTTAAACAGAATTTTAAATATAAAATTTTGTAAATTTCAAAATATTCCAAGTCGAAACAAACGCACTTAGAAAAATTTTACCGTAAATCAAACTAAAATTTAAACAGAATTTTATATATAAAATTTTGTAAATTTCAAAATATTCCAAGTCGAAACAAAAGCACTTAGAAAAATTTTACCGTAAATCAAACTAAAATTTAAACAGAATTTTAAATATAAAATTTTGTAAATTTCAAAATATTCTGTCGAAACAAACGCACTTAGAAAATTTTTTACCGTAAATCAAACTAAAATTTAAACAGAATTTTAAATATAAAATTTTGTATATCTCAAAATATTCTAAGTCGAAACAAACGCCCTTAGAAATTTTTTTGCCGTAAATCAAACTAAAATTTAAACAGAATTTTAAATATAAAATTTTGTAAATCTCAAAATATTCCAAGTCGAAACAAACGCACTTAGAAAAATTTTACCGTTAATCAAACTCAAATTTAAACAGAATTTTAAATATAAAATTTTGTAAATCTCAAAATATTCTGTCGAAACAAACGCACTTAGAAAAATTTTACCGTAAATCAAACTAAAATTTAAACAGAATTTTAAATATAAAATTTTGTAAATCTCAAAATATTCCAAGTCGAAACAAACGCACTTAGAAAAATTTTACCGTAAATCAAACTAAAATTTAAACAGAATTTTAAATATAAAATTTTGTAAATCTCAAAATATTCTGTCGAAACAAACGCACTTAGAAAAATTTTACCGTAAATCAAATTAAAATTTAAACAGAATTTTAAATATAAAATTTTCTAAATCTCAAAATATTCTAAGTCGAAACAAACGCACTTAGAAAAATTTTACCGTAAATCAAACTAAAATTTAAACAGAATTTTAAATATAAAATTTTGTAAATCTCAAAATATTCCAAGTCGAAACAAACGCACTTAGAAAAATTTTACCGTAAATCAAACTCAAATTTAAACAGAATTTTAAATATAAAATTTTGTAAATCTCAAAATATTCTGTCGAAACAAACGCACTTAGAAAAATTTTACCGTAAATCAAACTAAAATTTAAACAGAATTTTAAATATAAAATTTTGTAAATCTCAAAATATTCCAAGTCGAAACAAACGCCCTTAGAAAAATTTTTGCCGTAAATAAAACTAAAATTTAAACAGAATTTTAAATATAAAATTTTGTAAATTTTAAAATATTCCAAGTCGAAACAAACGCCCTTAGAAAAATTTTACCGTAAATCAAATTAAAATTTAAACAGAATTTTAAATATAAAATTTTCTAAATCTCAAAATATTCTAAGTCGAATCAAACGCACTTAGAAAAATTTTACCGTAAATCAAACTAAAATTTAAACAGAATTTTAAATATAAAATTTTGTAAATCTCAAAATATTCCAAGTCGAAACAAACGCACTTAGAAAAATTTTACCGTAAATCAAACTCAAATTTAAACAGAATTTTAAATATAAAATTTTGTAAATCTCAAAATATTCTGTCGAAACAAACGCACTTAGAAAAATTTTACCGTAAATCAAACTAAAATTTAAACAGAATTTTAAATATAAAATTTTGTAAATCTCAAAATATTCCAAGTCGAAACAAACGCACTTAGAAAAATTTTACCGTAAATCAAACTAAAATTTAAACAGAATTTTAAATATAAAATTTTGTAAATCTCAAAATATTCTGTCGAAACAAACGCACTTAGAAAAATTTTACCGTAACTCAAATTAAAATTTAAACAGAATTTTAAATATAAAATTTTCTAAATCTCAAAATATTCTAAGTCGAAACAAACGCCCTTAGAAAATTTTTTGCCGTAAATCAAACTAAAATTTAAACAGAATTTTAAATATAAAATTTTGTAAATCTTATAATATTCCAAGTCGAAGCAAACGCCCTTAGAAAAATTTTACCGTAAATCAAACTAAAATTTAAACAGAATTTTAAATATAAAATTTTGTAAATTTCAAAATATTCTAGGTCGAAACAAACGCACTTAGAAAAATTTTACCGTAAATCAAACTAAAATTTAAACAGAATTTTAAATATAAAATTTTGTAAATCTCAAAATATTCTAAGTCGAAACAAACGCCCTTAGAAAAATTTTTGCCGTAAATCAAACTAAAATTTAAACAGAATTTTAAATATAAAATTTTGTAAATCTTAAAATATTCCAAGTCGAAGCAAACGCCCTTAGAAAAATTTTACCGTAAATCAAACTAAAATTTAAACAGAATTTTAAATATAAAATTTTGTAAATCTCAAAATATTCTAAGTCGAAACAAACGCACTTAGAAAAATTTTACCGTAAATCAAACTAAAATTTAAACAGAATTTTAAATATAAAATTTTGTAAATTTCAAAATATTCCAAGTCGAAGCAAACGCACTTAGAAAAATTTTACCGTAAATCAAACTAAAATTTAAACAGAATTTTAAATATAAAATTTTGTAAATTTCAAAATATTCCAAGTCGAAACAAACGCACTTAGAAAAATTTTACCGTAAATCAAACTAAAATTTAAACAGAATTTTATATATAAAATTTTGTAAATTTCAAAATATTCCAAGTCGAAACAAAAGCACTTAGAAAAATTTTACCGTAAATCAAACTAAAATTTAAACAGAATTTTAAATATAAAATTTTGTAAATTTCAAAATATTCTGTCGAAACAAACGCACTTAGAAAATTTTTTACCGTAAATCAAACTAAAATTTAAACAGAATTTTAAATATAAAATTTTGTATATCTCAAAATATTCTAAGTCGAAACAAACGCCCTTAGAAATTTTTTTGCCGTAAATCAAACTAAAATTTAAACAGAATTTTAAATATAAAATTTTGTAAATCTCAAAATATTCCAAGTCGAAACAAACGCACTTAGAAAAATTTTACCGTTAATCAAACTCAAATTTAAACAGAATTTTAAATATAAAATTTTGTAAATCTCAAAATATTCTGTCGAAACAAACGCACTTAGAAAAATTTTACCGTAAATCAAACTAAAATTTAAACAGAATTTTAAATATAAAATTTTGTAAATCTCAAAATATTCCAAGTCGAAACAAACGCACTTAGAAAAATTTTACCGTAAATCAAACTAAAATTTAAACAGAATTTTAAATATAAAATTTTGTAAATCTCAAAATATTCTGTCGAAACAAACGCACTTAGAAAAATTTTACCGTAAATCAAATTAAAATTTAAACAGAATTTTAAATATAAAATTTTCTAAATCTCAAAATATTCTAAGTCGAAACAAACGCACTTAGAAAAATTTTACCGTAAATCAAACTAAAATTTAAACAGAATTTTAAATATAAAATTTTGTAAATCTCAAAATATTCTAAGTCGAAACAAACGCACTTAGAAAAATTTTACCGTAAATCAAACTAAAATTTAAACAGAATTTTAAATATAAAATTTTGTAAATTTCAAAATATTCCAAGTCGAAGCAAACGCACTTAGAAAAATTTTACCGTAAATCAAACTAAAATTTAAACAGAATTTTAAATATAAAATTTTGTAAATTTCAAAATATTCCAAGTCGAAACAAACGCACTTAGAAAAATTTTACCGTAAATCAAACTAAAATTTAAACAGAATTTTATATATAAAATTTTGTAAATTTCAAAATATTCCAAGTCGAAACAAAAGCACTTAGAAAAATTTTACCGTAAATCAAACTAAAATTTAAACAGAATTTTAAATATAAAATTTTGTAAATTTCAAAATATTCTGTCGAAACAAACGCACTTAGAAAATTTTTTACCGTAAATCAAACTAAAATTTAAACAGAATTTTAAATATAAAATTTTGTATATCTCAAAATATTCTAAGTCGAAACAAACGCCCTTAGAAATTTTTTTGCCGTAAATCAAACTAAAATTTAAACAGAATTTTAAATATAAAATTTTGTAAATCTCAAAATATTCCAAGTCGAAACAAACGCACTTAGAAAAATTTTACCGTTAATCAAACTCAAATTTAAACAGAATTTTAAATATAAAATTTTGTAAATCTCAAAATATTCTGTCGAAACAAACGCACTTAGAAAAATTTTACCGTAAATCAAACTAAAATTTAAACAGAATTTTAAATATAAAATTTTGTAAATCTCAAAATATTCCAAGTCGAAACAAACGCACTTAGAAAAATTTTACCGTAAATCAAACTAAAATTTAAACAGAATTTTAAATATAAAATTTTGTAAATCTCAAAATATTCTGTCGAAACAAACGCACTTAGAAAAATTTTACCGTAAATCAAATTAAAATTTAAACAGAATTTTAAATATAAAATTTTCTAAATCTCAAAATATTCTAAGTCGAAACAAACGCACTTAGAAAAATTTTACCGTAAATCAAACTAAAATTTAAACAGAATTTTAAATATAAAATTTTGTAAATCTCAAAATATTCCAAGTCGAAACAAACGCACTTAGAAAAATTTTACCGTAAATCAAACTCAAATTTAAACAGAATTTTAAATATAAAATTTTGTAAATCTCAAAATATTCTGTCGAAACAAACGCACTTAGAAAAATTTTACCGTAAATCAAACTAAAATTTAAACAGAATTTTAAATATAAAATTTTGTAAATCTCAAAATATTCCAAGTCGAAACAAACGCCCTTAGAAAAATTTTTGCCGTAAATAAAACTAAAATTTAAACAGAATTTTAAATATAAAATTTTGTAAATTTTAAAATATTCCAAGTCGAAACAAACGCCCTTAGAAAAATTTTACCGTAAATCAAATTAAAATTTAAACAGAATTTTAAATATAAAATTTTCTAAATCTCAAAATATTCTAAGTCGAATCAAACGCACTTAGAAAAATTTTACCGTAAATCAAACTAAAATTTAAACAGAATTTTAAATATAAAATTTTGTAAATCTCAAAATATTCCAAGTCGAAACAAACGCACTTAGAAAAATTTTACCGTAAATCAAACTCAAATTTAAACAGAATTTTAAATATAAAATTTTGTAAATCTCAAAATATTCTGTCGAAACAAACGCACTTAGAAAAATTTTACCGTAAATCAAACTAAAATTTAAACAGAATTTTAAATATAAAATTTTGTAAATCTCAAAATATTCCAAGTCGAAACAAACGCACTTAGAAAAATTTTACCGTAAATCAAACTAAAATTTAAACAGAATTTTAAATATAAAATTTTGTAAATCTCAAAATATTCTGTCGAAACAAACGCACTTAGAAAAATTTTACCGTAACTCAAATTAAAATTTAAACAGAATTTTAAATATAAAATTTTCTAAATCTCAAAATATTCTAAGTCGAAACAAACGCACTTAGAAAAATTTTACCGTAAATCAAACTAAAATTTAAACAGAATTTTAAATATAAAATTTTGTAAATCTCAAAATATGCTGTCGAAACAAACGCCCATAGAAAATTTTTTGCCGTAAATCAAACTAAAATTTAAACAGAATTTTAAATAAAATTTTGTAAATTTTAAAATATTCCAAGTCGAAACAAACGCCCTTAGAAAAATTTTACCGTAAATCAAATTAAAATTTAAACAGAATTTTAAATATAAAATTTTCTAAATCTCAAAATATTCTAAGTCGAAACAAACGCACTTAGAAAAATTTTACCGTAAATCAAACTAAAATTTAAACAGAATTTTAAATATCAAATTTTGTAAATCTCAAAATATTCCAAGTCGAAACAAACGCACTTAGAAAAATTTTACCGTAAATCAAACTAAAATTTAAACAGAATTTTAAATATAAAATTTTGTAAATCTCAAAATATTCCAAGTCGAAACAAACGCCCTTAGAAAAATTTTTGCCGTAAATAAAACTAAAATTTAAACAGAATTTTAAATATAAAATTTTGTAAATTTTAAAATATTCCAAGTCGAAACAAACGCCCTTAGAAAAATTTTACCGTAAATCAAATTAAAATTTAAACAGAATTTTAAATATAAAATTTTCTAAATCTCAAAATATTCTAAGTCGAAACAAACGCACTTAGAAAAATTTTACCGTAAATCAAACTAAAATTTAAACAGAATTTTAAATATAAAATTTTGTAAATCTCAAAATATGCTGTCGAAACAAACGCCCATAGAAATTTTTTTACCGTAAATCAAACTAAAATTTAAACAGAATTTTAAATAAAATTTTGTAAATTTTAAAATATTCCAAGTCGAAACAAACGCCCTTAGAAAAATTTTACCGTAAATCAAATTAAAATTTAAACAGAATTTTAAATATAAAATTTTCTAAATCTCAAAATATTCTAAGTCGAAACAAACGCACTTAGAAAAATTTTACCGTAAATCAAACTAAAATTTAAACAGAATTTTAAATATAAAATTTTGTAAATCTCAAAATATTCCAAGTCGAAACAAACGCACTTAGAAAAATTTTACCGTAAATCAAACTAAAATTTAAACAGAATTTTAAATATAAAATTTTGTAAATCTCAAAATATTCCAAGTCGAAACAAACGCCCTTAGAAAAATTTTTGCCGTAAATAAAACTAAAATTTAAACAGAATTTTAAATATAAAATTTTGTAAATTTTAAAATATTCCAAGTCGAAACAAACGCCCTTAGAAAAATTTTACCGTAAATCAAATTAAAATTTAAACAGAATTTTAAATATAAAATTTTCTAAATCTCAAAATATTCTAAGTCGAAACAAACGCACTTAGAAAAATTTTACCGTAAATCAAACTAAAATTTAAACAGAATTTTAAATATAAAATTTTGTAAATCTCAAAATATTCCAAGTCGAAACAAACGCACTTAGAAAAATTTTACCGTAAATCAAACCCAAATTTAAACAGAATTTTAAATATAAAATTTTGTAAATCTCAAAATATTCTGTCGAAACAAACGCACTTAGAAAAATTTTACCGTAAATCAAACTAAAATTTAAACAGAATTTTAAATATAAAATTTTGTAAATCTCAAAATATTCCAAGTCGAAACAAACGCACTTAGAAAAATTTTACCGTAAATCAAACTAAAATTTAAACAGAATTTTAAATATAAAATTTTGTAAATCTCAAAATATTCTGTCGAAACAAACGCACTTAGAAAAATTTTACCGTAACTCAAATTAAAATTTAAACAGAATTTTAAATATAAAATTTTCTAAATCTCAAAATATTCTAAGTCGAAACAAACGCACTTAGAAAAATTTTACCGTAAATCAAACTAAAATTTAAACAGAATTTTAAATATAAAATTTTGTAAATCTCAAAATATTCTGTCGAAACAAACGCCCATAGAAAATTTTTTGCCGTAAATCAAACTAAAATTTAAACAGAATTTTAAATAAAATTTTGTAAATTTTAAAATATTCCAAGTCGAAACAAACGCCCTTAGAAAAATTTTACCGTAAATCAAATTAAAATTTAAACAGAATTTTAAATATAAAATTTTCTAAATCTCAAAATATTCTAAGTCGAAACAAACGCACTTAGAAAAATTTTACCGTAAATCAAACTAAAATTTAAACAGAATTTTAAATATAAAATTTTGTAAATCTTATAATATTCCAAGTCGAAGCAAACGCCCTTAGAAAAATTTTACCGTAAATCAAACTAAAATTTAAACAGAATTTTAAATATAAAATTTTGTAAATCTCAAAATATTCTAAGTCGAAACAAACGCACTTAGAAAATTTTTACCGTAAATCAAACTAAAATTTAAACAGAATTTTAAATATAAAATTTTGTAAATCTCAAAATATTCCAAGTCGAAACAAACGCACTTAGAAAAATTTTACCGTAAATCAAACTAAAATTTAAACAGAATTTTAAATATAAAATTTTGTAAATCTCAAAATATTCTGTCGAAACAAACGCACTTAGAAAAATTTTACCGTAACTCAAATTAAAATTTAAACAGAATTTTAAATATAAAATTTTCTAAATCTCAAAATATTCTAAGTCGAAACAAACGCACTTAGAAAAATTTTACCGCAAATAAAACTAAAATTTAAACAGAATTTTAAATATAAAATTTTGTAAATCTCAAAATATTCTGTCGAAACAAACGCCCATAGAAAATTTTTTGCCGTAAATCAAACTAAAATTTAAACAGAATTTTAAATAAAATTTTGTAAATTTTAAAATATTCCAAGTCGAAACAAACGCCCTTAGAAAAATTTTACCGTAAATCAAATTAAAATTTAAACAGAATTTTAAATATAAAATTTTCAAAATCTCAAAATATTCTAAGTCGAAACAAACGCACTTAGAAAAATTTTACCGTAAATCAAACTAAAATTTAAACAGAATTTTAAATATAAAATTTTGTAAATCTCAAAATATTCCAAGTCGAAACAAACGCACTTAGAAAAATTTTACCGTAAATCAAACTCAAATTTAAACAGAATTTTAAATATAAAATTTTCTAAATCTCAAAATATTCTAAGTCGAAACAAACGCACTTAGAAAAATTTTACCGTAAATCAAACTAAAATTTAAACAGAATTTTAAATATAAAATTTTGTAAATCTCAAAATATGCTGTCGAAACAAACGCCCATAGAAAATTTTTTGCCGTAAATCAAACTAAAATTTAAACAGAATTTTAAATAAAATTTTGTAAATTTTAAAATATTCCAAGTCGAAACAAACGCCCTTAGAAAAATTTTACCGTAAATCAAATTAAAATTTAAACAGAATTTTAAATATAAAATTTTCTAAATCTCAAAATATTCTAAGTCGAAACAAACGCACTTAGAAAAATTTTACCGTAAATCAAACTAAAATTTAAACAGAATTTTAAATATCAAATTTTGTAAATCTCAAAATATTCCAAGTCGAAACAAACGCACTTAGAAAAATTTTACCGTAAATCAAACTAAAATTTAAACAGAATTTTAAATATAAAATTTTGTAAATCTCAAAATATTCCAAGTCGAAACAAACGCCCTTAGAAAAATTTTTGCCGTAAATAAAACTAAAATTTAAACAGAATTTTAAATATAAAATTTTGTAAATTTTAAAATATTCCAAGTCGAAACAAACGCCCTTAGAAAAATTTTACCGTAAATCAAATTAAAATTTAAACAGAATTTTAAATATAAAATTTTCTAAATCTCAAAATATTCTAAGTCGAAACAAACGCACTTAGAAAAATTTTACCGTAAATCAAACTAAAATTTAAACAGAATTTTAAATATAAAATTTTGTAAATCTCAAAATATGCTGTCGAAACAAACGCCCATAGAAATTTTTTTACCGTAAATCAAACTAAAATTTAAACAGAATTTTAAATAAAATTTTGTAAATTTTAAAATATTCCAAGTCGAAACAAACGCCCTTAGAAAAATTTTACCGTAAATCAAATTAAAATTTAAACAGAATTTTAAATATAAAATTTTCTAAATCTCAAAATATTCTAAGTCGAAACAAACGCACTTAGAAAAATTTTACCGTAAATCAAACTAAAATTTAAACAGAATTTTAAATATAAAATTTTGTAAATCTCAAAATATTCCAAGTCGAAACAAACGCACTTAGAAAAATTTTACCGTAAATCAAACTAAAATTTAAACAGAATTTTAAATATAAAATTTTGTAAATCTCAAAATATTCCAAGTCGAAACAAACGCCCTTAGAAAAATTTTTGCCGTAAATAAAACTAAAATTTAAACAGAATTTTAAATATAAAATTTTGTAAATTTTAAAATATTCCAAGTCGAAACAAACGCCCTTAGAAAAATTTTACCGTAAATCAAATTAAAATTTAAACAGAATTTTAAATATAAAATTTTCTAAATCTCAAAATATTCTAAGTCGAAACAAACGCACTTAGAAAAATTTTACCGTAAATCAAACTAAAATTTAAACAGAATTTTAAATATAAAATTTTGTAAATCTCAAAATATTCCAAGTCGAAACAAACGCACTTAGAAAAATTTTACCGTAAATCAAACCCAAATTTAAACAGAATTTTAAATATAAAATTTTGTAAATCTCAAAATATTCTGTCGAAACAAACGCACTTAGAAAAATTTTACCGTAAATCAAACTAAAATTTAAACAGAATTTTAAATATAAAATTTTGTAAATCTCAAAATATTCCAAGTCGAAACAAACGCACTTAGAAAAATTTTACCGTAAATCAAACTAAAATTTAAACAGAATTTTAAATATAAAATTTTGTAAATCTCAAAATATTCTGTCGAAACAAACGCACTTAGAAAAATTTTACCGTAACTCAAATTAAAATTTAAACAGAATTTTAAATATAAAATTTTCTAAATCTCAAAATATTCTAAGTCGAAACAAACGCACTTAGAAAAATTTTACCGTAAATCAAACTAAAATTTAAACAGAATTTTAAATATAAAATTTTGTAAATCTCAAAATATTCTGTCGAAACAAACGCCCATAGAAAATTTTTTGCCGTAAATCAAACTAAAATTTAAACAGAATTTTAAATAAAATTTTGTAAATTTTAAAATATTCCAAGTCGAAACAAACGCCCTTAGAAAAATTTTACCGTAAATCAAATTAAAATTTAAACAGAATTTTAAATATAAAATTTTCTAAATCTCAAAATATTCTAAGTCGAAACAAACGCACTTAGAAAAATTTTACCGTAAATCAAACTAAAATTTAAACAGAATTTTAAATATAAAATTTTGTAAATCTTATAATATTCCAAGTCGAAGCAAACGCCCTTAGAAAAATTTTACCGTAAATCAAACTAAAATTTAAACAGAATTTTAAATATAAAATTTTGTAAATCTCAAAATATTCTAAGTCGAAACAAACGCACTTAGAAAATTTTTACCGTAAATCAAACTAAAATTTAAACAGAATTTTAAATATAAAATTTTGTAAATCTCAAAATATTCCAAGTCGAAACAAACGCACTTAGAAAAATTTTACCGTAAATCAAACTAAAATTTAAACAGAATTTTAAATATAAAATTTTGTAAATCTCAAAATATTCTGTCGAAACAAACGCACTTAGAAAAATTTTACCGTAACTCAAATTAAAATTTAAACAGAATTTTAAATATAAAATTTTCTAAATCTCAAAATATTCTAAGTCGAAACAAACGCACTTAGAAAAATTTTACCGCAAATCAAACTAAAATTTAAACAGAATTTTAAATATAAAATTTTGTAAATCTCAAAATATTCTGTCGAAACAAACGCCCATAGAAAATTTTTTGCCGTAAATCAAACTAAAATTTAAACAGAATTTTAAATAAAATTTTGTAAATTTTAAAATATTCCAAGTCGAAACAAACGCCCTTAGAAAAATTTTACCGTAAATCAAATTAAAATTTAAACAGAATTTTAAATATAAAATTTTCAAAATCTCAAAATATTCTAAGTCGAAACAAACGCACTTAGAAAAATTTTACCGTAAATCAAACTAAAATTTAAACAGAATTTTAAATATAAAATTTTGTAAATCTCAAAATATTCCAAGTCGAAACAAACGCACTTAGAAAAATTTTACCGTAAATCAAACTCAAATTTAAACAGAATTTTAAATATAAAATTTTGTAAATCTCAAAATATTCTGTCGAAACAAACGCACTTAGAAAAATTTTACCGTAAATCAAACTAAAATTTAAACAGAATTTTAAATATAAAATTTTGTAAATCTCAAAATATTCCAAGTCGAAACAAACGCACTTAGAAAAATTTTACCGTAAATCAAACTAAAATTTAAACAGAATTTTAAATATAAAATTTTGTAAATCTCAAAATATTCTGTCGAAACAAACGCACTTAGAAAAATTTTACCGTAACTCAAATTAAAATTTAAACAGAATTTTAAATATAAAATTTTCTAAATCTCAAAATATTCTAAGTCGAAACAAACGCACTTAGAAAAATTTTACCGTAAATCAAACTAAAATTTAAACAGAATTTTAAATATAAAATTTTGTAAATCTCAAAATATGCTGTCGAAACAAACGCCCATAGAAAATTTTTTGCCGTAAATCAAACTAAAATTTAAACAGAATTTTAAATAAAATTTTGTAAATTTTAAAATATTCCAAGTCGAAACAAACGCCCTTAGAAAAATTTTACCGTAAATCAAATTAAAATTTAAACAGAATTTTAAATATAAAATTTTCTAAATCTCAAAATATTCTAAGTCGAAACAAACGCACTTAGAAAAATTTTACCGTAAATCAAACTAAAATTTAAACAGAATTTTAAATATAAAATTTTGTAAATCTCAAAATATTCCAAGTCGAAACAAACGCACTTAGAAAAATTTTACCGTAAATCAAACTAAAATTTAAACAGAATTTTAAATATAAAATTTTGTAAATCTCAAAATATTCCAAGTCGAAACAAACGCCCTTAGAAAAATTTTTGCCGTAAATAAAACTAAAATTTAAACAGAATTTTAAATATAAAATTTTGTAAATTTTAAAATATTCCAAGTCGAAACAAACGCCCTTAGAAAAATTTTACCGTAAATCAAATTAAAATTTAAACAGAATTTTAAATATAAAATTTTCTAAATCTCAAAATATTCTAAGTCGAAACAAACGCACTTAGAAAAATTTTACCGTAAATCAAACTAAAATTTAAACAGAATTTTAAATATAAAATTTTGTAAATCTCAAAATATTCCAAGTCGAAACAAACGCACTTAGAAAAATTTTACCGTAAATCAAACTCAAATTTAAACAGAATTTTAAATATAAAATTTTGTAAATCTCAAAATATTCTGTCGAAACAAACGCACTTAGAAAAATTTTACCGTAAATCAAACTAAAATTTAAACAGAATTTTAAATATAAAATTTTGTAAATCTCAAAATATTCCAAGTCGAAACAAACGCACTTAGAAAAATTTTACCGTAAATCAAACTAAAATTTAAACAGAATTTTAAATATAAAATTTTGTAAATCTCAAAATATTCTGTCGAAACAAACGCACTTAGAAAAATTTTACCGTAACTCAAATTAAAATTTAAACAGAATTTTAAATATAAAATTTTCTAAATCTCAAAATATTCTAAGTCGAAACAAACGCACTTAGAAAAATTTTACCGTAAATCAAACTAAAATTTAAACAGAATTTTAAATATAAAATTTTGTAAATCTCAAAATATTCTGTCGAAACAAACGCCCATAGAAAATTTTTTGCCGTAAATCAAACTAAAATTTAAACAGAATTTTAAATAAAATTTTGTAAATTTTAAAATATTCCAAGTCGAAACAAACGCCCTTAGAAAAATTTTACCGTAAATCAAATTAAAATTTAAACAGAATTTTAAATATAAAATTTTCTAAATCTCAAAATATTCTAAGTCGAAACAAACGCACTTAGAAAAATTTTACCGTAAATCAAACTAAAATTTAAACAGTATTTTAAATATAAAATTTTGTAAATCTCAAAATATTCTAAGTCGAAACAAACGCACTTAGAAAAATTTTACCGTAAATCAAACTAAAATTTAAACAGAATTTTAAATATAAAATTTTGTAAATTTCAAAATATTCTAAGTCGAAACAAACGCCCTTAGAAAAATTTTACCGTAAATCAAACTAAAATTTAAACAGAATTTTAAATATAAAATTTTGTAAATCTCAAAATATTCTAAGTCGAAACAAATGCCCATAGAAAAATTTTTGCCGTAAATAAAACTAAAATTTAAACAGAATTTTAAATATAAAATTTTGTAAATTTTAAAATATTCCAAGTCGAAACAAACGCCCTTAGAAAAATTTTACCGTAAATCAAATTAAAATTTAAACAGAATTTTAAATATAAAATTTTCAAAATCTCAAAATATTCTAAGTCGAAACAAACGCACTTAGAAAAATTTTACCGTAAATCAAACTAAAATTTAAACAGAATTTTAAATATAAAATTTTGTAAATCTCAAAATAATCCAAGTCGAAACAAACGCACTTAGAAAATTTTTACCGTAAATCAAACTCAAATTTAAACAGAATTTTAAATATAAAATTTTGTAAATCTCAAAATATTCTGTCGAAACAAACGCACTTAGAAAAATTTTACCGTAAATCAAACTAAAATTTAAACAGAATTTTAAATATAAAATTTTGTAAATCTCAAAATATTCCAAGTCGAAACAAACGCACTTAGAAAAATTTTACCGTAAATCAAACTAAAATTTAAACAGAATTTTAAATATAAAATTTTGTAAATCTCAAAATATTCTGTCGAAACAAACGCACTTAGAAAAATTTTACCGTAACTCAAATTAAAATTTAAACAGAATTTTAAATATAAAATTTTCTAAATCTCAAAATATTCTAAGTCGAAACAAACGCACTTAGAAAAATTTTACCGCAAATCAAACTAAAATTTAAACAGAATTTTAAATATAAAATTTTGTAAATCTCAAAATATTCTGTCGAAACAAACGCCCATAGAAAATTTTTTGCCGTAAATCAAACTAAAATTTAAACAGAATTTTAAATAAAATTTTGTAAATTTTAAAATATTCCAAGTCGAAACAAACGCCCTTAGAAAAATTTTACCGTAAATCAAATTAAAATTTAAACAGAATTTTAAATATAAAATTTTCTAAATCTCAAAATATTCTAAGTCGAAACAAACGCACTTAGAAAAATTTTACCGTAAATCAAACTAAAATTTAAACAGAATTTTAAATATAAAATTTTGTAAATCTCAAAATATTCCAAGTCGAAACAAACGCACTTAGAAAAATTTTACCGTAAATCAAACTAAAATTTAAACAGTATTTTAAATATAAAATTTTGTAAATCTCAAAATATTCTAAGTCGAAACAAACGCACTTAGAAAAATTTTACCGTAAATCAAACTAAAATTTAAACAGAATTTTAAATATAAAATTTTGTAAATTTCAAAATATTCTAAGTCGAAACAAACGCCCTTAGAAAAATTTTACCGTAAATCAAACTAAAATTTAAACAGAATTTTAAATATAAAATTTTGTAAATCTCAAAATATTCTAAGTCGAAACAAATGCCCATAGAAAAATTTTTGCCGTAAATAAAACTAAAATTTAAACAGAATTTTAAATATAAAATTTTGTAAATTTTAAAATATTCCAAGTCGAAACAAACGCCCTTAGAAAAATTTTACCGTAAATCAAATTAAAATTTAAACAGAATTTTAAATATAAAATTTTCAAAATCTCAAAATATTCTAAGTCGAAACAAACGCACTTAGAAAAATTTTACCGTAAATCAAACTAAAATTTAAACAGAATTTTAAATATAAAATTTTGTAAATCTCAAAATAATCCAAGTCGAAACAAACGCACTTAGAAAATTTTTACCGTAAATCAAACTCAAATTTAAACAGAATTTTAAATATAAAATTTTGTAAATCTCAAAATATTCTGTCGAAACAAACGCACTTAGAAAAATTTTACCGTAAATCAAACTAAAATTTAAACAGAATTTTAAATATAAAATTTTGTAAATCTCAAAATATTCCAAGTCGAAACAAACGCACTTAGAAAAATTTTACCGTAAATCAAACTAAAATTTAAACAGAATTTTAAATATAAAATTTTGTAAATCTCAAAATATTCTGTCGAAACAAACGCACTTAGAAAAATTTTACCGTAACTCAAATTAAAATTTAAACAGAATTTTAAATATAAAATTTTCTAAATCTCAAAATATTCTAAGTCGAAACAAACGCACTTAGAAAAATTTTACCGTAAATCAAACTAAAATTTAAACAGAATTTTAAATATAAAATTTTGTAAATCTCAAAATATTCTGTCGAAACAAACGCCCATAGAAAATTTTTTGCCGTAAATCAAACTAAAATTTAAACAGAATTTTAAATAAAATTTTGTAAATTTTAAAATATTCCAAGTCGAAACAAACGCCCTTAGAAAAATTTTACCGTAAATCAAATTAAAATTTAAACAGAATTTTAAATATAAAATTTTCTAAATCTCAAAATATTCTAAGTCGAAACAAACGCACTTAGAAAAATTTTACCGTAAATCAAACTAAAATTTAAACAGAATTTTAAATATAAAATTTTGTAAATCTCAAAATATTCCAAGTCGAAACAAACGCACTTAGAAAAATTTTACCGTAAATCAAACTAAAATTTAAACAGAATTTTAAATATAAAATTTTGTAAATCTCAAAATATTCCAAGTCGAAACAAACGCCCTTAGAAAAATTTTTGCCGTAAATAAAACTAAAATTTAAACAGAATTTTAAATATAAAATTTTGTAAATTTTAAAATATTCCAAGTCGAAACAAACGCCCTTAGAAAAATTTTACCGTAAATCAAATTAAAATTTAAACAGAATTTTAAATATAAAATTTTCTAAATCTCAAAATATTCTAAGTCGAAACAAACGCACTTAGAAAAATTTTACCGTAAATCAAACTAAAATTTAAACAGAATTTTAAATATAAAATTTTGTAAATCTCAAAATATTCCAAGTCGAAACAAACGCACTTAGAAAAATTTTACCGTAAATCAAACTCAAATTTAAACAGAATTTTAAATATAAAATTTTGTAAATCTCAAAATATTCTGTCGAAACAAACGCACTTAGAAAAATTTTACCGTAAATCAAACTAAAATTTAAACAGAATTTTAAATATAAAATTTTGTAAATCTCAAAATATTCCAAGTCGAAACAAACGCCCTTAGAAAAATTTTTGCCGTAAATAAAACTAAAATTTAAACAGAATTTTAAATATAAAATTTTGTAAATTTTAAAATATTCCAAGTCGAAACAAACGCCCTTAGAAAAATTTTACCGTAAATAAAACTAAAATTTAAACAGAATTTTAAATATAAAATTTTGTAAATTTTAAAATATTCCAAGTCGAAACAAACGCCCTTAGAAAAATTTTACCGTAAATCAAATTAAAATTTAAACAGAATTTTAAATATAAAATTTTCAAAATCTCAAAATATTCTAAGTCGAAACAAACGCACTTAGAAAAATTTTACCGTAAATCAAACTAAAATTTAAACAGAATTTTAAATATAAAATTTTGTAAATCTCAAAATAATCCAAGTCGAAACAAACGCACTTAGAAAATTTTTACCGTAAATCAAACTCAAATTTAAACAGAATTTTAAATATAAAATTTTGTAAATCTCAAAATATTCTGTCGAAACAAACGCACTTAGAAAAATTTTACCGTAAATCAAACTAAAATTTAAACAGAATTTTAAATATAAAATTTTGTAAATCTCAAAATATTCCAAGTCGAAACAAACGCACTTAGAAAAATTTTACCGTAAATCAAACTAAAATTTAAACAGAATTTTAAATATAAAATTTTGTAAATCTCAAAATATTCTGTCGAAACAAACGCACTTAGAAAAATTTTACCGTAACTCAAATTAAAATTTAAACAGAATTTTAAATATAAAATTTTCTAAATCTCAAAATATTCTAAGTCGAAACAAACGCACTTAGAAAAATTTTACCGTAAATCAAACTAAAATTTAAACAGAATTTTAAATATAAAATTTTGTAAATCTCAAAATATTCTGTCGAAACAAACGCCCATAGAAAATTTTTTGCCGTAAATCAAACTAAAATTTAAACAGAATTTTAAATAAAATTTTGTAAATTTTAAAATATTCCAAGTCGAAACAAACGCCCTTAGAAAAATTTTACCGTAAATCAAATTAAAATTTAAACAGAATTTTAAATATAAAATTTTCTAAATCTCAAAATATTCTAAGTCGAAACAAACGCACTTAGAAAAATTTTACCGTAAATCAAACTAAAATTTAAACAGAATTTTAAATATAAAATTTTGTAAATCTCAAAATATTCCAAGTCGAAACAAACGCACTTAGAAAAATTTTACCGTAAATCAAACTAAAATTTAAACAGAATTTTAAATATAAAATTTTGTAAATCTCAAAATATTCCAAGTCGAAACAAACGCCCTTAGAAAAATTTTTGCCGTAAATAAAACTAAAATTTAAACAGAATTTTAAATATAAAATTTTGTAAATTTTAAAATATTCCAAGTCGAAACAAACGCCCTTAGAAAAATTTTACCGTAAATCAAATTAAAATTTAAACAGAATTTTAAATATAAAATTTTCTAAATCTCAAAATATTCTAAGTCGAAACAAACGCACTTAGAAAAATTTTACCGTAAATCAAACTAAAATTTAAACAGAATTTTAAATATAAAATTTTGTAAATCTCAAAATATTCCAAGTCGAAACAAACGCACTTAGAAAAATTTTACCGTAAATCAAACTCAAATTTAAACAGAATTTTAAATATAAAATTTTGTAAATCTCAAAATATTCTGTCGAAACAAACGCACTTAGAAAAATTTTACCGTAAATCAAACTAAAATTTAAACAGAATTTTAAATATAAAATTTTGTAAATCTCAAAATAATCCAAGTCGAAACAAACGCACTTAGAAAATTTTTACCGTAAATCAAACTCAAATTTAAACAGAATTTTAAATATAAAATTTTGTAAATCTCAAAATATTCTGTCGAAACAAACGCACTTAGAAAAATTTTACCGTAAATCAAACTAAAATTTAAACAGAATTTTAAATATAAAATTTTGTAAATCTCAAAATATTCCAAGTCGAAACAAACGCACTTAGAAAAATTTTACCGTAAATCAAACTAAAATTTAAACAGAATTTTAAATATAAAATTTTGTAAATCTCAAAATATTCTGTCGAAACAAACGCACTTAGAAAAATTTTACCGTAACTCAAATTAAAATTTAAACAGAATTTTAAATATAAAATTTTCTAAATCTCAAAATATTCTGTCGAAACATTCGCACTTAGAAAAATTTTACCGTAAATCAAACTAAAATTTAAACAGAATTTTAAATATAAAATTTTGTAAATCTCAAAATATTCTGTCGAAACAAACGCCCATAGAAATTTTTTTGCCGTAAATCAAACTAAAATTTAAACAGAATTTTAAATAAAATTTTGTAAATTTTAAAATATTCCAAGTCGAAACAAACGCCCTTAGAAAAATTTTACCGTAAATCAAATTAAAATTTAAACAGAATTTTAAATATAAAATTTTCTAAATCTCAAAATATTCTAAGTCGAAACAAACGCACTTAGAAAAATTTTACCGTAAATCAAACTAAAATTTAAACAGAATTTTAAATATAAAATTTTGTAAATCTCAAAATATTCCAAGTCGAAACAAACGCACTTAGAAAAATTTTACCGTAAATCAAACTAAAATTTAAACAGAATTTTAAATATAAAATTTTGTAAATCTCAAAATATTCCAAGTCGAAACAAACGCCCTTAGAAAAATTTTTGCCGTAAATAAAACTAAAATTTAAACAGAATTTTAAATATAAAATTTTGTAAATTTTAAAATATTCCAAGTCGAAACAAACGCCCTTAGAAAAATTTTACCGTAAATCAAATTAAAATTTAAACAGAATTTTAAATATAAAATTTTCTAAATCTCAAAATATTCTAAGTCGAAACAAACGCACTTAGAAAAATTTTACCGTAAATCAAACTAAAATTTAAACAGAATTTTAAATATAAAATTTTGTAAATCTCAAAATATTCTAAGTCGAAACAAATGCCCATAGAAAAATTTTTGCCGTAAATCAAACTAAAATTTAAACAGAATTTTAAATAAAATTTTGTAAATCTCAAAATATTCTGTCGAAACAAACGCACTTAGAAAAATTTTACCGTAAATCAAACTAAAATTTAAACAGAATTTTAAATATAAAATTTTGTAAATCTCAAAATATTCCAAGTCGAAACAAACGCACTTAGAAAAATTTTACCGTAAATCAAACTAAAATTTAAACAGAATTTTAAATATAAAATTTTGTAAATCTCAAAATATTCTGTCGAAACAAACGCACTTAGAAAAATTTTACCGTAACTCAAATTAAAATTTAAACAGAATTTTAAATATAAAATTTTCTAAATCTCAAAATATTCTAAGTCGAAACAAACGCACTTAGAAAAATTTTACCGTAAATCAAACTAAAATTTAAACAGAATTTTAAATATAAAATTTTGTAAATCTCAAAATATTCTGTCGAAACAAACGCCCATAGAAAATTTTTTGCCGTAAATCAAACTAAAATTTAAACAGAATTTTAAATAAAATTTTGTAAATTTTAAAATATTCCAAGTCGAAACAAACGCCCTTAGAAAAATTTTACCGTAAATCAAATTAAAATTTAAACAGAATTTTAAATATAAAATTTTCTAAATCTCAAAATATTCCAAGTCGAAACAAACGCACTTAGAAAAATTTTACCGTAAATCAAACTAAAATTTAAACAGAATTTTAAATATAAAATTTTGTAAATTTCAAAATATTCTAAGTCGAAACAAACGCACTTAGAAAAATTTTACCGTAAATCAAACTAAAATTTAAACAGAATTTTAAATATAAAATTTTGTAAATTTCAAAATATTCTAAGTCGAAACAAACGCCCTTAGAAAAATTTTACCGTAAATCAAACTAAAATTTAAACAGAATTTTAAATATAAAATTTTGTAAATCTCAAAATATTCCAAGTCGAAACAAACGCACTTAGAAAAATTTTACCGTAAATCAAACTAAAATTTAAACAGAATTTTAAATAAAATTTTGTAAATTTTAAAATATTCCAAGTCGAAACAAACGCCCTTAGAAAAATTTTACCGTAAATCAAACTAAAATTTAAACAGAATTTTAAATATAAAATTTTGTAAATCTCAAAATATTCCAAGTCGAAACAAACGCACTTAGAAAAATTTTACCGTAAATCAAACTCAAATTTAAACAGAATTTTAAATATAAAATTTTGTAAATCTCTAAATATTCTGTCGAAACAAACGCACTTAGAAAAATTTTACCGTAAATCAAACTAAAATTTAAACAGAATTTTAAATATAAAATTTTGTAAATCTCAAAATATTCCAAGTCGAAACAAACGCCCTTAGAAAAATTTTTGCCGTAAATAAAACTAAAATTTAAACAGAATTTTAAATATAAAATTTTGTAAATTTTAAAATATTCCAAGTCGAAACAAACGCCCTTAGAAAATTTTTACCGTAAATCAAATTAAAATTTAAACAGAATTTTAAATATAAAATTTTCTAAATCTCAAAATATTCTAAATCGAAACAAACGCACTTAGAAAAATTTTACCGTAAATCAAACTAAAATTTAAACAGAATTTTAAATATAAAATTTTGTAAATCTCAAAATATTCCAAGTCGAAACAAACGCACTTAGAAAAATTTTACCGTAAATCAAACTAAAATTTAAACAGAATTTTAAATATAAAATTTTGTAAATCTCAAAATATTCTAAGTCGAAACAAACGCACTTAGAAAAATTTTACCGTAAATCAAACTAAAATTTAAACAGAATTTTAAATATAAAATTTTGTAAATTTCAAAATAATCTAAGTCGAAACAAACGCCCTTAGAAAAATTTTACCGTAAATCAAACTAAAATTTAAACAGAATTTTAAATATAAAATTTTGTAAATCTCAAAATATTCTAAGTCGAAACAAATGCCCATAGAAAAATTTTTGCCGTAAATCAAACTAAAATTTAAACAGAATTTTAAATAAAATTTTGTAAATTTTAAAATATTCCAAGTCGAAACAAACGCCCTTAGAAAAATTTTACCGTAAATCAAATTAAAATTTAAACAGAATTTTAAATATAAAATTTTCTAAATCTCAAAATATTCTAAGTCGAAACAAACGCACTTAGAAAAATTTTACCGTAAATCAAACTAAAATTTAAACAGAATTTTAAATATAAAATTTTGTAAATCTCAAAATATTCCAAGTCGAAACAAACGCACTTAGAAAAATTTTACCGTAAATCAAACTAAAATTTAAACAGAATTTTAAATATAAAATTTTGTAAATCTCAAAATATTCCAAGTCGAAACAAACGCACTTAGAAATATTTTACCGTAAATCAAACTAAAATTTAAACAGAATTTTAAATATAAAATTTTGTAAATTTCAAAATATTCTAAGTCGAAACAAACGCACTTAGAAAAATTTTACCGTAAATCAAACTAAAATTTAAACAGAATTTTAAATATAAAATTTTGTAAATTTCAAAATATTCTAAGTCGAAACAAACGCCCTTAGAAAAATTTTACCGTAAATCAAACTAAAATTTAAACAGAATTTTAAATATAAAATTTTGTAAATCTCAAAATATTCTAAGTCGAAACAAATGCCCATAGAAAAATTTTTGCCGTAAATCAAACTAAAATTTAAACAGAATTTTAAATAAAATTTTGTAAATTTTAAAATATTCCAAGTCGAAACAAACGCCCTTAGAAAAATTTTACCGTAAATCAAATTAAAATTTAAACAGAATTTTAAATATAAAATTTTCTAAATCTCAAAATATTCTAAGTCGAAACAAACGCACTTAGAAAAATTTTACCGTAAATCAAACTAAAATTTAAACAGAATTTTAAATATAAAATTTTGTAAATCTCAAAATATTCCAAGTCGAAACAAACGCACTTAGAAAAATTTTACCGTAAATCAAACTCAAATTTAAACAGAATTTTAAATATAAAATTTTGTAAATCTCAAAATATTCTAAGTCGAAACAAACGCCCTTAGAATAATTTTACCGTAAATCAAACTAAAATTTAAACAGAATTTTAAATATAAAATTTTGTAAATCTCAAAATATTCTGAGTCGAAACAAACGCACTTAGAAAAATTTTACCGTAAATCAAACTAAAATTTAAACAGAATTTTAAATATAAAATTTTGTAAATCTCAAAATATTCTGTCGAAACAAACGCCCTTAGAAAAATTTTACCGTAAATCAAACTAAAATTTAAACAGAATTTTAAATATAAAATTTTGTAAATCTCAAAATATTCCAAGTCGAAACAAACGCCCTTAGAAAATTTTTTGCCGTAAATAAAACTAAAATTTAAACAGAATTTTAAATATAAAATTTTGTAAATCTCAAAATATTCTGTCGAAACAAACGCACTTAGAAAAATTTTACCGTAAATCAAACTAAAATTTAAACAGAATTTTAAATATAAAATTTTGTAAATCTCAAAATATTCTGTCGAAACAAACGCCCTTAGAAAAATTTTACCGTAAATCAAACTAAAATTTAAACAGAATTTTAAATATAAAATTTTGTAAATCTCAAAATATTCTAAGTCGAAACAAATGCCCATAGAAAAATTTTTGCCGTAAATCAAACTAAAATTTAAACAGAATTTTAAATAAAATTTTGTAAATTTTAAAATATTCCAAGTCGAAACAAACGCCCTTAGAAAAATTTTACCGTAAATCAAATTAAAATTTAAACAGAATTTTAAATATAAAATTTTCTAAATCTCAAAATATTCTAAGTCGAAACAAACGCACTTAGAAAAATTTTACCGTAAATCAAACTAAAATTTAAACAGAATTTTAAATATAAAATTTTGTAAATCTCAAAATATTCCAAGTCGAAACAAACGCACTTAGAAAAATTTTACCGTAAATCAAACTAAAATTTAAACAGAATTTTAAATATAAAATTTTGTAAATCTCAAAATATTCCAAGTCGAAACAAACGCACTTAGAAATATTTTACCGTAAATCAAACTAAAATTTAAACAGAATTTTAAATATAAAATTTTGTAAATTTCAAAATATTCTAAGTCGAAACAAACGCACTTAGAAAAATTTTACCGTAAATCAAACTAAAATTTAAACAGAATTTTAAATATAAAATTTTGTAAATTTCAAAATATTCTAAGTCGAAACAAACGCCCTTAGAAAAATTTTACCGTAAATCAAACTAAAATTTAAACAGAATTTTAAATATAAAATTTTGTAAATCTCAAAATATTCTAAGTCGAAACAAATGCCCATAGAAAAATTTTTGCCGTAAATCAAACTAAAATTTAAACAGAATTTTAAATAAAATTTTGTAAATTTTAAAATATTCCAAGTCGAAACAAACGCCCTTAGAAAAATTTTACCGTAAATCAAATTAAAATTTAAACAGAATTTTAAATATAAAATTTTCTAAATCTCAAAATATTCTAAGTCGAAACAAACGCACTTAGAAAAATTTTACCGTAAATCAAACTAAAATTTAAACAGAATTTTAAATATAAAATTTTGTAAATCTCAAAATATTCCAAGTCGAAACAAACGCACTTAGAAAAATTTTACCGTAAATCAAACTAAAATTTAAACAGAATTTTAAATATAAAATTTTGTAAATCTCAAAATATTCCAAGTCGAAACAAACGCACTTAGAAATATTTTACCGTAAATCAAACTAAAATTTAAACAGAATTTTAAATATAAAATTTTGTAAATTTCAAAATATTCCAAGTCGAAGCAAACGCCCTTAGAAAAATTTTACCGTAAATCAAACTAAAATTTAAACAGAATTTTAAATATAAAATTTTGTAAATTTCAAAATATTCTAAGTCGAAACAAACGCCCTTAGAAAAATTTTACCGTAAATCAAACTAAAATTTAAACAGAATTTTAAATATAAAATTTTGTAAATTTCAAAATATTCTAAGTCGAAACAAACGCCCTTAGAAAAATTTTACCGTAAATCAAACTAAAATTTAAACAGAATTTTAAATATAAAATTTTGTAAATCTCAAAATATTCTAAGTCGAAACAAATGCCCATAGAAAAATTTTTGCCGTAAATCAAACTAAAATTTAAACAGAATTTTAAATAAAATTTTGTAAATTTTAAAATATTCCAAGTCGAAACAAACGCCCTTAGAAAAATTTTACCGTAAATCAAATTAAAATTTAAACAGAATTTTAAATATAAAATTTTCTAAATCTCAAAATATTCTAAGTCGAAACAAACGCACTTAGAAAAATTTTACCGTAAATCAAACTAAAATTTAAACAGAATTTTAAATATAAAATTTTGTAAATCTCAAAATATTCCAAGTCGAAACAAACGCACTTAGAAAAATTTTACCGTAAATCAAACTAAAATTTAAACAGAATTTTAAATATAAAATTTTGTAAATCTCAAAATATTCCAAGTCGAAACAAACGCACTTAGAAATATTTTACCGTAAATCAAACTAAAATTTAAACAGAATTTTAAATATAAAATTTTGTAAATTTCAAAATATTCTAAGTCGAAACAAACGCCCTTAGAAAAATTTTACCGTAAATCAAACTAAAATTTAAACAGAATTTTAAATATAAAATTTTGTAAATCTCAAAATATTCTAAGTCGAAACAAATGCCCATAGAAAAATTTTTGCCGTAAATCAAACTAAAATTTAAACAGAATTTTAAATAAAATTTTGTAAATTTTAAAATATTCCAAGTCGAAACAAACGCCCTTAGAAAAATTTTACCGTAAATCAAATTAAAATTTAAACAGAATTTTAAATATAAAATTTTCTAAATCTCAAAATATTCTAAGTCGAAACAAACGCACTTAGAAAAATTTTACCGTAAATCAAACTAAAATTTAAACAGAATTTTAAATATAAAATTTTGTAAATCTCAAAATATTCCAAGTCGAAACAAACGCACTTAGAAAAATTTTACCGTAAATCAAACTAAAATTTAAACAGAATTTTAAATATAAAATTTTGTAAATCTCAAAATATTCCAAGTCGAAACAAACGCACTTAGAAATATTTTACCGTAAATCAAACTAAAATTTAAACAGAATTTTAAATATAAAATTTTGTAAATTTCAAAATATTCTAAGTCGAAACAAACGCCCTTAGAAAAATTTTACCGTAAATCAAACTAAAATTTAAACAGAATTTTAAATATAAAATTTTGTAAATCTCAAAATATTCTAAGTCGAAACAAATGCCCATAGAAAAATTTTTGCCGTAAATCAAACTAAAATTTAAACAGAATTTTAAATAAAATTTTGTAAATTTTAAAATATTCCAAGTCGAAACAAACGCCCTTAGAAAAATTTTACCGTAAATCAAATTAAAATTTAAACAGAATTTTAAATATAAAATTTTCTAAATCTCAAAATATTCTAAGTCGAAACAAACGCACTTAGAAAAATTTTACCGTAAATCAAACTAAAATTTAAACAGAATTTTAAATATAAAATTTTGTAAATCTCAAAATATTCCAAGTCGAAACAAACGCACTTAGAAAAATTTTACCGTAAATCAAACTAAAATTTAAACAGAATTTTAAATATAAAATTTTGTAAATCTCAAAATATTCCAAGTCGAAACAAACGCACTTAGAAATATTTTACCGTAAATCAAACTAAAATTTAAACAGAATTTTAAATATAAAATTTTGTAAATTTCAAAATATTCCAAGTCGAAGCAAACGCCCTTAGAAAAATTTTACCGTAAATCAAACTAAAATTTAAACAGAATTTTAAATATAAAATTTTGTAAATTTCAAAATATTCTAAGTCGAAACAAACGCCCTTAGAAAAATTTTACCGTAAATCAAACTAAAATTTAAACAGAATTTTAAATATAAAATTTTGTAAATCTCAAAATATTCTAAGTCGAAACAAATGCCCATAGAAAAATTTTTGCCGTAAATCAAACTAAAATTTAAACAGAATTTTAAATAAAATTTTGTAAATTTTAAAATATTCCAAGTCGAAACAAACGCCCTTAGAAAAATTTTACCGTAAATCAAATTAAAATTTAAACAGAATTTTAAATATAAAATTTTCTAAATCTCAAAATATTCTAAGTCGAAACAAACGCACTTAGAAAAATTTTACCGTAAATCAAACTAAAATTTAAACAGAATTTTAAATATAAAATTTTGTAAATCTCAAAATATTCCAAGTCGAAACAAACGCACTTAGAAAAATTTTACCGTAAATCAAACTAAAATTTAAACAGAATTTTAAATATAAAATTTTGTAAATCTCAAAATATTCCAAGTCGAAACAAACGCACTTAGAAATATTTTACCGTAAATCAAACTAAAATTTAAACAGAATTTTAAATATAAAATTTTGTAAATTTCAAAATATTCCAAGTCGAAGCAAACGCCCTTAGAAAAATTTTACCGTAAATCAAACTAAAATTTAAACAGAATTTTAAATATAAAATTTTGTAAATTTCAAAATATTCTAAGTCGAAACAAACGCCCTTAGAAAAATTTTACCGTAAATCAAACTAAAATTTAAACAGAATTTTAAATATAAAATTTTGTAAATTTCAAAATATTCTAAGTCGAAACAAACGCCCTTAGAAAAATTTTACCGTAAATCAAACTAAAATTTAAACAGAATTTTAAATATAAAATTTTGTAAATCTCAAAATATTCTAAGTCGAAACAAATGCCCATAGAAAAATTTTTGCCGTAAATCAAACTAAAATTTAAACAGAATTTTAAATAAAATTTTGTAAATTTTAAAATATTCCAAGTCGAAACAAACGCCCTTAGAAAAATTTTACCGTAAATCAAATTAAAATTTAAACAGAATTTTAAATATAAAATTTTCTAAATCTCAAAATATTCTAAGTCGAAACAAACGCACTTAGAAAAATTTTACCGTAAATCAAACTAAAATTTAAACAGAATTTTAAATATAAAATTTTGTAAATCTCAAAATATTCCAAGTCGAAACAAACGCACTTAGAAAAATTTTACCGTAAATCAAACTAAAATTTAAACAGAATTTTAAATATAAAATTTTGTAAATCTCAAAATATTCCAAGTCGAAACAAACGCACTTAGAAAAATTTTACCGTAAATCAAACTAAAATTTAAACAGAATTTTAAATATAAAATTTTGTAAATTTCAAAATATTCTAAGTCGAAACAAACGCCCTTAGAAAAATTTTACCGTAAATCAAACTAAAATTTAAACAGAATTTTAAATATAAAATTTTGTAAATCTCAAAATATTCTAAGTCGAAACAAATGCCCATAGAAAAATTTTTGCCGTAAATCAAACTAAAATTTAAACAGAATTTTAAATAAAATTTTGTAAATTTTAAAATATTCCAAGTCGAAACAAACGCCCTTAGAAAAATTTTACCGTAAATCAAATTAAAATTTAAACAGAATTTTAAATATAAAATTTTCTAAATCTCAAAATATTCTAAGTCGAAACAAACGCACTTAGAAAAATTTTACCGTAAATCAAACTAAAATTTAAACAGAATTTTAAATATAAAATTTTGTAAATCTCAAAATATTCCAAGTCGAAACAAACGCACTTAGAAAAATTTTACCGTAAATCAAACTAAAATTTAAACAGAATTTTAAATATAAAATTTTGTAAATCTCAAAATATTCCAAGTCGAAACAAACGCACTTAGAAATATTTTACCGTAAATCAAACTAAAATTTAAACAGAATTTTAAATATAAAATTTTGTAAATTTCAAAATATTCTAAGTCGAAACAAACGCCCTTAGAAAAATTTTACCGTAAATCAAACTAAAATTTAAACAGAATTTTAAATATAAAATTTTGTAAATCTCAAAATATTCTAAGTCGAAACAAATGCCCATAGAAAAATTTTTGCCGTAAATCAAACTAAAATTTAAACAGAATTTTAAATAAAATTTTGTAAATTTTAAAATATTCCAAGTCGAAACAAACGCCCTTAGAAAAATTTTACCGTAAATCAAATTAAAATTTAAACAGAATTTTAAATATAAAATTTTCTAAATCTCAAAATATTCTAAGTCGAAACAAACGCACTTAGAAAAATTTTACCGTAAATCAAACTAAAATTTAAACAGAATTTTAAATATAAAATTTTGTAAATCTCAAAATATTCCAAGTCGAAACAAACGCACTTAGAAAAATTTTACCGTAAATCAAACTAAAATTTAAACAGAATTTTAAATATAAAATTTTGTAAATCTCAAAATATTCCAAGTCGAAACAAACGCACTTAGAAATATTTTACCGTAAATCAAACTAAAATTTAAACAGAATTTTAAATATAAAATTTTGTAAATTTCAAAATATTCCAAGTCGAAGCAAACGCCCTTAGAAAAATTTTACCGTAAATCAAACTAAAATTTAAACAGAATTTTAAATATAAAATTTTGTAAATTTCAAAATATTCTAAGTCGAAACAAACGCCCTTAGAAAAATTTTACCGTAAATCAAACTAAAATTTAAACAGAATTTTAAATATAAAATTTTGTAAATTTCAAAATATTCTAAGTCGAAACAAACGCCCTTAGAAAAATTTTACCGTAAATCAAACTAAAATTTAAACAGAATTTTAAATATAAAATTTTGTAAATCTCAAAATATTCTAAGTCGAAACAAATGCCCATAGAAAAATTTTTGCCGTAAATCAAACTAAAATTTAAACAGAATTTTAAATAAAATTTTGTAAATTTTAAAATATTCCAAGTCGAAACAAACGCCCTTAGAAAAATTTTACCGTAAATCAAATTAAAATTTAAACAGAATTTTAAATATAAAATTTTCTAAATCTCAAAATATTCTAAGTCGAAACAAACGCACTTAGAAAAATTTTACCGTAAATCAAACTAAAATTTAAACAGAATTTTAAATATAAAATTTTGTAAATCTCAAAATATTCCAAGTCGAAACAAACGCACTTAGAAAAATTTTACCGTAAATCAAACTAAAATTTAAACAGAATTTTAAATATAAAATTTTGTAAATCTCAAAATATTCCAAGTCGAAACAAACGCACTTAGAAATATTTTACCGTAAATCAAACTAAAATTTAAACAGAATTTTAAATATAAAATTTTGTAAATTTCAAAATATTCTAAGTCGAAACAAACGCACTTAGAAAAATTTTACCGTAAATCAAACTAAAATTTAAACAGAATTTTAAATATAAAATTTTGTAAATTTCAAAATATTCTAAGTCGAAACAAACGCCCTTAGAAAAATTTTACCGTAAATCAAACTAAAATTTAAACAGAATTTTAAATATAAAATTTTGTAAATCTCAAAATATTCTAAGTCGAAACAAATGCCCATAGAAAAATTTTTGCCGTAAATCAAACTAAAATTTAAACAGAATTTTAAATAAAATTTTGTAAATTTTAAAATATTCCAAGTCGAAACAAACGCCCTTAGAAAAATTTTACCGTAAATCAAATTAAAATTTAAACAGAATTTTAAATATAAAATTTTCTAAATCTCAAAATATTCTAAGTCGAAACAAACGCACTTAGAAAAATTTTACCGTAAATCAAACTAAAATTTAAACAGAATTTTAAATATAAAATTTTGTAAATCTCAAAATATTCCAAGTCGAAACAAACGCACTTAGTAAAATTTTACCGTAAATCAAACTCAAATTTAAACAGAATTTTAAATATAAAATTTTGTAAATCTCAAAATATTCTAAGTCGAAACAAACGCCCTTAGAAAAATTTTACCGTAAATCAAACTAAAATTTAAACAGAATTTTAAATATAAAATTTTGTAAATCTCAAAATATTCTAAGTCGAAACAAACGCACTTAGAAAAATTTTACCGTAAATCAAACTAAAATTTAAACAGAATTTTAAATATAAAATTTTGTAAATCTCAAAATATTCTGTCGAAACAAACGCCCTTAGAAAAATTTTACCGTAAATCAAACTAAAATTTAAACAGAATTTTAAATATAAAATTTTGTAAATCTCAAAATATTCTAAGTCGAAACAAACGCACTTAGAAAAATTTTACCGTAAATCAAACTCAAATTTAAACAGAATTTTAAATATAAAATTTTGTAAATCTCAAAATATTCTGTCGAAACAAACGCACTTAGAAAATTTTTACCGTAAATCAAACTAAAATTTAAACAGAATTTTAAATATAAAATTTTGTAAATCTCAAAATATTCCAAGTCGAAACAAACGCCCTTAGAAAAATTTTTGCCGTAAATAAAACTAAAATTTAAACAGAATTTTAAATATAAAATTTTGTAAATCTCAAAATATTCCAAGTCGAAACAAACGCACTTAGAAATATTTTACCGTAAATCAAACTAAAATTTAAACAGAATTTTAAATATAAAATTTTGTAAATTTCAAAATATTCTAAGTCGAAACAAACGCCCTTAGAAAAATTTTACCGTAAATCAAACTAAAATTTAAACAGAATTTTAAATATAAAATTTTGTAAATCTCAAAATATTCTAAGTCGAAACAAATGCCCATAGAAAAATTTTTGCCGTAAATCAAACTAAAATTTAAACAGAATTTTAAATAAAATTTTGTAAATTTTAAAATATTCCAAGTCGAAACAAACGCCCTTAGAAAAATTTTACCGTAAATCAAATTAAAATTTAAACAGAATTTTAAATATAAAATTTTCTAAATCTCAAAATATTCTAAGTCGAAACAAACGCACTTAGAAAAATTTTACCGTAAATCAAACTAAAATTTAAACAGAATTTTAAATAAAAAATTTTGTAAATCTCAAAATATTCCAAGTCGAAACAAACGCACTTAGAAAAATTTTACCGTAAATCAAACTAAAATTTAAACAGAATTTTAAATATAAAATTTTGTAAATCTCAAAATATTCCAAGTCGAAACAAACGCACTTAGAAATATTTTACCGTAAATCAAACTAAAATTTAAACAGAATTTTAAATATAAAATTTTGTAAATTTCAAAATATTCCAAGTCGAAGCAAACGCCCTTAGAAAAATTTTACCGTAAATCAAACTAAAATTTAAACAGAATTTTAAATATAAAATTTTGTAAATTTCAAAATATTCTAAGTCGAAACAAACGCCCTTAGAAAAATTTTACCGTAAATCAAACTAAAATTTAAACAGAATTTTAAATATAAAATTTTGTAAATTTCAAAATATTCTAAGTCGAAACAAACGCCCTTAGAAAAATTTTACCGTAAATCAAACTAAAATTTAAACAGAATTTTAAATATAAAATTTTGTAAATCTCAAAATATTCTAAGTCGAAACAAATGCCCATAGAAAAATTTTTGCCGTAAATCAAACTAAAATTTAAACAGAATTTTAAATAAAATTTTGTAAATTTTAAAATATTCCAAGTCGAAACAAACGCCCTTAGAAAAATTTTACCGTAAATCAAATTAAAATTTAAACAGAATTTTAAATATAAAATTTTCTAAATCTCAAAATATTCTAAGTCGAAACAAACGCACTTAGAAAAATTTTACCGTAAATCAAACTAAAATTTAAACAGAATTTTAAATATAAAATTTTGTAAATCTCAAAATATTCCAAGTCGAAACAAACGCACTTAGAAAAATTTTACCGTAAATCAAACTAAAATTTAAACAGAATTTTAAATATAAAATTTTGTAAATCTCAAAATATTCCAAGTCGAAACAAACGCACTTAGAAATATTTTACCGTAAATCAAACTAAAATTTAAACAGAATTTTAAATATAAAATTTTGTAAATTTCAAAATATTCTAAGTCGAAACAAACGCACTTAGAAAAATTTTACCGTAAATCAAACTAAAATTTAAACAGAATTTTAAATATAAAATTTTGTAAATTTCAAAATATTCTAAGTCGAAACAAACGCCCTTAGAAAAATTTTACCGTAAATCAAACTAAAATTTAAACAGAATTTTAAATATAAAATTTTGTAAATCTCAAAATATTCTAAGTCGAAACAAATGCCCATAGAAAAATTTTTGCCGTAAATCAAACTAAAATTTAAACAGAATTTTAAATAAAATTTTGTAAATTTTAAAATATTCCAAGTCGAAACAAACGCCCTTAGAAAAATTTTACCGTAAATCAAATTAAAATTTAAACAGAATTTTAAATATAAAATTTTCTAAATCTCAAAATATTCTAAGTCGAAACAAACGCACTTAGAAAAATTTTACCGTAAATCAAACTAAAATTTAAACAGAATTTTAAATATAAAATTTTGTAAATCTCAAAATATTCCAAGTCGAAACAAACGCACTTAGTAAAATTTTACCGTAAATCAAACTCAAATTTAAACAGAATTTTAAATATAAAATTTTGTAAATCTCAAAATATTCTAAGTCGAAACAAACGCCCTTAGAAAAATTTTACCGTAAATCAAACTAAAATTTAAACAGAATTTTAAATATAAAATTTTGTAAATCTCAAAATATTCTAAGTCGAAACAAACGCACTTAGAAAAATTTTACCGTAAATCAAACTAAAATTTAAACAGAATTTTAAATATAAAATTTTGTAAATCTCAAAATATTCTGTCGAAACAAACGCCCTTAGAAAAATTTTACCGTAAATCAAACTAAAATTTAAACAGAATTTTAAATATAAAATTTTGTAAATCTCAAAATATTCTAAGTCGAAACAAACGCACTTAGAAAAATTTTACCGTAAATCAAACTCAAATTTAAACAGAATTTTAAATATAAAATTTTGTAAATCTCAAAATATTCTGTCGAAACAAACGCACTTAGAAAATTTTTACCGTAAATCAAACTAAAATTTAAACAGAATTTTAAATATAAAATTTTGTAAATCTCAAAATATTCCAAGTCGAAACAAACGCCCTTAGAAAAATTTTTGCCGTAAATAAAACTAAAATTTAAACAGAATTTTAAATATAAAATTTTGTAAATCTCAAAATATTCTGTCGAAACAAACGCACTTAGAAAAATTTTACCGTAAATCAAACTAAAATTTAAACAGAATTTTAAATATAAAATTTTGTAAATCTCAAAATATTCTGTCGAAACAAACGCCCTTAGAAAAATTTTACCGTAAATCAAACTAAAATTTAAACAGAATTTTAAATATAAAATTTTGTAAATCTCAAAATATTCTGTCGAAACAAACGCCCATAGAAAAATTTTACCGTAAATCAAACTAAAATTTAAACAGAATTTTAAATATAAAATTTTGTAAATCTCAAAATATTCTAAGTCGAAACAAATGCCCATAGAAAAATTTTTGCCGTAAATCAAACTAAAATTTAAACAGAATTCTAAATAAAATTTTGTAAATTTTAAAATATTCCAAGTCGAAACAAACGCACTTAGAAAAATTTTACCGTAAATCAAACTAAAATTTAAACAGAATTTTAAATATAAAATTTTGTAAATCTCAAAATATTCTAAGTCGATACAAACGCACTTAGAAAAATTTTACCGTAAATCAAACTCAAATTTAAACAGAATTTTAAATATAAAATTTTGTAAATCTCAAAATATTCTGTCGAAACAAACGCACTTAGAAAAATTTTACCGTAAATCAAACTAGAATTTAAACAGAATTTTAAATATAAAATTTTGTAAATCTCAAAATATTCCAAGTCGAAACAAACGCCCTTAGAAAAATTTTACCGTAAATCAAACTCAAATTTAAACAGAATTTTAAATATAAAATTTTGTAAATCTCAAAATATTCTGTCGAAACAAACGCACTTAGAAAAATTTTACCGTAAATCAAACTAAAATTTAAACAGAATTTTAAATATAAAATTTTGTAAATCTCAAAATATTCCAAGTCGAAACAAACGCCCTTAGAAAAATTTTTGCCGTAAATAAAACTAAAATTTAAACAGAATTTTAAATATAAAATTTTGTAAATTTCAAAATATTCTGTCGAAACAAACGCACTTAGAAAAATTTTACCGTAAATCAAACTAAAATTTAAACAGAATTTTAAATATAAAATTTTGTAAATCTCAAAATATTCTGTCGAAACAAACGCCCTTAGAAAAATTTTACCGTAAATCAAACTAAAATTTAAACAGAATTTTAAATATAAAATTTTGTAAATCTCAAAATATTCTAAGTCGAAACAAACGCACTTAGAAAAATTTTACCGTAAATCAAACTAAAATTTAAACAGAATTTTAAATATAAAATTTTGTAAATTTCAAAATATTCCAAGTCGAAACAAACGCACTTAGAAAAATTTTACCGTAAATCAAACTAAAATTTAAACAGAATTTTAAATATAAAATTTTGTAAATTTCAAAATATTCTAAGTCGAAACAAACGCACTTAGAAAAATTTTACCGTAAATCAAACTAAAATTTAAACAGAATTTTAAATATAAAATTTTGTAAATCTCAAAATATTCTAAGTCGAAACAAACGCACTTAGAAAAATTTTACCGTAAATCAAACTAAAATTTAAACAGAATTTTAAATATAAAATTTTGTAAATCTCAAAATATTCTGTCGAAACAAACGCACTTAGAAAAATTTTACCGTAACTCAAATTAAAATTTAAACAGAATTTTAAATATAAAATTTTCTAAATCTCAAAATATTCTAAGTCGAAACAAACGCACTTAGAAAAATTTTACCGTAAATCAAACTAAAATTTAAACAGAATTTTAAATATAAAATTTTGTAAATCTCAAAATATTCCAAGTCGAAACAAACGCACTTAGAAAAATTTTACCGTAAATCAAACTAAAATTTAAACAGAATTTTAAATATAAAATTTTGTAAATCTCAAAATATTCTAAGTCGAAACAAACGCACTTAGAAAAATTTTACCGTAAATCAAACTAAAATTTAAACAGAATTTTAAATATAAAATTTTGTAAATCTCAAAATATTCTGTCGAAACAAACGCCCTTAGAAAAATTTTACCGTAAATCAAACTAAAATTTAAACAGAATTTTAAATATAAAATTTTGTAAATCTCAAAATATTCTAAGTCGAAACAAATGCCCATAGAAAAATTTTTGCCATAAATCAAACTAAAATTTAAACAGAATTTTAAATAAAATTTTGTAAATTTTAAAATATTCCAAGTCGAAACAAACGCACTTAAAAAATTTTACCGTAAATCAAACTAAAATTTAAACAGAATTTTAAATATAAAATTTTGTAAATCTCAAAATATTCTAAGTCGAAACAAACGCAGTAGGTAGACAGGAATTGTCCGAGCGCATAGGTGAGGGGTACGGTGGGGAGCAGGGTACGGGCTACGGCCATGATGGGGATGGGGAGCGGGGCTACGGCCATGATGGGGGTGGGGTACGGGCTACGGCCGGGGTGGTCACTCAAGCATGACCTGAGGGGTTAGCTAATTAATATGCAAAAAGGGTGATCTAATTAATATGCGGGATGACCTATACGATGATGACTCATTCTTTAGCTAACTAACCTAACTCAACCAGGTGCGCGATTTAACCTGCAAGATGTGCAATATGAATTGCATCGGAATGCGGCACGCGCCGGCATTTAAAATAACATATGGTCGAATGCAGGCTTCAACAACAATATATTATGATGCGTCATACTGATCTGTAACGTTAAATTTTAATGCAAATCAATTATGAGTCATAGTGATGTAAAATTATTTTATAGACGACATATTTTGAGATCGGGGTTAAAATTAAAATGTTAACATTTGCGAAATTCGTTACAAGTTTGTGTATATAAAGCGAGAAACTTATCATCTATATTCAGTTACACATTTTCTATCTCGAGCATCAGACTCAGCACAGCTACAACAAGTAAAATGAGTCTTTTCCAAAAATTAAACAAAGTTGCAAATATTAAAACTTCTCGTCCGCTATCGGACTTAGAAGAAAATAAAAAATATAAAATTTTAAAATCAAGGAAAATAACAACACAATATGGCGATCGTATACTCCTGGAACTAGAAGATTCTACTGTCTTCCTTGGGGCACGTTTTAATGATCTGACAAACAAAGAACTGGAAGATATAAACAAGAAAGGTGCAAAAGGCGAAATATTTCTCATTTCAAGAGGAAAAGTTGGCAAAACAGTAAAAATCGAATTTACTGGCTAAGAAAAAAAAATGGACAATCCACACTCCTATCAATCAAAGCCGAATTATTCGACTAGCAACTATAACTACATCAACTACAACTTACATCGAATAAATGCACAGCATCTATATCGTTGTAAACTTGAAAATCATTTTAAAAAATTAAACGATTTGAAAAAAGATATTGAAGCATATTGTAATATTATACAATTAAAAAAAAAATTTCAAAAACTAAATTTAAACAGCAGCAATGAGTGCAAAAAAAATTAAATTTAATACAACAGTAAAAGTGTACAATATGTATTCCTGGGCTTTTGCTTACAATGCAGCCAGAAAAAGCTCTTGGATTCAAATTGCTCGTGATAGAATTAGGTTTAAAAATAAGATTGATAATTTTTATTTACCGTTATTAAGACCAGTGTTAGAAAATATCGTATTGAAATATTATAGCTCTGTTTTAAGTTAAAATATGTATGTGTTATTTATAATGTTAGTATAAGGCTAAGATAATAATTTCATGTAATTTACTTATACGTAATAAATGTATTAAAATTCATATTAAGTCTTTTATTATTATTATTATTATCCTATAAAATACAACATCCTGCAGTAAGTGTTTAAATAAAACGCTTGTATATAGATACATAAAATTTTATTTATTTTTTTTTTTCATTAAATACATTGCATATTACAAATTATAATAAACATTTCAAACAATTTATTTTCATTGGATGTTTTCCACCAGCCTGATCGTTTTCCTCATTCCAGTCATCATGTTCACGGCAAATCCGATATTTCTGAAATTCTTCGTTTTGAATCCAACATTTCGGAAAATGTCTCCATCTGTTTTCTATTTCCACACCAGCAAAAATCATAACAAATTCCATAGGTAAGCAAGCGATCTCTTCATCCAACATGAAACTTAAAATACTATGTTTAAAGAATGTTTTAAATGAATTCAAAGTATTGAATTGTTGCTTAAACCATGTTTTTAAAAGATGTACATTTCTAGCAGCACAGTGTTTAATATGTAAATTACAACATTCCGGTTTTAATTGCTTATTTAATTCACTCAAAGAGGGACAATTAAAATCTTCCAAGTTTTTTATTTTTTCAGATGACAGCTGTAAAATATCACTCAACCATTTAACTTTATTTACACCCTTCGTATAGATCTTATCGGACTTATGTAGCATTGAATAAATAATATCATTGCATTCGGAAAACGGTATATTACCAGAGTACCAGGATAAATTATGATAATTTTTTGTTAACCATAGCACATTCTTTTTACTTTCAGAATTTAATTTAGACCAGCGAAAAGGGGGTCCAAATATTTCTGATTTACAGTAATTACTATTTATACTAATGACAGCAATTTCTTTACAAATAAATTTGTTAGAATTATTTTCAATAATAGTGAAACCTTGTAGATCAACTATAACTAACTCCATAATTTACAAAGGTTAAAATACAAATGAATAAAATAATTAAAAGCAAATAAATTTATACTACGTTGTCTTTTTTAATCCAGCTGTTATGTGAATTATTAAAACCAAGCCACTTTACAAAAACTTCATTTTTTCTTCGTTTCAAAATTTTTTCAACTAAATAAATATCTGGATACTTAACTTTTTGCAACTCATAGTCATAAAAACTTCCAAGAATAGGCTGATCAGACTTATCATTAAGTAGATAAGTTGTTGGATTAGTTAATTGAACTTTTCTTATTACAAATATTTCATTAGACCACTTAGGTACAAAACCTTTAGAAAAAATACCGCGATGTTTACTAATTCGTACGTTATCATTTAATTTAAATTTAGGATATTTATCAGCTATTTTCATATGAGAATACACTGTCTTAAGAAGTACTTTTTCTTTGCTTTTATTTACATTAATCGGTTTCATATTAATTGTACTATGTCGAGTGTTATTATACTTTGAAGTAATTTCAGATAATAAATTAATCCATTTATAAGTACCATGTAAACTAAAAGCTTTAAACAGTAAATTTTTTAACGTTTTATTTGCTCGTTCTACAACGCTAGCTTTTTTTACACTAAAAGAAGAATAGTGATTTATGTTATTTTTGTTCATTAAAATTTTAAAATTTGTATTAAAAAATTCTAGCCCTTGATCGGTTTGTAAATTTTTTGGAATTCGATTATCTTGAGAGAAAATACTACTCATAGCTTTTGTCACTTCTTTTCCAGTTTTATTTTTAACCGGAACAGTCCACAAATATTTTGAAAAAACATCAATTACTATTAAAATATATCGAAAACCTTTATTTTCTTTAGCATGCGGTATCATCTCTATTAAATCAGCTTGAAATAAATCATCTAATCCCTTAACAATAACACGTCTTCTTGGAAAATTAATACGTGCCGGTTTATGAAGTTCTTTAACAATTTCTACCTTAACTTTTGCCATGACGACGTCACGATAAATAATAATATATAATTATAATTAACCCTCGCTTATAAACATGTTAGTTTCAATCACAACTTCCATATATAAAAACTGATCTTTGTTGTTATTGGAATAAATATACAATACGTCATCGATTTTAATATTTTGATTTTTTAATATTGGAATAATATTACCATTATTAATTCGGTAAGACAGCTTAATTTTAGGAATATTAAATCTAACGTCAACTATACGACCTGAGCACGGAAATTTATAAGCTGTGTTCCCTTCTTCGGCACTGTTAGAAATTTCATATAAATCCAAATTTAATTTTAAATTTAAATTTATTATAACAATACTTCTCAACTTTTTAATATTGTTTAAGATTTCTTGTATTTGAGTATTTAACTTAACAGTATTTTCATCGACATATTTTTTATTTGCAGCATTATAAGAGTGCTTTGGTGAAGCAACTTGAATAATACGATGCATTTCAGCATCATAAGAGATATTTCCACCAGCTTCTCGTTTTAATGTTAACATAACAGATTTTAATTTATCTACGTATGATTTTATTACCACATCGTTAGGTTGTCCTGGAGAGTCTACATTAGTTAACCGTTTGTTATTAGCATCAAAATTTCCAGAAGCTGTTTCTTTAATACCGCGCGCGATATATCTTCCGAACTTGTCAACAGTCATGATTAAACTAAAGTTATTCAATTATTTCAGCTTCTTTTAATTCTTCAATTATTGAAATAATTTCGTTGTTATGATCTGTATGGCCAGCGTTGCGTGATGCAACTAAGAGCCTTAACCGATCAACTAATTCATTTATATTATCCCAGTACACGTATTCTGTTGGTTTTTCATTAGATTCCATTAATAGTAAACCTTTACACCCTCGAGGACCGGACCACGACTGAATTCGCGGTCGAGAAGGTGGCGGCGGCGGCAAAGTTTTTCTTGTTGCAATAATATTTTTATATTTCCATGATTTATTTCCAGCAATTTGTTCAGTTGCTGTATAATGTCTTCGATGTGCATTTGTTCTGTTTAAAATATCCGCATAATTTTTTTCATCAGCTGATTTATAGCCGACAGGAGTTTTTTTAAACAGCAATTCATACAAGCCAGGTGTTCCGCTATATCTTACATCTTGAACAATTATATCTTTGCCGTCAATTTGAACTTCAGAGTTTCCTATGTAAAATTTTTCTGTGTCAGGGTCATGTCTTATACCGTATTTGAAATCAAACAAGTCTTTTTCATCGGTAACCATTTCTTCAATGTACTGCCGGGGTAATGAATCAAATTGTTCTAGATATTCTTGAAATGAGGGTTGCGCAGCTAAATTTTGAATATCTTCTCGTGTAAGTGATGGTCTATTTTCATAAGAAACGTCCATGTCTTCATCAGCAGTAGGAATAGTTTCAGCAATTACATCGGTTTGCACAAATGATGGTTCTGTATCGGTTTGCCTAAATGATGCTTCTGCCTCTGTTTTTTCAATTTTTGGTTCCGATTTTATTTTCGTTAACTCTCCAACTGTTGCAATCTTTTTTAAAGAAGTTAATATCGGTTTATAAGATTGTTCTAATTCAGCTTCTCGTTGTAATGAACCCTTTTTAAGATCTAACAACTTTTTCTTTACAATATTTCTAGTTTTTATTAACTGTCGCGTGATTTGTTTATTATTATTATTATAATTTAATTCCATATTGATTACTTAGCACATATAATATAACAACTAACTTAAGAGATCAGTAACGGCTTTTAACAGGTAATGAACAGATTTGATCAGGTTTTAACAGGTCCGCAACAGCTTTTAACAGATTTTGAACAGGTCTGATCAGCTATTAACAGGTTTTAAACAGGTCTGATCAGCTATTAACAGGTTTTGAACAGCTATTAACAGGTTTTAACAGGTCTGATCAGCTATTAACAGGTTTTGAACAGCTATTAACAGGTTTTGAACAGGTCTGATCAGCTATTAACAGGTTTTGAACAGCTATTAACAGGTTTTGAACAGGTCTGATCAGCTACTTACAGGTTCTGAACAGCTATTAACAGGTTTTGAACAGGTCTGATCAGCTATTAACAGGTTTTGAACAGCTATTAACAGGTTTTGAACAGGTCTGATCAGCTATTAACAGGTTTTAAACAGGTCTGATCAGCTATTAACAGGTTTTGAACAGCTATTAACAGGTTTTGAACAGGTCTGATCAGCTATTAACAGGTTTTGAACAGCTATTAACAGGTTTTGAACAGGTCTGATCAGCTATTAACAGGTTTTAAACAGGTCTGATCAGTTTTAACAGGTTTTATCAGGTTCGCAACAGCTTTAGCTAAACACTAAATAAACAAGCCACTATAAATAAAATTATCGTTAAACTGTGTACAAAAATGTCAAATATTTTAACACATACACCGCCGATCATTACTCAACAAATATTAATTACAAACTAAATTATAAAACTATATAATCAGCTATTTATAAAAAAAAATTATCAAATCCTTGTCTATATCGGCCAGCATATATATCGCTGTCTTTATCTATAACTATAAAACCGTATTTATTTTGCCAGCAATAAGAACACATATCTTTAAATACTTTATATGTCATATCGGTATTTATGTGATCAGTATACACGTGTTTTAAATTCATGTCATCCTGTTTAAATAATATTAATAAATTAACATTGTCTCTAATGAGATGTTTAGGTATACGTGTATATGTCTGACAAAGATAGAAACAGTCAACTGCCTTATGGCGACCCATACTAAAGTATTCCCTTATTACGTTCTGCTTTTCGCACGCAATATCGTCGAATATAATAACAGAATTATACAATGCATCTGCCGGACTTACAATTTGAGTACTATCATTATATGCAAAATATCCTAAATTTTTTATAGGCTTTAGTAATTTTTCTAAATATTGATATTTATGTTGGTACAAAGACTTTGAATACAAGTAAATATTTTCAAAATGTAAACCATTCGGATGTTCAAGCAGTGAAATCAAAACATTGGTTTTACCACACCCGCTGGGACCCGCGATAATACATCTTACAATGTTTGGCAAGAGTGAGCTGTGACGTTGCTGTTGATTTTCATTCTCATAAAAATCATAGTTTTTTACATCTAAATGTTGATCTTGCTTAACTGTTCTCATAATAAAGCAAGTGCACGAAGCTGCTGCCGACACAGTTACTTCTCGACTACCGGCAAGTAAAGACGTATCTGATTTATAAATGGCTGTAAGAAAAAATCGTGCCGTCTCGTTTCGCAATGTTGTTACTCAAGCGCGAAAAGCTATAAAATCAAACGGGCCGACCGATGTTACAAAATCTGTAAAAGTAGCGTTAAAAAGCATCAATCGTTTAAAAAGAAAAATAAAGCATCCACGAGTTATTCCATTTCCTAAAACAGGTGGTATTTTGCCATTAATTCCGATTTTTGCGGGATTAAGTGCACTTGGCGCGCTAGGTGGTGGTGCTGCAACAATAGCAAGAGCAGTAACTGACGCACGCGCAGGTGTCGAACAATTAAAAGAAGCTCAACGTCATAATAAAACTATGGAATCTATTGCAATGGGAAAAGGGCTTTATTTGAAACCATATAAAAACGGATTCGGTTTGTACTTAAAAAAAAAAAATTCCCCCGAATCGTGCATTAAACAATCACGATTTATATAAATACGCTAAACTTTTAAAAATACCGCATTTCAGAGGCGTATTTATGCGTGACAGTTTACCGAAAAATATTCATCGTAACGAATCCGGTATTGTTAATTTAGACAGTGAAGCTAATATAGGTACACATTGGACCGCATATAAAAAGCGTGGTAATATAGTAATTTATTTTGATAGTTTTGGAAATTTACGACCGTCAAAAGAATTGATAGCATATTTCGGTCGCGATTCTATAATAAAATATAATTATAATACATTTCAAACTTACGACAGTGTAATTTGCGGACATTTGTGTTTATCTTTTCTCAAAACTTAAGTGCTATATCATACACATTTACATTATTTGGAAATAGTTCTATTATAAGAAAAAGTTTTTATCCTCCAATAGAACTTGCCGCTGACACGGAATACGTTCTCGGATTAATTAATTTTGAAGTTTATAATGCAATTCCGAATATAGATAACACAAATAATAAATTCTATATTGGAAATAATATTATTACGATACCGGAAGGTTCATATGAACTAATAGATATTAATAATTATTTACGTACGAAAACTAATGATGAGGTAAATATTATAGCAAATAACAATACATTAAAATGTGAAGTAATTTCTAAACATGACATAAATTTTGAAGCTTCAAATACATTTGCTAGCTTATTAGGATTTAAACCTCGCAAATTATCAGCTAATACTCTTCATGAATCTGATTTTCCTGTCTCAATAATCAAAGTAAACGCTATTTGTATTGAGTGTAACATAACTACGAATTCTTATACAAATGACAAGACGTTGCATATTATTCACGAGTTTTTTCCGCGCGTGCCCCCTGGTTTTAAAATCGTCGAAACGCCCAGTCCAGTATTTTTATTTACCAATCAGCACTCAGCTTATAGACTCATTAAGTATTAAAATAGTTGATCAAGACGGAAATCTGATTAATTTCAGAGGTGAGGTCGTCACGGTAAGGTTACATCTTAAAAAGCAAAATAATGGTGATTAAGTATAATTTAACACAACGTAAACATATAAATACTGTTTATAAAGGTGGCGTTTACAGTTTGACTACATCTGTTGGTCTGTTAACACCTGAAAATTATCATTTTCTTAAATCGTTGGGCTTCAAAGTTTGTAAATCTGGAGAAACATCGCAAGCGAATTCGAGCACTAATTATTTGGATTAAAATTAAATTTCAAAACTCAAAAAAAATTATATTTTGTAAATATCAAAATGAATGCTAGTATTTTGAATGTAAACGACAAAGCACTTTTTGATAATTCAATAATTAATGCTGAAAAACATACACACCAACCGTACGCGTCTACAACTTTAAACAATAATGACGAAATTCGAATTCCAATTCAACAGCAAGATGTGTATACATTGCCTTGGAATAGTTTACTTTACATTGAAGGAAAAATTTTAAAATCAGACAACACAGTTTCAAAAACGGTTAAACTTGTAAACAACGCTTTCTGTCATTTATTTGATGAAATTCGTTATGAAGTTGGCGGCGTAGTTATAGACCGTGTGAGAAATCCGGGTATAACATGCACAATGAAAGGTTATATTTCTTATAATACAAATGAGAGTGTTCGTTTACAAAATGCGGGCTGGTCACCATCAACTGATATTACACAACAACTGCTTGATGAAAAGGGCAATTTTAATGTTTGTTTACCACTACGTATGCTAATGGGATTTGGTGAAGATTTCAGAAAAGTTATTTTAAACTTGTGTCAAGAATTAATTCTGATTCGCAGCAGCACCGACATTAATGTTATTGAAAATAGTGTTGAAAATGAAATCATAAAAATAGAGCTATCAAAAGTGCATTGGAAGATTCCTCATATCTCTGTAGCTGATGCGGAACGTCTTATGCTAATGAAGTATGTAGAAAAAAGCGCTGAGCTGGAAATCGCTTTCCGAAGCTGGGAACTTCAAGAATATCCGCTGTTACAACAAACAATGCAACACACATGGGCCGTAAAAACTGCATCACAGCTGGAAAAACCGCGATTTATAATTTTCGGCATGCAGACAGATCGTAAAAACATGGCCAAGAAAAATATGAGTGTATTTGATCATTGTTTTATAACAAATGTTAAGTTGTATTTAAATTCTGAGATTTATCCATATGATAATTTAAATTTGAACTTTTCGACTAATACGTGGGCCATGTTGTATGAGATGTACGCTCAGTTTCAACAAGGCTATTATGAACGCGAGAGTGAGCCTGTTTATCACCAAAAGATTTTAAAAACATCGCTCCGCTTGTAGTTATTGACTGCTCTCATCAAAATGAAATTCTAAAATCGGGTGCAGTTGATATTAGACTTGAATTTGAAACATCTTCAAATATACTAAATAAAACTGCAGCATATTGTCTCATACTTCATGATAGAGTTGTTAAATATAATCCATTTACTAGTGTAGTTAAAAATTTGTAAACATCTGTTTTTTAATTTATGTACCCATTTTAACTTTAAACTGTGTATTAGCTGTTAAACTGCTATCATGTTAAGATATACAATTAATAATGCTTTTACTGCTTTAAATTTAGTAGCGGATATTGAAGCATGTATAGTTTATGATTTAGATGATAGCATAAATATTTATGATTTGAAAAATATGAATTTACTAGTAACAATTCTCATACCAAAAAATGTAACAAAAGATAGATCTATAAATTTAACTATATATTTTTATAATAAACATTTAAATTATGATGTACACCTATTAACATATTTACTAAAATTTGAACCTTATTAGCTAGTCGAAAAGACTAGCTTATAAAATCGTCAATACGGCTGGCTGGCTGGCTGGCTGGCTTGCCGGCTGGCTGGCTTGCCGGCTGGCTGGCTTGCCGGCTGGCCGGCCGTGTCCAAAAAATACGATAAATACCAGTGTTAATTATAAGTATGAAGGAAAGCTCGTAGAAAGCTGAAACTTGGCAATTAGATAGTTTATACCAAATAAAAAATTAAGTTCAATTTTCAGACCGCAGTGTTGCCAACTTTCCGAGAAAAAAATTACTAAAATTTTTAATACGAGTGTTAATTATAAGTATAAAGGAGAGCTAGTAGAAAGCTGAAACTTGGCAATTAGATAGTTCATACCAAATAAAAAATTAAGTTCAATTTTCAGACCGCAGTGTTGCCAACTTTCTGAGAAAAAAATTACTAAAATTTTTAATACGAGTGTTAATTATAAGTATAAAGGAGAGCTCGTAGAAAGCTGAAACTTGGCAATTAGATAGTTCATACCAAATAAAAAATTAAGTTCAATTTTCAGACCGCAGTGTTGCCAACTTTCCGAGAAAAAAATTACTAAAATTTTTAATACGAGTGTTAATTATAAGTATAAAGGAAAGCTCGTAGAAAGCTGAAACTTGGCAATTAGATAGTTCATACCAAATAAAAAATTAAGTTCAATTTTCAGACCGCAGTGTTGCCAACTTTCCGAGAAAAAAATTACTAAAATTTTTAATACGAGTGTTAATTATAAGTATAAAGGAAAGCTCGTAGAAAGCTGAAACTTGGCAATTAGATAGTTCATACCAAATAAAAAATTAAGTTCAATTTTCAGACCGCAGTGTTGCCAACTTTCCGAGAAAAAAATTACTAAAATTTTTAAAAATTTATTACGACCATGTTGTTTAACCGATTTTGTTCAAATTTTCACAAAAGATTCTTCTGGTATTCACATAAATTAGATAATTTCAACAAAGTACAGTGCTGCCAACTTTCTGAGAAAAAAATTACTAAAATTTTTAAAAATTTATTATGACCACGTTATTTAACCAATTTTAATTAAATTTTCACTAAAGATTCTCCTAGTGCCCGCATAAATTATGCAATTTTAACAAAATACAGTGTTGCCAACTTATTGAGAAAAAAATTACTAAAATATTAAAAATTTATTGTGTCTACATTATTTATCCGATTTTAATCAAATTTTCAGAAAAGTTTCTTCTAGTGCTTAAGTTCAATTTTCAGACCGCAGTGTAGCCAACTTTCCGAAAAACTAGTGCCCGCATAAATTATGCAATTTTACCAAAGACAGTGTTGCCAACTTATTGAGAAAAAAATTACTAAAATATTAAAAATTTATTGTGTCTACATTATTTATCCGATTTTAATCAAATTTTCAGAAAAGTTTCTTCTAGTGCTTAAGTTCAATTTTCAGACCGCAGTGTAGCCAACTTTCCGAAAAAAAAAAAATAATTTTCTATTAATTTGTTATGCCCGCATTATTTATCCGATTTTAATGAAATTTTTACAGAAGATACCCTTAGCGCCTATAATATTATATATTAGCAAAATACAATGTTGCCAACTTTCGGTGAAAATTTTTTTTATTCTTATTTCTTATCATTTATGTGATAATATCAAAGTGGTCTATATATGGGTTTACCCATATACACTTCTAATCTTGTATTTTAGCTAGTCGAAAAACTAGCTTATAAAATCAAACCACATTCGACTAGCTCCATTCTCGCTTTGCGAGAATATTATTTTAATTATAAGTTAATATATAATGCAAATGAAAATGATGTATCTACTTTAGTGTATATTGACGGATGTGAACTTGATGATTTTGTACAATCTGCTAATTTAAGTTAGAACATTTATTGTATTATGATGATTTTTTTTTAAAATAAAAAACAAAATGTATATATACATGTGTTTTATTTCTATTATTACCTATATTACTGGTGGGACGGGTGTACGGCCATAATGAGGGTGCTGGCCTATTGAGATACAAACTGAATATCCATTCATATAACCTAGACCTGCACTACTGAGTATAGGTACTTATTTAAAATAAATGCAGGTTCGTGTAATATCGGCTATATTCGCAATAGATCGTATTTTCAGAATGTGTACTAAGTGCTTATTAAATGTGTAACATATAATATAACAGATTTTAAACAGGGCTGATCAGGTTTTAAACGGGGCTGATCATTTAATATTGTTACTTGAAAAGATATAAGTATAAATGTATAATAACACACGTAAATAAATATATATGTTAACAAAAGTTCTTGTTTAATTTCATAAATATCTTATCGCTTCAGTATGAATTTATTAATAATTAATTCAATAATATTAATTTATAACATTTACTTATTTCACACAATTATATGCACACAAGTTTTGTTTATGTTTTAAAATAGAACTTTAACTCTATTCCTTATTTAACATTTGGCATAGCTATACAGGCAGATCAGTTTGCAAATTGTATGACGCATCATAAACTCAGCCACCTGCACCTAATTTAGTTCATTAACTTATAACCTGGTACTTTAACCTTACACGTGCGCAAAATTCCACCCCTTCTTAAAGTTTATTGACACGCGGGACGCAACGCCACACTGACCATCTTGGAATGCATGAGTCATCTAATTTGTACACCTGCAATTAGGTCAAGGTACGCGCGACAAAGTTTAACAACCTTAAGTGGTGTATTGTACACCTGCGAATTACATAGCCATGGTCTGGTTCCCCGTAGCTCGTACCCCGCTCCCCAACGTACCCCTCACCTATGAGTTCGGACAATCCCTGTACTACTACTCAAGGGTGTAGCTTATGTTTAACTTTAAATATCTCGAAAAATAGTGACTTTATTGTTAAGAAAGAAGAGTATGTTTTTTACACAAAAAGTATTGGAGAATCGAAAAATTGTGCTAAAATGACAATTCCGCCAGTGGCGTAGAATTTAGGAAGGATTAACCTCTTACTTGCCCCTGTTGTACGCCACTGGCACTAGCCAGAAACTTTTGTTTTACATAATTTAGTATGGTGTACGGTACCTACACTTCCTGCCAAGTATGATAAGGATACGTCAAATAGTTTTTAAGTGCTGGGCAAAAATCGTTTTTAAATTTTTAAATAAAACACCCTGTAGCTCAGTAAGGAACCACATTTTATCTAAGTGTTTTAGGTCAAATCTTCATATTCTGAGCCCAGGATACTCCAGTTAAAATATTTCCAATTACTTACAAATCACCCTGTATATATATATATATATATATATATATATATATATATATATATATACGTATATATATATATATACAGGATGTAACAGAATAACTATTCCTAATTTTAACTGGAGTATTCTGGGCTCAGAATATGAAGATTTAATGCAAATCACTTAGATAAAATATGGCTCCTTACTGAGCTACAGGGTGTTTTATTTAAAATAAAGTAGGACTATGTTATATCACTGGAAAGAGAAAAAAAAGGTCTTTTTAATTACACTACATTGAAATACTAGTTACATAAGAAAAATGAAAGTTGCATCATAAATCTCGAAAACAGTACGTGGCACAAAAATTCTGGTAACTTCTGGAAATTCTGTGTAAAAAAGTGTCTTAAGAAAGTGCAAACCAAAATAATTTATCGTTTTGCATACGAGAGTTATAAGCAAAAATATAAAACAGCAAAATTTGCATTTTTGTCTATATCTAGTAACCTAAAGAATTTTTTGGAAAAAACAAAAGATGACTAAACTCGCCTACTAATGAGGCAACTTTCATCTAATTTAACCGAGGTCGTATCTCTAACAGTTCCGGAGATCCCCATGCATACGGAGTTATCTTGGACACTCTGTATATATATATATATATATATATATATATATATATATATATATACTGGGTGTCCCATTTTAATCCGCCACCTGCAATAACTTTAAAATCGTGCATCGGACAAAAAAATGTTTCGGATAAAAAGTAAATGGTTTCGAGGGGGACATCTGATGCAAAGACCCTTGCCCCCTCTGGACGCTCTGAGGGGCGGGAAAGGGGGGCAACTTTGAAATCTTAAATGGAACACCCTATTTTTTATTGTAGATTCTGATAGGCCATTAAAAAGTATGTAAATTTTATTTCAAGATTTTTTTTTATCTTTGATAGATGGCGCTGCAAACAGCATTTTTTTCTCAGTTTATCAATCTTCAATTTGAAAAAAAAAGTGTAACTAAGTACGATATTCAAGATTTTTTCAGTTCTTTGGGAAGAGGGGGGGGGGCAAGGGTCACTGCATCAAATATCTTCCTCGAAACCATTAACTTTAAGTTAATGGTTTAGAGGGGTATAACTTTAAGTTAATGGCTTCGAGGAGATATCTGATTCAGTGACCCTTGCCCCCCCCCTCTTCCCAAAGAACTGAAAAGAACTTGAATATCGTACTTAGTTACACCTTTTTTTTCAAATTGAAAACTGATAAACTGAGAAAAAAAATGCTGTTTGCAGCGCCATCTATCAAAGATAAACAAAAAGTCTTAAAATAAAATTTACATACTTTTTAATGGCCTATCAGAATCTACAATAAAAAATAGGGTGTTCCATTTAAGATTTCAAAGTTGCCCCCCTTTCCCGCCCCCCAGGGGGTCCGGAAGGGGCAAGGGTCTCTGCATCAGATGTCCCCCTCGAAACCATTTACTTTTTATCCGTAACATTTTTTTGTCCGATGCACGATTTTAAAGTTATTGCAGGTGGCGGATTAAAATGGGACACCCAGTATATATATATATATAATGCGGATATTAAGTAAGGAATAAATTCAGTAATTCCGTTGATATTAATTTTTTGGGAAAAATCTCCAAGGGGTATAGCGATTTTGACTACAGCGAATATTTTCAGCCTATTTTCAGTTTCTTATGTCAGTTGTTTTTCAAGTTATGAAGTCATCGACTTTTTTTTTAAATAACAACCTCTATTTTTTATTATTAATTTTGTAGTACTTTTTATTTATTATCTTTTGAATCCAAAGTTGGTAATATCAATTGTAATAAATGAACCAGTCGTAAATCGATAACTATGTGTAAATTCATTTTGCCAATTTAATTAATTTTTAATATTTGAAATTTAGGACTATTTTTCTCAATTTGTTTCAAATGTAACATATTGAAAATTTTATAGGATTGGAAACGGAATAAAAAATACTACCAAAGTCAATAATAAAAAATATAGGTTGTCATTAAAAAAAAAGTCGATGACGTCATAACCTGAAAAACAAATGACATAAAAAACTGAAAATAGGCTGAAAATATTCGCTGTCGTCAAAATCGCTATACCCCTTCGAGTTTTTTCCCAAAAAAATTATTATCAACGGACTTACTGAATTTATTCCTTACATAATTTCCACACTGTATAAATATATATACATATACAGGATAAGGCAACACTTACATTCACTCGCAATAACTTTAAAATCGTGCATCAAACAAAAAAATGTTTCGGATAAAAAATAAATGGTTTTGAGGGGGACATCTGATACAGAGACCCTTGCCCCCCTTAGACCCCCTAAGGGGCGGAAACGGGGGGCAACTTTGAAATCTTAAATGGAACCTCCTATTTAAATATTTTATTTAAAAATCGACGGTTTGATGTACTCTACGTTTATCATCATCAGGAATATATATATATATATATATATATATATATATATATATATATATATATATAATTAATTATTATTTTAATTAAAATATCTTAAAAATATAATACTGTACCCATTAATTAATTTATAAATTCAACTTTATATTTGAAAATATTTAAAACTTAAAACAATATATTAACCTAGTAAAAATCTTTCAGAACTCATTATATTAAAATAAAACGGTTTTAGGTTATAGTTGTGTATTAATAATTATTAATAATCGATGTATTAATGTACTTGATGCACGTCTTCATTAGGAAAAATTATACGTCAATTATTAATAAAAATTAATACAGAACTATATCTTAAATTCGTTTTATTTTAATATATTAATAATAAATATTATTGTGCATAACATATTTTTAATTTGAAATTTATTTCATAAATATAGTTTTTTTATTAGCATTGATTTGGCTTTCTTTCGTGTAGTAATAAAGTAAATAAATAATTAATACTGATTCAGTTTTTTATTGAACAACAGTCAAGAAATTTTCTTACAAAATACATATTAACATTATAATTCTGCTTCATCAATACACTTATGTACTTTTCTAATAATTTTCTCCGCTCCTTCAGCAGCCTTTTGTTGGGTCTCCTGCATACAATTGCTCAAATCATGAACAATATCTTTGGAAGCATTTTCCGTAACATCTACGATATTAATAATTTCTTTTTTCATTTCTTTCATATTATTATTAATTGCCTGAACTTGCATCTTCAAACATTTAGCTAATCCAGAAGTTGAATCTTGATTCTCACCAACACAATCTTCAATCTTCGTTCTAATACCTTTACTAAGATCTGTCATTCTGGTCATTAGAGTTTGCACTTGAGTTTTGATTTTCAACGTGTTTGCTTGCGATTCGGTTGTGCAATCTCTAATGATGGCTTTGGTGTCTTCCGATAGCTCAACGATGGATCTTTGAGCGGTTTTCACGCAGGAATGTGCACCGGATGTTGCCGTTGTTGAAATACTATCGACTTCTTGACGTAAATTGGATAGAATATCGGAGATACTTAGGGCGGGCATGATTTTCTTAATTTCACTTTCTAGGTTTTGGATTACGTTTGGAAGGCGAGTTGTTACCTCTTCAATGACGCTTTGGACTTCTGTTTCCAGATCTTGGACCACGTTTGTGATTTCTGCAATATCGATTTCATTTTCGGTTTCCGCTTTTATTATCAAGAAATATAGATTGCATAGGTTATTAAAAATTATCTATGATTTTACTATACTCTGTTTTTAAACTATAGACAGCACTAGACGAAGTCACATTTACACCGCTAGAAGTTACTAAAAAAAGTCACTAGATTTATTTGGCGGGGGAATTGAAATGTTAAAATGAAGATCACGTCAGCATTTATACTTTCCAGGTTATATTTTCATTAACCAAAACTATGATAGACAATCTACTTAATTTATTCATATAAAATCATAAATACATAACTTTTAATTATAAATTAATTAATTGCATTATTTTTTTGTAATTCCTTGATGAATGAATTTATATATTTTTAAAAATACTGTTAACTTTTGGTTTTATGCATTGCATCACATATAAATTAATAAATATTTATTAAATACACGTGCAAATTCAACAAATGATTTGATAACTATTGAGAGTTTGACATTCCAATTACGTTTGAAGGTTAACTTGAAATTTCGTCTGGTTATTTATTATAAATACGAAATTTATTGAAAATATATACTGATAAGAACTATATATATATATATATATATATATATATATATATATATATATATATATATATATATATAGTTTTAAAAAAATTTTATTGTGAGGGCGAAGCAGCCAAAAACAGTAGAATGATAAAGGATAAATTAAACACTCATTTGAAATTTTTACGAGCTATCGACAAAGTTCTTGTCTTTTTCAAGTCGCTACAAAAAGAAAAATATTTATTAGATAATTATAGTTCTACATACACATATTTATTAAATTTTTAAATTAACAAGAAACAAAAACTATGTTGGTAATATTTTTTTGTCAAGAAAACAAAACAGTCAATATAAATTTATAAAACTTAAAACTTAAAACCAATTCACAAATACATACTTTGGATACGTAGTTGGATACAATAGTTTGGATACGTGAAAAACGCATTATAATTCTGTCACGTAAAATCAAATGTTTACAATTTTTGTTTGGTTAAGTTTATTATTTTTGTTTTTGTTTATTTCAGTTAGCAACAGATGTCACTAACTGTACTATTTTTCCGTAAGGGAAAAAATGTTTTTTAAACTTGTTTCATCGTTGCATTGACGGAACACGTTTTTTTGTTAGAATTTTATATAAAAAAAGATAAATTTTATTTTTATTGTTTGAATTTTATGTGATTACAATTTATTTAATTATTATACTATAATTTTTAAACACACATGAGTGACAATATACAGTTTTATGATTTGACATATAAACACTCTGCGATAAAAAAGTATGTATTTGTGAATAAATATGTGTATGTAGAACTATAATTATCTAATAAATGTTTTTCTTTTTGTAGCGACTTGAAAAAGACAAGAACTTTGTCGAAAGCTCGTCAGAATTTCAAATGAGTGTTTAATTTATCCTTTATCACTCTACTGTTTTTGGCTGCTTCGCCCTCACAATAAAATTTTTTTAAAACTATATATATATATATATATATATATATATATATATATATATATATATATATATATATATAGTATAAATTTTATTAACGGGAATTACGGTATGTCAGGAAATTAAAAGTTAGCGAACATTACAGTTATTTCTTTTTATTATTAGACCAATATTTCGCCACTAGATTGTTGGCTTCATCAGGGTGAATACTACAAATAAACATATCAATACAATATAATTACAGTCAATATTATATAGGAAGTATTACAAAGAAAAAATTAAATTGTACATTAAGCACTTACATGTAAGAATTAAAAGTATGTTGTTGTTGGAAAATAAAGTTGTAGTCAAAAATAATAAATTTGTAAATTTGTATTCATTGAATACCATAATCAATAAATTACTGTTAAAGATTGTTCGTAGAATTATAATATTTATAATAGAATTTGGCGAAACTCCGTACATCAATGTTGCGTCAATTGTATAAAACCACATAAATAAAAATATTGCGTTGTATATTTAGAACTAGCTCTTTTGTTCACGTCTTATTATATGTAAAAATTAAATTCAGTAGTTATTTGTTTATAAAAATTATTGTTATTAAGTAAAATCACGACGAAAAAAACACAGTAAATCACAATTAAAGTTCAGAACAATGAAAGATATTCAATTACAAAATGGCGGTAATTATCAAATTTTATATTGACTAACATCAACACGTCGAAGTTTCTAGAACATTCTATTTTTTTTAAATTAAGTTGAAATAATAATAATTATATTATTTAATAAAAATAATAATTTTTGTTTTATGGAAATGTTTAATCAAATTATTATTAATATTTAAAATTAATAATTCTGTGTTAAAAATGAATTATCTTGGTAATTAAAATTTAATTCAAGAAGTTAAAAAATTATTTTTTTATTTTTTATATTTGTGTTGTTTTTTCCTAATCCCATAGAAAGCAAGTAAAAATTGTTTTTTTTAAATACCGAAACAAAAATAAATATTTTAATTTTGCAATTTTTCATTATGATCCAACGTTGTTAAGTTGGCATATAGCATCAATGAATTTCTGATGTCACTCTTATTGTTGATAACCTTACTTTTGTTTCTGTATATATGATATGATTCTAAAAACAAGCGTTTGTGGTAATTGTTTTCAATTTCTAATATTACTGGATTGTCATAATCAGCTCGATGTTTAGATTTACGTATATGTGTGGCTAAGGTACACTGTTTATTAGGTTTGTCTTCATCACTCCTGTGTTGATTAATACGATGTTTAAGATTTTGAGAAGACGTTCCAATGTAGAATTTGTTGCAAGAACATCTGATAGCATACACCGTGTCTGTCATATTTGCAATAGGGATCCGCTCTATTCTATTATAAATATTATAATTCTACGAACAATCTTCAACATTAATTTATTGATTATGGTATTCAATGTATACAAATTTACAAATTTATTATTTTTTACTACAACTTTATTGTTTAACAACAACATACTTTTAATTCTTACATGTAAGTTCTCATTATACAATTTATCCTTTTCTTTGTAATACTTCCTATATAATATTGACTGTTACTATATTGTATTCAGAGGCGTAGCAACCGGGGGTGCAAGGAGTGCGATGCACACGGGCCCATGAGCGAGAGGGGCCCACGAGTTATAGTGCCCAATGGGCCTTATTTTTATTAATACTTACTATTTTTTGTTTATTTTATCGCTTTCATTGAAGCAAAAATGCTAATTATTTCACTTAAATTAAATTTACGTGTTCTTTCATTTTCAATGCTGAAAATCGCCAAATTTGATAAGCGCTTCTCCCCCATATAGTTTATTAAATATGTTTTAATAAGTTTTAATTTTGAAAATGTTCTTTCGGCGCTACAAGTTGATACAGGGAATGTTAAGAACAAAATAAGAGCGGTACAAAGTTTCGAAAATGCCAAACTAAGAAAAAAATATTCTGTAAATATTAATTCTCTTAATTCAAATACCGAATTAATATTTTGTAACTGTTTTTTAAAGGTTTTCCTAAAAGATATTATCTGTGTCTTAAAATCTGCGGTTAAATCGTCAGTATATTTGTCTAGTAAAGATTGGCATAAATCAATTATTTTATCATCAGATAATTGTTTTAAATTTTCTGGAAAAATTACTCCAAATAATTTATTTATTTCCGTAAAACTTGAAAATCTATCTTTTAATAGTGAAATTATAATATCTAATATAGCGTTAAAAACGTTTATCCTAAAATTACTTTCTGAACTATTAAATCGAAAATCTTCACACATTCCTTGTCTATGGTTAAGCCAACATTATTAGGTACATACATATATATTTCCTGGCAAGTTGTTTCTTTAGGCATTTTACTTTAATTTATTAATTTTGAAAATATAGATTGCATTTTAACAAAAAATAATTTTAATTAATTTTGATTATCATAAAAATAAAACAACTTTTATTTGAAAATTTTTTTCGAATAAGGCACAAACAGACACAAATTTTAAAAATTAAAATGACATCTACAACTTAAAATAAGCCAAAAGAACATTAAAATTTTAAACAATACAAGGAGTAGAGAGGGGCCCCTTAATCCCAGTGGCACACCGGCCCACAAAGGTCTTGCTACGCCCCTGATTGTATTGATATGTTTATTTGTAGTATTCACCCTGATGAAGCCAACAAACTAGTGGCGAAATATTGGTCTAATAATAAAAAGAAATAACTGAATGTTCGCAATCTTTTAATTTCCTGACATACCGTAATTCCCGTTAATATAATTATACAACATATTATCATGGTAGTAACTCAGACTATACTATATATATATATATATATATATATATATATATATATATATATATATATACTGTTACCTAGCTAAGGGAAGCATTATAACTTTTGTAAAAAGTCAACTTTCTAAATTTATAATCTAAATCTTTCTCTGTTCTTCAAATATTTCGCAAAATTTTCCGATTATTTTTCGTCGATTTTAGTACCTATTTTTTCGTCTTCATTTTAGCCATATATAAACCCCCAATCACCCAAAAATCACTCTCTTATTCGTTGAACCTATTTCTACAAATATACCTATATTTACATCAAAATAAAGTTAGTTTTCAAGTAAAAGTTGTAAATTATTTCGCGAAATAACCGCGCATTAACACAATCCGCGGAACACAACATAACTGTTATTAAATAAATACAACCCTAGTAATAATAAATTGTTCCTTATACAAATGTATATAAAATAAGTGTATGAAATATCTTTCCTGTTTTTGTAAATAACCTTAATCAAATATTAACTTATAAATAAAAATTATAAAATTGAGTTTTACAAATAGATTTTTTAAAGTAATTTGTTTATTTTTTCTATCAAATTTTATAATTAAAAATTGTGGTATAGTTTATTATAAAAATTTAGTTTTTGCATATAGTAAATGCTTTTTTATTCTGTACGTGCGTGACTGGTACCTACTGTTTCCAGATAACAAACTTTGAGTTCAGTCAAAAAAATCGCAGTCCAACAAATATATATATATTCTGTATATAATAAAATAAAAATTTATTATTGAGTTAGTAAATAGATTTTAATAACGATATTTTACGGAATCAAACCATTTTGAAATACGCCGGTCTATACAACAAGTCGCTTGTATAACAAGTTCTACTGTATATTGATTCTGTGTATTTTTTTCTACACTTAAATAAAGAAAAAAAATTATGAATGACTATTTCAAGTTATTTATTTAAAAACTGTGATTCGTTTCGTTGTAAACTCTGAATTATTTAACAATATTTACGTTCACTAATAAATAACATTAGCTTGTTTGCACAAAACAGAACTAGTAATTTCATCTAAAAAGTGTAAGAAAACAAAAACAAAATACTTTATATAGTTTCATATAGGTATTGTAAAATGCAACCGTGAATATATTATACATATGTGTATCAAAATCAAAGTAAGCATGTAATTTTTCCAATAACTATTTTTAACCTTTAACCAGTGATACATTTAATATTTATTGGTAATAATTTGTCTGATGGACCGATATAAAATATTGTAATATTTTATCAAAAATACGTTTATTTAAAAAATATATGAAGTTTTAATTCTCAAACACATATATAGGTGTCTGCTTAAAAAGTTAAAATATTATTCATACAGAAACTAAATTAATTAAATTGTGCACTAGAATAACAATATATAACAAATAATAAAATAAAGGAATACTTACAGGTTAATATAATAATTTACAAGTAACACAAGAACGTAACCATGAAAAATAAATTTTGACAAACGTGTACCTTCATAAACTGCACACAACACACAACTGAAGTTAAAAAATTTTGACCATGCTTTTTGTTCGTAAGGGACCGAACAGGTTAGGCTTCAGAAATATTAGAAAAAATATAATATTAAACTAAAAAGTTTTTTACAAATTACATTCTTTTTTTAAAAACATACAATTATATGTGGCAATATACTTACTGAGGTCACTATATCTTATTTTTTTTTAAGCTGCAATTAACAACATAATATTAAAATTTATTTTTAAAATATTAAATAAATTATAAATTATTAAAATAACTTAAAAGTCATCACAATATTTGATAATAAGTTTCCCCTCGCTAAGCAACAATTATCTAATATTTAACTTGATTAGCCGTAACTTTGTCATACATTTTGGAAATAAGATAAATAAAAATAACTTTGTTATATCACTAAAAACTTTATTCTCATAACTGCAGTTTCAACCTGTTAGGCGATCGTCAGACGAATACAGACTACATACAATAATTATCTATTAATTAAACTTTGATTTAAAGCAACAATAGACTACAAATTTAACTAGTCCGGAAAAGCTTTAATATTCTGGCCTCCATAAATTATAAATTAAGATTTTTTTTTAATATTTTAGATAAATACATATAAATAAATTTTTGAAAATTGTTAGGTTATGCAGATGTAACGATTGATATTTTTTTATCATAATAAAATTGGCATAATTCACGACAGAAAAATATAATGCACATAAAAAAATGTAAAAAAAAGTAATAACCAAATGTAAATGCAAGACAAAATATTTGTTTTCACGACAAAAAATTACTAAGTTAACAATAACTAATTTAATCTTTTAACCCGACCTGTCTAGTAGTGAGTGCAACCAAAATCTACTGACTCCGTCTCTGAACCAATAAAAATAACCTAACTTACAATTAGTAAAAAAAAATTTCAGAACTTCAACTTAAAGCTTTTTACAACTTTGAATGCAAAAAAAGTGGTATAGTAATCGGTACGGTGTGTGTAACATTTACCAAGGTTAAACAAATCATATAGAAATCCATTTTGGAGCCTCTAGATAACGAATCTAAACTTACAATTAGTTTATAAGGGTATATGAATGTGCGTCGTTCGCTCGCTCACTCTGTCGTCCAAAGTTTTTTTATCGCAATTTTTCATAGACCAGAGATGGCGCAGCTATTTATGTCCGCCAGCAAATTTTTATTTTCTACAATTATGATTATCATATAGAAAAAAAGAAGAATAATAGTAGAAATTTTAAATGGACAAACTTATTTTGCTATTTTATGTAATATTTATTCAGTGAATCAAAAGTGCTGGATATGCTTTTCCTACAACTATACAATAAAAAACAGAATAAAATAACTAGAAATCTTTTAAAACAACTATTTGTGTTTTAGTGAATTAGAAATGACATATATATACGTTTTTGAATACCATGGTTTTTGAAAAACGTTAATATCAAAATTTCGTTTAATATTTCATATTTTTTATTTATATCATAAGCATTCAGCTAGTTATCAACCATAGTATTCAAATTGGCGCCACGCCTTCGAGTTTCATCAAAATGAGTAGCTATAAAAAAGGCAAAGTTAACAGCCAATGATAATTACATAAATAATTGTAACAACAAGATGAAAGCTACCAGGTCCATTATCAATTATAAACTAAATAAACAAAATTTTAAAAATACTAGTAACAGTTTACAATAATTAACGCCAGATGAACATTGTTAGTGACGTTTAAGTCATTCTAAACATAAGCACGTACATTTATGTTAATTTCACTATTTAAACTGTTTATCAGTTTTTCGTTTAAAATGCCGCTCAATGATTTCAATTTTAAAATATTTAGATATTACAAGCGGCAAGCTGTAATAAACTTTATTGCCATTTTTGCCCAAACGTGACAATACGACTAGGCTCGGGATTGAGCGAACCGAATCCTCGAGTTGTCAGCGCCGCGCCGTATGCAATAAAACAATTTCGTTAGAAAGAGACCTTTTCCAAAATACGCTTCTAAGTAACCGTCCAGAAATCTCTATCGCGTAATGTGATTAGTCGCCAGCATTTTAGCTACGCACAATTTGATTGGTCTAATGCTCCACTTTTAAACTCTGAATATTTACTTGATATCAAAAATGTACGTTGAGAAACAGCTAAGTTTCATATTTCGTCGCTTAAACATCAAACCATATTAAGACGTGTTGCGAGTCATCAATATAAATAATTACATTGAGCGTGTATTTTATTATTTTATTTTGTATTTGTTAGCTACAAAGGCGCATTAAAATTATGCTAGATAAATGTATTGTTTTTTTTTGCAAGTTTTATTAAACCTGAATATGTTTTAATACAGAACACCAGGGTATAAAATTTGATAGAGGTTACCAAGTATTTACTAATTTAATTTAGAATATTTAATAAAATTTTTGTAAAATAAAGATTTATTTATACTTTCCTTACATAAATTTTATACTATTGTCATAGGTTGCCATATAATGATTCATAAAATGTATACTTACTACTACTTAAAATGTATAATAAAAACTATAGATATTGCTTTTTTTATATTTGACTATCTATAAAATCATATTTGAAAAAAATAATAACTGCTGCTAACATATTGAATTTTGAATTCAAAAATATAACACTAACAAAACAAAAAAACAACAAATATTGAAGATAATCGACGTTATACATTCAGTAAGTACAATTTTAAGAAATAATTTTCGCTATCCCATGTATTTATAATAAAATATTCATAAATTTTTAATAAACATAAACTTATTTAAAAAACAAAAATTAACAATAACAAAACGATTAAGAATCGTTGAAAATTTTTGCTATAGACAAAAAGTGTTTAAATGTATTCCTGGTTTTTAACAATAATTCAAAAAAAATAATGATTTTGCATTAAGATATAGGTATTTTTCCATGTCATGCTTATTTTCCTACACCTCATAGTTTTTGGGAAAAAACAATAAAAACCAAAAAATCAAAAAAAAGTTCTAGCGCCCAAACGGCATATGCTAGCAAATTAAAACTAAAACCAAATAATAGAACCTTTCATGCAATATCAAGTATTCTAAGTATTTCTTCGAATTTTACTCGAGAAAGTAGTATATCGCAATTTATCGAAATTACATGTTAAACGCCCATACGAACTTAACGAACGAACACCCGGTATGTATATAAAATAAGTGTATGAAATATCTTTCCTGTTTTTGTAAATAACCTTAATTTAATATTAACTTATAAATAAAAATTATAAAATTGAGATTTACAAATAGATATTTTAAAGTAATTTGTTTATTTTTTCTATCAAATTTTATAATTACTTATAAAAATTGTGGTATAGTTTATTAAAAAAAATTTAGTTTTTGCATTAATTAAATGCTTTTTTATTCTGTACGTGCGTCACTGGTACCTACTGTTTCCAGATAACAAAGTTTGAGTTCAGTAAAAAAAATTACAGTCCAACAAAAATACATATATTCTGTATTTAATAAAATACAAATTTATTATTGCGTTCGTAAATAAATTTCAATAACGATATTTTAAGAATTAAAGAATTCAATTTTTTTATTATTATTTTTTTTCAGACCTTTATTTTGAATTTTGTAATTATGTGAATTTATTTCAATATTTGATTATATTCAGGAAAAAAATGTTCCCTAGTAAAGTTTTTAACATTGTACAGCAATATTTGACAACTATCAATTATCATACTACATATTTTTACTTCAGATTTAAAACTCAATTTGTTCAAAAACAATAGAAAAATATTTTTTTAACCCCGCAAAAATTGAATCAAAGTTACTTTAGTAATTTCAAGCAATTTCAAGAAATAATTATCATACTTGTCTCTTCGATATTCATTTGTTTTATTCAGAATCAAATAAATAATTATTTATTAGTTATTTTTGTTATATTTCTACTATAAATAATCACTAAATTGTAAGACAAGCTATTTAGAAAATTTCAATGTGTGTGTGTGTGTGTGTGTGTGTGTGTGTGTGTGTGTGTGGTGTGTGTGTGTGTGTGTATGTATGTGTGTGTGTGTATAAAACTATATAATCTGAACTTAATTCGTCCAACATTTATTATTTATCTAATAATCCTTTAACGAAACGTTTTAATAGAAGTCTCACTAACTTAGAAATATTCGAACATCAGATATTTAAAAAAAAATGTATTTATATTATTTTTACTAACATTTGTGCGCGTAAATTTATTTCTCAATATTTCTTTGCTAAAGTTAATTGTTTAATTACGTTTACAAGTAATTTAATTTAATTTTCTTAATATTTCAGAAAATATATCCTAGTTGATTAAAAATTAACACAAAATTTACGGATGAAAAGTTTCAATTCAAAGCAGACGATTGTTTTAGATAAAATTTTATATATATATATATATATATATATATATATATATATGTATATATATATATATATATATATATATATATATATATATATATATATTGTATAAAATGTATGTAATTTTGCATGTTCTATAGAAAATTTATAATATTACATAAATTATCACAGTGCAATTACAAAATGTTACTACTTTTACTGCTAAAAGCTGCGTTAAATTACATAAATTATTTAAATTATATTTTTAGCAGTGTATACATACATATCTAGCAAAACTAAATAATTTTAAAGTAGTATGGAATGACATTTAATTTCTAATTACAATTAAATCTTATTAAAATATTAAAAAAAAAAATTAAAAAAACATTTTATATAAATTTTTGAACAATTTTTATTAATATATATTTTGTATGTATTTGTTTATAAAATTAAAATAAAGAAACACTATATACGCATGTCTATTAGCAATTCAGATACAAAGCAGATTGTTAATTTAAGAAATTGTTTAATTTTAATTCAAATTGTTTAGTAATTTAATTTGATAAATATTATACTTTCTGGGGGAAATATTTTATAAAACATTAACGAAAATACATATTGATATTGTATGAAAAAATATTAATTTTGGGTTGCTTTGAACAAGTGCCATAATTACTTGGATGATAATATAATATTAAAATTAACTAAAAAATATGAGCTTACCTTTTTTTCTTTTAACTGAAGAACAAACCGAAAACCAAATATGATAAAACAGGATACAACAACAAAAAAAACTCGTCCTGTTTAGCTACAAGCACACACACCAAAAATACGTCAGCTTCGTACGAGAAAAGAACAAAAACTGATTCTAAAATCACAAGCTGCTTCGAGTTATATAGCAGCACAAAACTGATGCTCGTACACAAACAATTCGCGCGCATGCGTACTACATCTCAATACACATTGCAACGTTGTAATGGCAAATTGATGATGATATCAGTGACGTAGCAATAAAGATTTGACTTTTATAAATTTCAATAGTTGGAAACTCAACTTTAAATTAAATTAAATTAAATTAAATTAAATTAAAAAAAAAAAACAATATCTATATTATATTACGAGAAGCGAACAGCGATCTTTATTACATTGTATTCGAGATAATTGTGGCAGCCAAATGATGAAACATAATTCAAACAAAACACAAGAATTAATTACATTCTGCTTCGAGTGCAATATACTATTTGTTTTTACTTCAAATGCTTTTTCAAACGAGTAATTAAATTTTCTCAATAAAAAACAAACACTTGTGGTTTTCTCATTTATTTATTTCACTACCATTTTTTTTTGATAAAAAAAAATAAAATTTATATTTCAATTTCCTAGTATTGATGTGATAATATATGTATATATATATATATATATATATATATATATATATATATATATATATATCGTCGTGATTATACTTAATAACAATAATTTTTATAAACAAATGACTACTGAATTTAATTTTTAAATATAATAAGACGTTAACAAAATAGCTAGTTCAAAATATACAACACAATATTTTTATTTATGTGGTTTTATACAATTGACGCAACATTGATGTACGGAGTTTCGCCAAATTCTAGTATAAATATTATAATTCTACGAACAATCTTTAACAGTAATTTATTGATTATGGTAATCAATGAATACAAACTTACAAATTTATTATTTTTGACTACAACTTTATTTTCCAACAACAACATACTTTTAATTCTCACATTATTCACCCTGATGAAGCCAACAAACTAGTGGCGAAATATTAGTCTAATAATAAAGAGAAATAACTGCAATGTTCGCTAACTTTTAATTTCCTGACATACCGTAATTCCCGTTAATAAAATTATACACTATATATATATATATATATATATATATATATATATATATGATGTTTATATTATATTATTATATTATATTATATTATATTATATTATGTTTGAAAGTGAACAAAACTCTAACGTAGACATACTAAAAATTAAAATAGTTTATCTCGAAAAAATTATAGAAAATAAAGATTTCATTATAAATAATCAGCAAGACCTAATAAACTCCTTGAAGGACCAAATTAAATTAATTGAAGTAAAAAACGCAAAAATCACCCATACAGAACCATCTAGTGTTAAAAATTCTAATAATAATAATACAAACCATGAATCAGATGTACGAATCGACAAAACATTTAAAAATCAGCACAAACCAGCTGATCGACAGGTTACCACAGTAATTAAACAGAAGGTTAACAACCAGAACATAATTACAAGCAGAAACACAATTCCGTCACAAGCATGCTCGATGCACCAAAAGAAACAGCTGATCAAAATACAAACAACATTAAAACTCACGAAAAAAATAAACAACATATTCCGAAAAACACGCTTATAGGTACCAGCAGTTCGGATGTCAATACTTCAATTAAAGTATCTGAAAACCGTACTTTTCTTCATATCTACAAACTACATCCCGACACTTCCATAGAGGAATTAACAAAATTTCTTCAACAACACTTTCCAGAAGCGGATTGCGAGAAACTTAACTCAAAATATCCAACTTATTATGCCTCCTTCAAAGCTAGTATTTACTCCTATAATTTGAAAACCGCAATGGATCCGTCACTATGGCCAAAGGGAACCCATGTAAACAAGTTTTTTCTCAATCGGCAAAAAAGAAATATCAGCAACCCGCAACAAAAATCAATTTAATAATAAAATTTCCGACAACGAATCTTCTTCGCTTAACATATTGCACCAAAACATACAGTCAATTAGGAACAAAATTGAACAATACGAAGTTTTCCTAGAACATAACCCCTGTGATATTGTGTGCTTCTCGGAGCATTGGTTAAGTGAAGTTGAACAACCGGCATATGCGCTAAATAAATTGAATTTTGTCGACGGTTTCTTTAGACAGTGTCACATACATGGTGGGGTAAGCATTTACTGTAAACAGAATATTAAGTGTCAAAAAATTGATTTTGTTAAAAATCTTAATATCGAATTAAATTTTGAATGTTGTGCTGTAAAATTTAGATACAATAACTTGTTACATTATGTTTTGGTGATATACAGACCGCCAAAATCCGATTTTAACATATTTTTAAATCAATTACAATTGTTTTTATCATATATATTTAGAATTAATTGTGATAACAATGTTCTAGTCTTAGGTGATTTTAATATAAATATCTTGACAGAAAACCAGGATAAAAAACTATTTTTGGATATTATGAATTCATACAATCTTTTTCATACAGTAAATGAACCTACACGTATTTGTAAAAATAGCAAAACTTGGGTTGATAATATATTTACCAATGTAAACTCTCAAAGCTTTACCACTAAAGTTGTTCATAATAACATTTCAGATCATTCGGCTCAACAAATTAGCTTACATAGTACTTCTCAAGTCAATTCAAAACCTATTAAATTTACTAAAAGATTGTTTCCGAATCAAATTTAGAAAATCTTCAACAAAAATTATCAAATGAAAAGTGGGAGGACGTGCTTAATTCTACTGACACAAACATTAGCTTTAATAATTTTATGACAACATTTTCTTATCATTTTGAAACAACTCATCAAAAATAGTTTTCAATAAAAAAACTACTATAAATAAAACCTGGGTTACCGACGAAATTAGATGTCAGTCAATAAAAATAAAAGACCTGTATGACTTATATAAGTTGGGACTTGTCACTGAGATACAATTCAATACTCAAAAAAATAAATATTGTCAATTATTAACCAAAGCAAAATCTGACTTTAATTATAGTCAGGTAAAAAATTGTAATAATAATACACGTAAAATCTGGAAACTAATTGATAATAACTTGAATTTAAATAACTTAAATTATAATAAAATCGATAAATTAATACAAAACGAAAAAATTGCTGATAATGCTAGTGATATTGCAAATATGTTAAATGAATACTTTATAAATATACCGGAAAGGCTTTTATCAGACTTACCGTCAGTCGACAACAAAATATTTGACTCCGACACAATTCATTGTTCAAAGTCAATGTATTTTTACCCAGCAACCGAAACCGAAGTGCGTACAGCAATATTATCCTTAAGTAATTCTTTTTCTACGGGAACTGATGAAATATCTAGCATTCTACTAAAAAACTGTTGTGACTTTATAGTTTCGCCATTGACTCATTGTATTAATTTATCTTTAAATACTGGTATATTGCCTGATCTTTTGAAACATGTAAAAGTAATAGCTTTACATAAAAAAGGAGATAAGGAACTTATTGAGAATTATAGAACTATATCCTTGGTATCCGTATTTCACAAAGTTTTTGAAAAAGTAGTTCTGACTAGAATTTTATCATTTTTGGAAAAAAATAAGATAATTATCGACGAGCAACACGGTTTCAGACAGGATTATAGTACTTCCTCAGCTCTTGTTAATTTTTTAAATTATGTCTTTAACGCGATTGAAATTAAATCGAATATTTACGGTTTATTCATTGATTTATCAAAGGCGTTCGACAGCGTAAATCATTCGAATTTAATTAAAATTTTGCAAAGTTACGGAATACGTGGTATATGCTTCAATTGGTTCACCTCATATCTGCAAAACAGGAAACAAATGGTGACTCATGACAATCACACATCAGAAGCGTTACCTGTCACTTGTGGAGTGCCACAAGGCTCAATTCTTGGACCGGTACTGTTTGTACTATATATAAATGGTATTAAAAACATCATCAGTCCAAATAACTTTGTTGCTTACGCTGACGACGTGTCCATTATTTTATCAGGTAATACTGATGCAGATGAAGCCTCTAATATTATTTCTAATCTATCATCATGGTTTGCATCACTTAATTTAACTGTAAATACCGTTAAATCCGTGATGGTAAATTTTTCAAACACACAAAATGATAAAAAAAACTATATATTGTAATAATACATTATTACCTCAATTAAGCAATTATAAATTATTAGGCGTAGTCGTCTTAAGCGAAAGAGTATTTGGTTTGTTTTGTTCTGGGTGAATACTCAGTTATTCAAGTTGAAAATGAAACTAGGGATCACTTTGAGGCAGGTGTATTTTTTTGCTTTTAAATAATCTGTATATAGTTTAAATGAAAATACATTGGAAAATATTTGAATAATTAAAGGTAATTTTCATTTTTTTTAATTATAAATAAATAAAAATCCTGTATACAAGAATTTGTTACGTTAACATATGTTATCTTATTATTATACAGGGTGTTAAGCGGGCGTGAGAAGCGGGAAAAGCGGGAATGGGAAAGTTTAGCGTGATTGAAATTGCGTGTAAAATTATTTTTTCTCAAATATATATGTAAAATAATAAGAGAAACTGTCATTAAAATTTTTAATAATTGTTTCATTGATTTGTTATTAACAATTTTTGTAAGGACATTACTAACGTCACAAGTCTATTGTGCGCAAGCGCAGAAGAGTTGGTGAAATATAATTTTGCAAAACGTATGTCGTAGTAAATCTTGATTTTTGTTGATTCGGTTGCGCCCAGCCAATAGCTTGTATCGTGGTAACCATGGCAATACATGTGCGTCTGATTCAGATGTCGACATAAGTTTTGCGTTGACATTACTGACGTCATCACGACATTTTTTTGCATTTTTTTAGGAAATCAGGGAATCTTCGAAAAAAATTATAAATTAAACATCACTTTTTAAGCCAGGTCCAACCAAATAAAGAAATAAAACAAGATTAGAAGTATATGGGTAAACTCATATATAGACCACTTTGACATTTCTCGGAAAGTTGGCAACACTGTATTTTAATAATATTATTATTTATGTGGGCACTAGGAGAAACTTTTCTGAAAATTTAATCAAAATTGAATAAATAATGTAGCCACAATGAATTTTTAAAATTTTTCTGATTGTTTTTCTCGATAAGTTGGCAACACTGTATTTTGTTAAAATTACATAATTTATTTAAGCACTAGGAAAAACTTTTATGAAAATTTGATTAAAATCGGTTAAATAAAATAGTCATAATAAATTTTTAAAAACTTTACTAATTTTTTTCTGGGAAAGTTGGCCACACTGTATTTTGTTAAAATTACATAAATTATATGAATACTAGGAGAATCTTTTGTGAAAATTTGAGTAAAATTGGTTGAATAACATGGCCATAATAAAATTTAAAAAATTTTAGTAATTTTTTTCTCAGAAAGTTGGCAACACTGGATATACATAAAATTATGTAATTAATGGGAGCATTAGGGAAATCATTTCTGAAAATTTGACCAAAATCGGATAAATAACGTAGCCAATATGAATTTCTAAAAAGTTTAGTAATTTTTTTCTCGGAAAGTTGGCATCACTGGCAAAAACCAAAACCACATGACTATCTTGGGCACTAGACAAATTTATCATGAAAATATTATTAAAATCGGTTGAACCGTCTAGGAGGAGTTGCGGCCACAAAATTTTGACTTACGACCGAGCGAGCGAGCGAGCGACCTGACGACGCACATCCATACACCCACTTAAACTAAGTTCAGATTCGTCATCTAGAGGCTATATAAAGGATTTCTATGCACAATTTTTTTTTTTGAAAATGTTACAGACACCGTACCAAACGCTATAGCACTTTTTTCTTGCAGTCAAAGTGGTAAAAAATACGCTAAACTTCCCCATTCTATGTGAATTTTAAATTGTACGGGAATGTACGGGAATTTTTTTGTTCGACGTGAATTTTTTAAATGGCGAATATTAATTAAATCTTTATTGATATAAAAAAAATGGAATCTGCATGTTCATATTTACACTTCACTATTTAAATCATGCGTCGCCATCTAAAAAATAACGTAAATTTCAAGAAAATCATAACTTGGTACCAAAGCATCGCAAGTCCTTGAAATTAAGCGGAATTTACGTAGAAATATTTGAGTTTTAACGCCCGCTTGGTAAATTGAGCCACAATTTTTATTTGTATACTATACACGTTTAAGTTTGACAATTTTTAATCCAAAATAATATTCTCGCAAAGCGAGAATGGAGCTAGTCGAATGTGGTTTGATTTTATAAGCTAATGAAGTTTTGGTGCCTACGTTGATGTATAGTAGTGAATGTTGGGTTTGGTTGCAAAAGCATAAACGGAAAATGACTGCTGTGGAAATGAGATTTTTACATGGGGTATGTGGTGTAAATAGGAGAGATCGGGTACGAAATAGATTAGTGCATGATGAGTGTGAAATTGAAAAAGATGTTGTAGCAAAAGTTGCCCCGTGTTAGAGTCAGTTAAGATGATTCGGACATGTTGAGCGAATGTCTAATGAACGTTTGGTTAAAAAGATTTATTTGAATGATTTTGATGGTATACGTTTGCGTGGACGTCCGATGAGTAGTTGGAGTGGTAGGTATGATTGAGAGTATTTTGCGTGAGCGAAAGTTTCCAAGTAGTAGGAATAAAAGAGCATGTATGAGAGGAATTAAGAATGTGGATGAAGCGAAAGTTGCTTGTTTGAATAGGAATGTTTGGAGGCGACTGATTTTGGGATGATGAAAAGGGTTTGTGCCACACCCTATTGGGCACATGGCAAATCATCCCGAAATCAGTCGCCTCCAAACATTCCTATCCACAAGCAACTTTCGCTTCATCCACATTCATAATTCCTCTCATACATGCTCTTTAATTCTTACTTCTTGGAAACTTTTGCTCACGCAAACCACCCTCTCAATCATACCACTCCAACTACTCATTGGACGTCCACGCAAACGTATACCATCAAAAAACATTCAAATAAATCTTTTTAACCAAACGTTCATTAGAAGCATTCGCTCAACATGTCCATTTATCCTTATGGAGTTATTTACTTACTTAAATATATATATATATATATACCGGGTGTCTACTTTTTTTTTGTTACATAGGGAATACAATGCTAAAATTTTCATTTGGTGATAAATTTTCCCCTAATTATTATAGAACAAAAGTACAAATACAAAAGTTGTTTAGAATTCAAAAATGCATCAAATGATGCCAAATTTATCAATATAGGATGTTCCGATCAAGAATTAGAAGCAAATTAAAATTTCCATTTTTGCGCTCTTTACATCAAAGTGCCATGGAAATTAAACAAATAATTTCATTTCTTCTGGAGTTTGAGTTTGACAGATCGTATTTATTTTATTGTTACGTTCTGTATTATTATCATTATTATTGAAAATAATGAATAAACTTAAGGTAAATGAAAAAGTTCAGTGCGTAAAATGGTATTTTACTGGAAATTCGATACGACGAGTAAGAGATTTATTCAGCGCTTTCTTTGAAAACCGTCCCATACCTTCCGCTATGACTATTCGTAGGATAATTAAACAATTCGAAGAAACTGGAAGTGTGTTAAAACGTTGTAAAAATTGTAGAAAAATCAACGCAGAAGATCAGGAGGAGAATTTAAATCAAAATGCAATTAAAGAAAATACATTGAATATACTTTTGTGTGTAACGGAAAACCCAAATGTTAGTGTGCGTCAACTTGGTGCTGAATTAAATTTGCATCCTTCAACAATACATAAGGTACTAAAAAATGAAAAATATCATTCTTATAAATATTCCACGCACCAAGAGATATTTGAAGCGGATAAAATGGCTAGAAGCGAATTTAGTAACATTATTATGGAAAAATCCAATTTAGACAGAAACTTCTTGAAATCTATTTGTTTTACTGACGAGTCTACGTTTACTTTACACGGCGAACCTAATACACAAAACTTTAGAATATGGAGCCAAACAAATCCTCATTTAATGGTAGCAACACGTACCCAATATCCAGAAAAAGTTAATGTATGGGCTGGAATTTTTGGCAGGTGTATAATTGGGCCATTTTTTATTGAAAATAATTTAAACAACGTAAAATATTTGGATATGTTGCAAAATCATATTGGTCCGCAGTTAGAAGAGTGTGCAACTCAAGATAATGTTGTCTGGTATCAACAAGACGGATGTCCGGCACATTACAGCTGCAACATTAAATTATATTTGGATCAATGTTTTCCAAATTCATGGATTGGTAGAGGTGGTCCAATTAATTGGCCAGCTAGATCGCCCGATTTAGCACCGTGCGATTTCTTTTTATGGCCATATTTGAAGGAGAAAATTTATAAACGACATATCAAAAATCTTGTTGATTTGAAAAATGCCATTGTTGAAGAGTGCAATAATATAACACAAACACAATTAAGCTCTGTACGTCACGAATTTTATAACAGATTAGGTTATTGTTTGGCAGTTAATGGCGATTTATTTGAACATTTAATTTAAATTGTTAGTTTCGTTTTTGTTCTCCTATATCTTGTATTCATGAATTTTTCTGTTTTATAGGTATTTTGAATATTGTAATAAATAAAGAAAGTTTTACGGAGTTCAGCTATTTACTATTTATTAAACTCTTATCCGACGTTTCACTGCACAACTTACAGCATCCTCAGGGATAAGTTTAAATTATTATAATAAATATATTAGGCATAATGCCAGTCATCTAATTCAAATGTATTGTTTTTATAACTTGAAGTTAATAAATAAATTAAACAATTACTTAAAATTATAATGGAGACATTCACAATTTAAAACCACAGCTAGTACGTAGTGTACAGCCGAGTAAAATACCCTTTCATTGTAATAAATAATAAATACTTAATACTTTCTATACTTAATAGCTTTTCATTTACATTAAGTTTATTCATTATTTTCAATAATAATAATAATAATAATAATAATAATAATAATAATAATAATAATACAGAACGTAACAATAAAATAAATACGATCTGTCAAACTCAAACTCCAGAAGAAATGAAATTATTTGTTTAATTTCCGTGGCACTTTGATGTAAAGAGCGCAAAAATGGAAATTTTAATTTGCTTCTAATTCTTGATCAGAACATCCTATATTGATAAATTTGGCATCATTTGATGCATTTTTGAATTCTAAACAACTTTTGTATTTGTACTTTTGTTCTATAATAATTAGGGGAAAATTTATCACCAAATGAAAATTTTAGCATTGTATTCCCTATGTAACAAAAAAAAAGTAGACACCCGGTATATATATATATATATATATATATATATACCGGGTGTTCGTTCGTCAAGTTTGTATGGGCGTTTAACATGCAATTTCGATTATTTGCACTATACTTCTTTCTCGAGTTAAATTCGGAGAAATACTTAGAATACTTTTTGATAGATCATAAAATATTTTATAATGAAGTCTTAGTTTTAATTTGTTAGCATGTGCCGTTTGAGCACTAGATTTTTTTTAAAATTTTTTTGATTTTATTTTTTTTCTCAAAAACTATAAGGTATAGGAAAACAGGCATGTTATGGAAAAATGCGGAATAATGTGAACTATTATTGAGTAAAGAAACCATTATTCTAGGATGCATTGTTTAGTAGAAAAAAATTAAAAACTGAATTTTTGAAAATTTTTCAAATTAAATTTTTTTTCAAAATTTGCTGAAAGAATTTACTAAAATAGAGAAAAAAATTAGCTACATAATAGCTAAGTAACTTTTTTCTTTATCTATTTGGCAGGAAAAATTATTGAAAATTAATATTTTTTGCATTTTAATTTATTGCTAAACCAGAATGAGTTAGAGAAAAAAGTTACTTTATTATGTAGCTAATATTTTTCTTTATTTTACTGAATTTTTTCAGATTTTTTTGAGCAAATTTTGAAATAGTTTTATTTTGAAAATCTCAAGGGTACCTACCCTTGACAGAATTTCAAAAATTCAGTTTTTCAATTTTTTTCTACTAAACTATGCATTCTAGAATAATCATGCCTATTTTCCTACACGTCATAGTTTTAGAGAAAAAAAATAAAAACCAAAAAATCAAAAAAAAATTCTATCGTCTAAACGGCACATGTTAGCTAATTAAAACTAAAACCAAATTATAGAACTTTTTATTGTCAATGAAAAAGTATTCTAAGTATTTCTCCGAATTTAACTCGAGAAAGTAGTATATCGCAAATTATCGAAATTGCATGTTAAACACCCATACGAACTTAACGAACGAACACCGGTATATATATATATATATATATATATATATATATATATATATATATATATATACATATATATATATATATTATATATTTCAAAATTTTGAAGAATTTTGAAAATTTTAAAAATTTTAAAAATTTTAAAATTCTTCAAAATTTTCAAAAAATTTTCGTAAATTAATCGTTATAAAAATTGTTCGATTTTATTTTGTTGTACGAGTTCATGCTCTAGCCATATATGCATTGTACGCATACACATTGATTAAGTTTATTATTTCTATAAATTTTAAGCTGCATCATGGTTCATTATATTCATATTTTTTTTTTAATTTTGAAGAATGGCTTTGCTAACTTTTTCGGGAAGTTAGCGAAGCCATTAATAATTTTTTTTAAATACAGCGCGACAAATTTTTTGATTTCACGACTAAATTACGACTAATTTACGACAAATTATGCAATATTTTATTTTTTGTTCGGTGAAAATGGCTTCGCTAACTTGACGGACTTTACATTTTATTTAATTTAATTTTATTTATTTATTTTAGTTTTAACAGTAGTAGATGGCATGAATTTGCATGTTCTTGTCCCAAATATTTACTGAAAATAAACCAATTCCAAATATTTTGTCACGGTTCAGATTTGACAATTGTTCTAATTCAACATTTTTGTATTGTTCTGTATTGTTGCTAAAAATATTTTAATGTAGTTACATTTTAAATTTTAATAGTAGTAAAAGTTAGGCAGCAAGTTGTGCAGGAAAGTTTATATGGTTGCATTGCTATTACATTGTTAGATTTTTTTTTAGGTTTGATATGATCACAGTAGCGACAGCTGTAGAGCGTTTTGAGTATTAGGATCAGTTGTTGTATTTTAAGATATTTTGAAAGGTATTATTTTAGTGTTTTGAGATTATAGTAATTTGTAATTTAAATTAAAATAGTTGAAGATTAAATTTAGCGGCATTTAAATACAGTACAATACATTAGTTGTTAGATAAATTTGAGATACGTAGTGGTAATTTGCTGATTGTGATTGATTGTGATTGGTGGTGTATTAATTAGAGGTTGTTCCGTTCCTGTTTGAAATGAGTTAAAGGGAGTTCTGTGTGTACGTTGACTCAAGACGGACGTGTAAATTTTTGGTAGCGATATCACGGCCATGTGGCGTGCATAGATTTTAAATATTAAAATTGGAGTAGTGAACATTGCTTACGTTGTTCTTTGAATTAACAAATCTTACGTTTTGGAGCGAGTGATCGTGTTTTATTTGTTAACCCATAGTTGGGGATTAAAAAGAAGTTCAGCACGAGTTTCTGAGGTGCACAACCGGTTCTATGATCGTGATGCATGTTTTGTGAGTGAAGATCTTTCTCAGTTCAGGGGAAGTGTTTTGGAGAAGGTCAAAAAGTTCCGTGTGTAGTGTTGTGTAGGTGATTTAGTCGCTAGGGTGTAGTGAGCCTGTGTTGTGAGGTTTTTCTCTACCTATCGCCGTAGAGGTGGATTTACGACAGCATCTTCAGCAGCTCGAGCACGCGGACCTGATAAAATCATCGCATTTCTCCAGCTACCAATCTCCGCATATCCGCATCTTTTACCGAACATTGAAAACGTTTAAAGACGAGCCGAAGCCCGCAAAACGAATAGCTAAGTACACAGTTTAAGTTTGTATTCGTGTTCGATTCTGTTGTCGACGGACGTGTTGAGCGCGCAAATTTCGTGTCGTTTTTAGTTCATTATTCTTTCGTCAAGTTTCGTATTCTGTATGTTCGCGCGCAGTGGTAAACGATTTAGTTGTCGAAGTTTCCGCATGATAATGTCGCGCTGATGTCAGTCAAGTCGTGTATTTTGAAGATTGAGTAGCGAGTTGATGTTTTGATTGTAAAAAGTCGTAATTATTATATGGACTGAACTGCAGTGACGCGCGAATTGTTGATTCATGACGAAAGATAGAATTTGTATATTATTTATGTGTTAAGTTATCGAGTTAACGTTTTGTGTAAGAAAAGTCATAGAAATTTGATTGTTAAAGACTATTTGACGGTACCTGATGTTTTAGCGCACATATTGTGATTTAAGTATATGTAATAAGATTAAATTCAAGTTCTGATGTAATTGAATAAGTAATTTTGATTGTCACAATTATCAGAATTGTTGTGAGCTGTAGTATATGAGACGATATTTTCTGGTGTTATTTATTTACAACTATGTTTTGAATCATCGCTTATTGATACGTTGGTTTGAGTAAGTTATGCGCAAATAAGATCTCGGCGAACAGATGAGTGTTATCAATGAATTGTAAAGAAAACTAGATCTAATTTTCTGATATAGGGATTGTCAAATTGTAGAAATGCTATGAGACATTTGTCTGTTTTCAAATGTATATAAAAAAGGCCAAATAAGTTGTAATTATTTGTCGCACGCGGCTTAACATATTGCTTTGCAAACAGCTGATATACTACGGTACGATTTGTACGTCAACAAACTAGATTGGCGAGATTAATTAGTGTCAATTAAGATTCCGTTCATTGTGGTTTTGTTTTGAATTCTGTTATTTACATTAAATTTTGCTTTAGTTTGAGAAATAATTTGTTTAGAGTTTTGATTTAATTATGTAAGATTAAATAATTTATTATTTATTGTTAGTTTTGATTTAAATAATTGTTGCAATTATATTATTGTGGATTTTATGAACGTCTGCGTATTCGAATAAAATAGTCTCTGTATTAATTTTCGAGTTTGATTAGATTTGAAAAAGAATCTGTTATTGCGTGGAGGATAGCGTTTGCGTTTGCAGGACTTTTGTAGTTTTATGGATTTGGCGCATTAACTCGGGCATTCGGTAAGTAAATTCATTGGCGCCCGACAAAATAATTTAGTTCAGTCTACGTTTTAATTAGCGGATTCGAACCCCGCCTTCTTCACTGAGCCTAGCCGTGCCTGAGGGTCCTGCCTCAGTATTTTGGACCGATATAGAGTTGATCGGTTACAAGGTGTAACTTGGCCAATTTTCAACGAAATTATATGAAATTTTTTGCAATATGCAGGGTAAATTTCGAAAAATTATAACATTGCGCCAAAGCATCGCAGGTCCTTGAAATTAAGGACAATTTACGTAGAAATGTTTGAGTTTTGCTATGTCAAAGTTCGACAATTTTAAAAGTCAAAACATGTTTTTTTGTGCGGGGTGTGGCGGGGAACGGAATAGTTCAAATGGGACATATCTTGCATGACCTTAAAGACGAGACTTCAAGCTTTCTTGTACAAAAAATTTCATTAAATTTCGATCAAAATTGGCCGAGTTACACCTAATATTTAGAAATCGGTAATTAGAAACGAAATAAATAGATTTTAATTATTATGCAATAAAAAACTGAAAATTTTTAAAATCATCATTAATTATTTTATATACTAAGAACTGTCAAATAAGTTTGGTGCTAATTGTAATACTATAATAATTATTTGTTGCACATTACTATAGAAATATAACTTAACGTAAAATTTAAATATATAAAAAATTAAGATGTTCAGAACCCTCTACTTTATTACAAAATTTTTAATAACACAGAAATAGCTCGAAAATTAAATAAATTTAATTTAAAATAAATATTATTTTCGTAAATAATTTACTGTCCTTTTTTTTTATAGCGCGTACTTTTACTAGAAATTAACTGTTTATTAGCAGCCACTTCTTTGACAATATCTTGTAAAACTGGTTTGAGTCGACTCCTAATAATTTGATCAACGGTTGTTCCTGCTTTTTTATTAGTTACTTGTACCATCGTTGAAATATCTTCATCATTATTACATATCGGTCGATCGAATGAGCTTGCCACTGATAATTTTCTCTCGGTAGCTCTAACTTTTCGCTTGAGAACTCGACCATTTTGATGTTTTTCATGCTTGTTAGTGACAGCTGCAGTTGCTACAGCAGCTGCAGCTGCTTTGTAGCGAGATTGAACATTGAGTCTACAGGACAAAATTTAAAGTATTTGTATTATTAGACAATATGATAAAAGAAAGCAATAAAAATAAATAGAATTATTTGTGCGCACTTTAATACTAATATTCGATATAATTTTAATTGCAAGTAAAAATTAACAAAACGTGTGTTTTGACTATAGGTACCATTTAACTAAATTTAGTTAGAGTTTAGAATTTTGCAATGTTTACTAGTGTACTAAGTACCGTCTAAGTGTTTAACGTGTATTATTAAGACCGGATGCACCGGATGCATGGTTAAATGCATTGTTAAAAGCGGTTCTAAGACAGATGATAGTCTAGTTAAGTCATTGATCAGATTAACAATGCTTCGTAAAATTAAAGATCAAATGTTACCTTAGACATTTTTTAAATTATTCAATAAATAAATACAGCTATAGTCTACTACAGACCTACCTTGATTTAGCATGTGCAGCCGTACTCTTTTTCCAATTAGCATTATTGTTACCACGGTTGAAGGAGACAGAATACATTGATAATCTTTGTTCTAAAGGTATAGCAAGATGATTAGAAACCTGAGATTTTTTACGTTGTGGCATTGACTGTTTCACAGATTTCGGTTCAGGTTTAGGCACCGGTTTTGATTTAGACAAAATATGTTGTTTTACTTCATTTTCTAATAGTTTTACATTTGTTTCAATATCCTTAAACAAATAAAGCACAATTATTTCTAATTTATTAATTATAGAAAACAATTTTATAAATATTAACAAAATTTATGTTTTATTTTTATTTACAAATCCATAGAACAATGTTTTCTGCAACCAGTATTACATTCAAGTACAGTAGAACATTTTGTCAAAGAGTAAGAAAAGAACATGGAAGAACTTTTGTTCAATGTGATTCCATAAAATAAACAATTTAAAATTTTAAATTAAAAGATTCCTAAATGATTCAAATGAATGATATACAAAAGATATGGATAAAAATCCATCAATTAAAGGTATTATAAATGTGTATAAATCGTACACCTAGATATGAATTTTTGGCGTAAATTGAATAAGAAGAGTTTGTGTGTTTGTATGTATGTATCATTTTCATTTAAAACTTTACAATACAGAATAGTTAACGCAAAATTTTTAAAATGTTATTTTTTTTTCTTACCTCAACAGATGCAACCAACTATCATAATATTAAATCTGCTATTAGATTTAATATCATGATAGTTGGTTGCAAGTCGCCGTAATATCCTACATAATTCTAATGTGCTTCGTATTAATTCCAGAAACTTTTCATGAACGGGCGAACAAACTGCAGCAGTCGGTACATAATTACAATAAGCTTGCATTGCTTGTAGTACTATTTGACATGAATTTGTGATCACCCTGCTTGGTGGTGGAACACCAGGTCGACTTTTTTGCATCTCTATTAACTAAACAAATATAAACACATACTTTATTTTATTATTTTATTAATTTTAGTTTAAATTGTAATTTTTATTATCTTATCTTTTTATATATATATATATATATATATATATATATATATATATATACAGGGTGTAACAGAATAACTATTCCTAATTTTAACTGGAGTATCCTGGGCTCTGAATATGAAGATTTAATGCAAATCACTGAGATAAAATGTGGCTCCTTACTGAGCTACAGGGTGTTTTATATAAAAATTTAAAAACGATTTTTGCCCAGTACTTTAAAACTATTTGACGTATCCTTATCATACTTGGCAGGAAATGTAGGTACCGTACACCATACTAAATTATGTTAAATAAAAGTTTCTGGCTACTGCCAGTGGCGTACAACAGGGGCAAGTGAGAGGTTAATCCTTCCTAAATTCTACGCCACTGGCGGAATTGTCATTTTAGCACAATTTTTCGATTTTCCAATACTTGCTGTGTAAAAAACATACTCTTCCTTTGTAACGATAAAGTCACTGTTTTTCGAGATATTTAAAGTTAAACATAAGCTGCACCCTTGGGATTTTTTCAAAATTTGCCAAAAAAATCTGAAAAAATTCAGTAAAATAGAGAAAAAAATTAGCTACATAATATCTAAGTAACTTTTTCTCTAACTCATTCTGGTTTGGCTGGAAAAATTATTGAAAATTAATATTTTTTGCATTTTTTTTTTTATTTTCAATAATTTTTACAGCCAAATCAGAATGAGTTAGAGAAAAAAGTTACTTAGTTATTATGTAGCTAATTTTTTTCTCTATTTTACTGAATATTTTCAGATTTTTTGAGCAAATTTTGAAAAAATCCCAAGGGTGCAGCTTATGTTTAACTTTAAATATCTCGAAAAATAGTGACTTTATCGTTACAAAGGAAGAGTATGTTTTTTACACAGCAAGTATTGGAGAATCGAAAAATTGTGCTAAAATGACAATTCCGCCAGTGGCGTAGAATTTAGGAAGGATCAACCTCTCACTTGCTTCTGTTGTACGCCACTGGCACTAGCCAGAAACTTTTGTTTAACATAATTTAGTATGGTGTATGGTACCTACATTTCCTGCCAAGTATGATAAGGATACGTCAAATAGTTTTTAAGTACTGGGCAAAAATCGTTTTTAAATTTTTATATAAAACACCCTGTAGCTCAGTAAGGAGCCACATTTTATCTCAGTGATTTGCATTAAATCTTCATATTCTGAGCCCAGGATACTCCAGTTAAAATTAGGAATAGTTATTCTGTTACACCCTGTATATATATATATATATATATATATATATATATATATATATATATCTTGTATTTGTAAATAGAATTAAATAAAGATCTCAAATTAGGAACTTGCACGGAACTTTCAAGAACAAATATATCCATAACAGATGGTGATGTTTGATATAAAAGTAATGCGCGCGCATGGAAACTTTACATCTATTGCTCTATTAACTAAACAAATATTAACACATACTTTATTTTATTATTTTATTAATTTTAGTTTAAATTGTAATTTTTATTATCTTATCTTTTATATATATATATATATATATATATATATATATATATATATTGTATTTGTAAATAGAATTAAATGAAGATCTCAAATTAGGAACTTGCACGGAACTTTCAAGAACAAATATATCCATAACAGATGGTGATGTTTGATATAAAAGTAATGCGCGCGCATGGAAACTTTACATCTATTGCTGAAGCATAAGGAAAACATTTATAATCAAACTTCTATAAATTGCAATCAAATACAAATAAAAACAATACAAAAATATATGCGCGCACAATCACTAAGAAACTGAACAAATACAATTTGACAGTAGATTCAAAATATCATCAAACAAGTTTTGAGTAGGGTTACCACCTCTCCGGTTTTCACCCGGATTCTCCAGTTTTTCAATCGAATCTCCGGTCTCCGAGTTATTTGTTGCAATCTCCGGATTAAACTGCATTTAAATGTAGTCATATAATTTTAAGTTAAAATATAAGCGTTGAAACAAATTTCAAAATTTTATGATTGTATTCAAATTAAAATGTCTTTATATTTAAAAATAGTAATTTTAATGTATTGAGTTTTCTAATCCCCTCCTTATCAAAATCTCCGGGTCATTTAAAATAAAAAGGTGGTTACCCTAGTTTTGAGATAAGTTTGCAACTGTACGAAACATGCGCAATTTGGAATTAGTTTGTAATTTATCATACTATACATTCTTCGTACAATTGCAAACTTATTTCAAACTTGTTTGATAATAACTTGAAACAAATCTAATATTCAATATTGAATAAAATTCTTTGAAATATCAACATAAATTTTTAAACTGGATCAATTGATATTATGTCCATAGTGCAAGTTGCCTATTATTTAATTTAATTTTTATTTTAAAATTTTTATAATGATAATATTTACGAAATTAAGTGAAATTAACAAAAAAAAAAACCAATAACAATATTCACCTGTCTGCTTAGTTGGTACAGATAATTTCGAGAAAATCTAGAAGAAAATTCAATACCACGTTTTTGTGTTCGACTCATATCTTCATCTCCCTCAATAGGGACAATATCAGTTGTTATTGCGCTTCTAAAATTTCAACAATATTAAAGAACTTAACTTTAAAAAATTTTACAAATATATATTTACCGAGTTTTTTGATTCCAAGCTTCAATTTTGATTAAAATTGCTTTAATATTTACACCCATTATATCATCTCGAACAGCACTTGAAGGTTTTTTAATAAAAAATTTTAACTTTTCTGTTTCAGTTGTTTTTTTTAATATTATTCTCATTTATCGGTAAATTTTGTTTTTCATCCAAAATCACATCCATATATAAAATTTTTTTACAAATTGGCAAAAGTCTTGCATAATGTTTATATCTTTCTTCTGCAGTTTCATGCTAAAATTGTAATAAAAATTAAAAGAAAATTGATTAAAGTATATTAAAAATACAAATTATTTTACTTTATTGTTATTAAATTGATTTAATATAGAATTTTCTGTTCTTCTATCTATCAAATTATTATCATAATAATTATCTATGGAAAACAAAGAGTTTTCGCTGATAATTCTGGGATAGCTCTTAAAATAACCATTTGCTGCATCCGGTAGTGATGCATTTTTCAGTAATTTTTTGGGACGTTGTTTTTTCGGTATGCTAACTTTTTTTAAAAGATTTGTTGACGTTAGATCTGAAGCAAACTGGACGAAAACAAAACTGTCAATTTCAAAATTTAACAAACTTTTTCTTAATTATAAAAAAGTATATATATTAATACAACTTTGTTATTATTAGAAAATAATTCTGGAATGTTTGTGTCAAAGCTAATTAATATAATTCACTCTATATTTAAAAGAAATGCAAATAAACCTCATAATTTTCACTCGTATTTTTTTCATCCGTATTAAATCTCCTGTTCTTGTACAGCACGTTGATGTCATTCATATTTTAACTAAAAATTATTGGCACTTGCAACACCAGAAATATTTTTGTAAAATCTATAAAAAAAAAAAGATCTAATGCCATTTGTCACCGATCTAAACCATTACAATTGACCATTCGGATGTTATAAAAAAAATGTACCGCGTTTTGTTTGTTTGCACGTAAGACATATGGCATTCGAACGTTACTAAGGCAACCATAAACGTGTTGTTTTTGTAGTGTGAAAGGGCACCGTAGAAACAACTGCACAAACGTCTTATTGACGTCTGACATTTTAATTTTGTATTTTTATTAAAATAATTTACTATTTTTTTTCGAAATTTTTCATCATTCTTGTGTACTTTTTATTCTATGATTTAAAGTCAAAGTTCGACAATTTTAAAAGTCAAAACATTTTTTTTTGCGGGGTGTGGTGGGGAACGGAATAGTTCAAATGGGACATATCTTGCATGACCTTAAAGACGAGACTTCAAGCTTTGTTGTACAAAAAATTTAATTAAATTTTGTTCAAAATTGGCCGAGTTACACCTAATATTTGGAAATCGGTAATTTTTCTGATTTTTTAAGTGGCGCGTTTTTTTTGCCGAGTGTATTTATAATTAGTTTACGTAATTCTAACATAAATTATGTATGACATTCTGAATAATATAATTTCTGTATAGTGTGTAGTGAGTTTTAATCTAATTGGAAATATCAAAAATAATATACTTTTTATTTAACCTGTAAACAACACAATTAGTTTTCACCAAATATTTATATCCAGGCAAGCAACTATTTTAATAAATTGAACTAATTTTTTGTATAGAAAAATTAAGATATTTGTGATATATAAATTCAAACTTTCTCTAAAAGTAACAAGAAGTCAAAAGGTTAGTTTTTCAAATTAAATTTTGTGTAATAATATTTCAGATTATTTGAAATTTTATAACAGACATAATAAAAATAAACCAAATTTGATTTATAGTCTGTTTCACATTAATTTAACTCATTAAAAAGACTTATTATTTTAAATTAAATTAATTTAAGTAGACATTTTGGTTTTTCACTAGATTGATTATGATATTTCTGATTTAGTGACTTTTAATTATGTGGTGATTTGACAAGCATATTAAATTTTATCAATTTAATCACTGCTTTTGTTGGAATTATTAGTTAAATTGAAATTACTAACAGAGCTATGCAAATTTAAATCATTTATAAAAAAATACATCAATATTAAGAATTTCTATATACAAATTTTTTTATTTTGAAAATGTTACAAACGCTAATACCACTTTTACCTTGCAGTCAAAGTGGTAAAAACTAATGTGTCAAGCATTTTGAGAATAGTTGACAATCTAATCACGTAGTAACCTACTGATGAAGTTAACAATGTTTTATGAAAATGGATGTATATATTACAATTGAAAATTAAAATAATTTGTGACAAAATGATGAGTGAATTTATGAATAGCTATGATAATACTGACGCATTTAAAATAATTCGTATTACAATTTTCAAAAACCGGAATAAATTTGAAAACTTCATTGAAATCGGAGCAATTTTCTGTTGATGTTAACTCATCTATAGAGGGGGCGGGGCGTTATGTGCAACGACAATTTTTCCGTTTTTGTAATGCAGTCGCTTTACAGTTTTTTCAAAACGCTTTCAATCATATACACAATTTACACTTTGGTCTTTTGCACAATTTCACATTAATTTTAATTCAACTGTTTCATCAGTCGGCAATAAAATTTTCCACGATCAACTGTATCATTTTCTCTGGCTTTTTTTAAATAGAATGCAAAAATATATTTCGAAGCATGCACTATATCTACATAAACAAAATTTATCGCTAAAAACATGTACATCATGTTTCGATTTGGTGTTTGTCAATATTTGTCATTCAGTAATTAGATTACAATTTTATTTATTATTTTGTTGATATCATTTATATAAATTGATAAAGATGCCGGTCGGCATAGCCGAGCGGTTTAGGACGTGTGTCCGACACCGCCCGGGTTCGAATCCCGCTTGGGGCATGGATGTTTGTAATGTCTTTGTATCGGCCAAATATAAATAAAGCATCTACTGGATTGATGGTCTTTGCTACCGAGTCCATTTGTCTAAAAAAAAAAAAAAAATTGATAAAGATTATGTATATAATTATAAAAATAATATTTAATTATTATCAAGGAATGCGTAATTAATTTAACGTATATTAGTTTAAACTATATTTGAATCGTCAAATTAATTGGTAGATTGACGACTCACTATTTTCTGAAAATATGTTTTGACTGCATTTTATACAAATGGCTCATAATAATAATAATAATACAAAAATTCCAGTTTATGTCACGAGATAAAAAAACACTAAAATACACCAATTTTTAGTCAGTGAAATTTATAAGTATGGTTGCGAAATGTCAATAGAATTGACAGTTGACATACTGTTTGCATTTGTTTCAGTTTCGAGTTATAGTGATTTAAAGTTTTCAATGTTTTTAATGTTTATATGAAGAATGATTTTTCATAAACTGGCATAATTAACTAGTGAGATAAACTAGTTCTGTAATCAAAATACATGTTTTATGATACTTGTTCGAGTGAATAATGGGCACGGTTTTATTTTAGTGTTTGGTGTGAATGTGTACATGTGCGCGAAGTTCAGAGAGAAGCGTAACCAGTCATCGCATAGCCATTCGTTGCTGCGTGTTGAATCGACAATTACGTGAACTATTTGTACAATAAAAGCATCAGCTTTTATTAAGGTATTTCAGTGTCAGAACATAAACAAAGACAGAAGAACAAAGTGCAGATTAGTTATTTACATGTAGTAAAATAGATTTGAAAGTGTACAAGATTGTAAGGTGTGAAAGAACAACATACACAAAATTGCGCATTCAGGCGCACACACATCACATGGTCCTTCGAGCGTCGGATATTGAAGAATCTCATCGCATTTTTAAGCAGCAGCAGTAAGAAAATTGAACATTTTCTAGTAGTTTATAATTTCACAACATCGCAACAGCAACGAGGAAGCGGCAGCCATTTTACAAAGCAGCACGCCAGCATCACAAATATACAAATAGCGCGGCACAGGGTCGGCATAGCTCATTCTATTTCATTGGTAAATTATTGACAACAATCTCAGGTGAGTCTCTAATTATTTCATTATATTTATCCTTCTTAACCAATTGTGTTCCTTTTTAAATTCGACATAACTGCAATGGCTGAAGGTCAGGAAAACTTAGTTTTAGTTTTATCTCAGCTAATAGAGCAAAGAAAACAAACAGAAGCAATGCTAGCAAGATTTCAAGCATTTGTTGATTCAGCTAATAGTCAAGCAGAAGTTAGCAATTTAAAAGCACGCTTATCTCGTGCTCAATCATTATTAAGCGAATTTGAAAGCATTCAAATACAAATCGAGTTCATGGATGAAACAGAATCAACATCAAATGCTCGCGAAACATTCGAAACAAAGTATTTTGCAGCAGTAGCTTCAGCACAAGAAATCATAGAGGAATATGTAACTTCGAGGGCATCACATGCGGAAAATTCAAACTCTGTTTCATCTGAAAATAAGAAAACTCAAGTAAGACTTCCTAAAATTGAACTACCAGTTTTTACTGGAGCTTATGAACAATGGACAACATTTTTCGACACGTTTCAGTCATTAATTCACAATAACGACTCAATTTCAGATATTCAGAAGTTCCATTATCTAAAATCTGCATTACGCGGTGATGCAGCTCAAGTCATTGAATCATTGCAAATTTCGGCAAACAACTACTCCATTGCTTGGAACTTATTAACAGACAGATTCCAAAATAGAAGATTAATAATTCAAAATCACATCAAGGCACTTTTTCAACTCACACAAATACGAGGCGAATCGCATGCTTCATTACGGCAACTAACAAATGAAGTGCAAACCAACCTACGAGCGTTAAAGGCGCTGAATTAGCCAACGGACAAATGGGATCTACTCATCATCCACTTAATACAAACCAAGCTCGAATTTTTTACGAAACGAGAATGGGAAAGGAGCATAACTGGATCAGAATTGCCAACGTTGGAAAGCATGTTAAAATTCTTGTCACAAAAATGTCAAGTATTAGAGGCATTGGGATCAAGCAAACAAGTAGCGAACACAAACAAAATTCAAACTACAAGGCATACCATTACTCATGTAACGTCAATCATCTCTTGTCAAATATGCAAAGAAAACCATTACATATTTCAATGTAAAGACTTTTTAAAACTATCCGTCAATCGACAATTGTTTAAAACTAAATCACATGGCAAGGAACTGCAAATCATCGCATTGCAAGAAATGCAATAATTATCACAACATTTTATTACACTATGATAAAGAATCAAATTCAGTCGATAATGATGAACCTAAGAATTCAATAGCTGGATTATCAGTGGATCACAATCAACAGCAAAAAACGTTATCTCAAGTTATGCTAGCTACTGCATCAGTCATCATATTCGACGAACATAACAAACCACATCAGTGCAGAGCATTTCTGGATAACGGCTCTCAATCAAATTTTATATGTAAAGGGTTAGCTGATAAGCTAGGACTTAGACAAACCAGATCGTATACATCCATATTATTAGTTGGAAATTCAAAATGCATTGCAGCATATGAAACAAGTTGCAAGATAAAATCTCGTTACAATGACTTTTCTATTAACTTAAATTGTCTAGTAATTCCTAAAATCACGCAAAATTTTCCTGTCGTATCAATGGACAAAACTAAAATGGAAATACCCAATTCCATAAAGCTTGCAGATCCATATTTTTACAAATGGGGTGAAATCGAATTGCTTATTGGTGCAGAACACTTCTACAAATTATTAAGCATTGGGCAAATCACGCCAAAAGAAAGAAATCAATTAACTTGGCACAAAACTCAACTAGGCTGGATACCGTCAGGACGCATTGAAATACACGAACATCAAAATTCTACAATTTGCTCATTAACAATGACACAGTTAGATGAGAAATTAAACAGGTTTTGGAAGCTAGAACAGGTTGAACAAGGAAAATTATTGTCTAATGAAAAAAGCTATTGTGAAGAATTGTTCAAAAATACAACTATGCGAAATAAAGAAGGACGATTTATAGTCAACTTACCAATAAAGCCTAATGCAATGAAATTAGGCCACTCAAGAGACATGGCAGAAAAAAGATTATGTTCATTAGAAAAACGATTTGTGACAAACCCAAGTTTGAAAGAAGCATATATCTCATTCATACAGGAATACCAAGATCTGGGGCACATGGAGCGAATCAGCAAGCAATGTGAAGATGAAGAAAACAACTTCTACCTAACGCATCATGCAGTGTTAAAGGAAGACAGCATAACAACCAAGCTTCGCGTTGTATTCGATGGATCAGCTAAATCCAGCAATGGCTTATCATTAAATGATATTTGTTTAACGGGACCGACAGTTCAGCAAGATCTGACATCAATCCTAGCACGTTTTCGTACACACAAATACGTAATAGTTGCTGACATCACCAAGATGTACAAACAAGTCTTGGTAAATGAGGATCAAACTGCGTTGCAGCGAATTTTGTGGCGTAACATTTCCGAAGAGGAAATAAGCACATTTGAATTAAAGACTTTAACATACGGAACAGTTCCAGCATCATATCTAGCGACTAGGTGCTTACTTCAATTATCAAGAGAAGCAAACGACAAATATCCCATTGGTGCAGAAGTAATAGCAAGGGATTTCTATGTCGACGATTTGTTGACAGGTGCGAATACAGTTGAAGATGCACGTCAAATTCAAGTGCAAACAAGCAATATATTGAAACAAGGTGGATTTGAGTTAAAAAAATGGATTTCAAACAAACGATCTATATTAAACAAAATTGAAGAAAGACATTTGCCAAACATGATATTAAATCTAGATAAAAATGCTAATATCAAAACTCTGGGTATTCAATAGAACCCTGCAACAGATAATTTTCAATATACATCATCTCAACAAATACAACATAAAGGAATAACTAAAAGAAGCATTCTCTCAAATATTGCTCAAATCTATGATCTTTTGGGGCTAATAAATCCAATTATAGTTACAGCTAAGATTTTATTGCAAGAGTTATGGCAGTGCAAGATCGGATGGGATGAATCGGTGCCAGTTAGGATTCACACAGCTTGGAAAGCGTATTTACAAGACTTAATACATTTACGAGAAATGAAAATAGCAAGACATGTGATAACATTTCCAGATGCATCAAGTTTGGAATTGCATGGATTCGCCGATGCAAGCGAAAGAGCCTACGGCGCATGCATTTACATAAGATCTGGTAACGATGCAATGGGATATCATACAAATCTATTAATTGCTAAATCACGAGTAGCTCCTTTGAAAGCTACCACGTTACCAAGGTTAGAATTGTGCGCTGCAGTTCTCCTAGCCGAACTAATGCAAATCATGATTGAAACTTTAGAAATCAAGCCAACTAAACTATATTATTGGACAGATTCGTCTATCGTTTTAGCTTGGGTAGCTAGACCCTCAAGAGATTACAAGGTTTTTGTCGCAAACAGAATAGCACGTATTCAAGAAATTACGGATGCATCAAACTGGCATCATATTGGCACAGATAGTAATCCAGCATACCTAGTGTCAAGAGGCGCACGAGTGAAAGAATTAATACATAACAACCTATGGTGACGTGGACCCTGCTATCTAGAAAAGGCAGACAAATATTGGAATAACATCATATTAAGGCTAAAAGGAGAAATTAATTCATCAGAATTAAAAACAAGACATTTAATTGCATCAAACAGTATGAATGACGAATTACAGCTCATATTCACAAAATTTTCAAATTTCAAAAAGTTATTGCGAATAACAGCTTATTGTTTTCGATTCATAAACAATAGCAAACCAGGTTCTACAAAACGAACCGGTGTTCTCTTGCTAAGAGAAATAGAATATGCCAGAACTATGCTGATAAGGATAATACAGGAACAGCATTTCAGTGCAGAAATACGTGATCTTAAAAATGGCAAATACATAGCGAAAAGTAGCTCTATACTCAGACTTGATCCTTTCTTGGACAATGATAATATATTACGCGTAGGAGGAAGACTTAAATTATCAAATACATTATGCTACGATGCAAAACATCCAATATTACTTCCTGGAGGTCACCCAGTCATTGAAAGCATTGTAAGACATTTTCACAATATAAATTTACATGCCGGAGTGCAGGGCACACTTGCAGCAATCAGAAATACATATTGGATAACAAGAGCAAAGCCAATTACACAAAAAATTGTACGAAATTGTATAATTTGTTTTCGAAACCGTCCAGCAGATATGAAGCAATTCATGGGTGAATTACCTAATTCACGAATTGAACCATCTAGGCCTTTTACGAACACTGAAATCGACTACTGTGGACCGTTTATAATTAAAGATATGTCACCAAGATCCAAGAAGAAAATGAAGTCATATGTAGCATTATTCGTATGTATGGCAACCAAAGCTGTGCATTTAGAGTTAGTAGAAGATTTGACAACTGAATCCTTTTTGGCAGCGTTAAAACGGATTATAGCGCGTCGGGGCATGATATCTCATATCTACTCAGATAATGCAACCAACTTCGTGGGTGCGAACAGAGAGCTGCAGAAATTGCGTGACGTTTTTACCACGGAAAACGAAGTCTTTAACAATGCAATAACGGATCAAGGAATAACATGGCATTTTATTCCTAGCAAGTCACCTCACTTTGGTGGACTTTGGGAGTCTGCAGTGAAGGCGGCAAAACACCACCTGAAAAGAATAGCAGCAAATGCAGTTTTAAATTATGTCGAATTTTATACCTTGCTTACACAAATAGAGTACATTCTCAATTCCAGACCATTGACTCCAATCTCAGACGATCCAAATGATTACACCTTCCTGACTCCAAATCATTTCCTAATTGGAGACTCCGGAGCCGCAATTCCAGAACCAAATTTACAGGATATATCAGCACCAAGGTTGTCACGTTGGCAGCATATCGAAAGAATCAAACAACATTTCTGGACACGTTGGTCCAAGGAGTATCTGGGACAATTGCATCAGCGAACAAAATGGTCATTGCGAGAGGTCACTAACATTAAGGTGGGCCAACTAGTACTTATCAAGGAGGAAAATCTCCCTTCAAATCGATGGACAACAGGTAGAATAGAAGAGGTACATCCGGGTGCAGACAAGATCGTAAGAGCAGTCACCCTACGATTACCGCATGGCAGTACCACAACAAGGGCTACGTCCAAAATTGTGCAGTTTCCAGTAGACAACAGCGTGTAACTTTCGAAAGATATATCTTTCAAGGCGGGCGGCATGTTCGAGTGAATAATGTGCACGGTTTTATTTTAGTGTTTGGTGTGAATGTGTACATGTGCGCGAAGTTCAGAGAGAAGCGTAACCAGTCATCGCATAGCCATCTTTGCTGCCTGTTGAATCGACAATTACGTGAACTATTTGTACAATAAAAGCATCAGCTTTCATTAAGGTATTTTAGTGTCACAACATAAACAAAGACGGAAGAACAAAGTGCAGATTAGTTATTTACATGTAGTAAAATAGATTTGAAAGTGTACAAGATTGTAAGGTGTGAAGGAACAACATACAAAAAATTGCGCATTCAGGCGCACACACATCACATAATGTATATATTGATGGTGCACGTTTAGAGCAGGTAGATAAATTTGTGTATTTGGGTAGTTTGCTGTCTAGAGATGGCCGTTTTGATCGTGAAATTGAAAGGAGAGTAAATGCTGGTTGTAAGGTGCTCTGGGTGCTTTGGGAACTTATTTATTTATTTATTTATTTATTTACATTACACTGCCCGACAGTTAAAAGAACCCATTAATTAGGCAGGAAACAATACATAAAAAAAATACACAATTTACATAAAACTATTAAAACAATTTACATGACCATTTGTTTCCAAAGAAGCCCGTTTGAGCGTATGCAATGCAGTTTTGGTGACTACGTAGATGTATGGTAGTGAATGTTCTGGGTTTGGTTGTAAAAGCATAAACGGAAAATGACTGCTACGGAAATGAGACTTTTACGTGGGGTATGTGGTGTAAATAGGAGAGATCGGGAACGAAATAGATTAGTGTATGATGACTGTGAAATTGAAAAAAATGTTGTAGCAAAAGTTGCAGTGTTAGTCAGTTAAGATAGTTCGGACATGTTGAGCGAATGTCTAATGAACGTTTGGTTAAAAAGATGTATTTGAATGATTTTGATGGTATACGTTTGCGTGGACGTCCGATGAGTAGTTGGAGTGGTATGATTAAAAGTGGTAGGAATGAAAGAGCATGTATTAAAGGAATTATGAATGTGGGTGAAGCGAAAGTTGCTTGTTTGGATAGGAGTGTTTGGAGGCGACTGATTTCGGAATAATGAAAAGAGTTTGTGCCACACCCTTTTGGGTACATAGCGTGATTGTATATGTATGTATGTAGCTATGATTACAACCAAGAAAATCTGAAAAAATGTCATTTTTCACAAAATGGCAGCCATTTGAAAAAAAAAGTTCCAAAAAATGGCATTTAAACCTACATAAAAAAATCGATATTTTAGAAAATGTTTAATTTTTGTTGAGGTATAACAATAGCCACTTCAATGCTCAACTAATTCTCAAAGCGACATTGAAATCGACCGAGTAATTTTTCTGTAATCCATACACCCACCAAAAAAAAGTGATTTTTGGGAAATCGCGTTTAAACTTTTCATAACGTAATGGAACGGCTGGTCCGATGATCGCGTATTTCGACTAATAAAATAGTTTCCATGCAAAACGGTTTCGCCCACATATGCTTCATAATATAAGGTATTGAAATATGCAATATAAAAATCGAATTTTTGAAATTTCTAGACCAGAAACCCCATTAAGAATATGATTAAGAGTAAGACTAAGATAATGTTGCATAAACTCAGCCTAAGTGTTATTAAAAGTAACAATAGGAAATTAGTATTTCTAGCTAAATTATGTTATAAGAAAAAATTAAAAAATAAAACTCCCACATATTAATTACATCACAGTTTATTGTTTCTATAATCTTCACATAAATACAAAACATGAAAAGGTACGTTTATAATATTGTTTTAACAATTATTGTTTTTATAATTTTGTAATAGAATTAAAAACAACTTCTTATAATTCTATACGTTCTGCAAGAAATATGTCATGTATCTATATTTGTAATTATTTTTAGCTCGTTCCAAATCTTAAAAGATAAAGCATTTTCTTTAAATTCAGTTGATGATTATTGGAAACTCATTGTATGACATCAGTAAATTTTAAAAAAATTATAAAATTAGACAAATTAAAAAAGTATTTTTCTAAGTTTATTTTCGATATAATTTTTGTAATGGCACAGAATAGAGGAGATTTAAATGAAGATTTATCATGTCATCTCTAAATGCATCGGTGAATTTATGGTTGAATCCATTAACTTTGACGTTTAATGAGTCTGATGAATTGCGATAAATTTTAATGAGCGTAAATGTTTGGCATATGTCAAATATATTATTCGAAGTTATGTACCTGGTATATCTAAGATTGAACTATAAAAATTACATCAAAATTTTAATTTTATTTAATTTCGTTAATAAAATTAAGAAAATATTAAATGGTAAACCATATAAAGGTAACCATTAAATTAATACTGATCAAATTTAACTATGAATTTAAAATCTCACTTAATTTTAAAGCTCGATTAGTTATTAATGCGCTTAATCTGAACACAAAATATGGGCTATAAGCGAGGATGAAACCACTTCTTTAAACTTTGTACACCAGATTTTACAAATTTCACGTATGATTGTTGAAATTGTAGTCATTTTTCGTTGATTTTACGGTTTTTATAAAAAATTTCCATGATTTTTACGAATATTTTTAATAGATTTTACTATGATTTTAAGGGATTTTAATAAATTTGTATACCAGATTTTACAAGCGGTTTTCCCCTCGGTCCTAATATTAATCATTAAAGAGATAAACCTAACCAAACAGTCGAAAATGTTACATTCAACGAAAATTTCACCAATGGATTTCATGTTAAATTTAGAGAAACGGCTTTTGTCCTTTAACAAATGACATGAAATGTGCGAAATACAATCTAAAATACATCAATTTATTTGTTTGTATGTCATTCTATTAGTGATTCAAAAACTGTATTTAGTTGTTAAAAGTTAGAATACAAATTATAATACGTATTTATAATAGAAATCACTTTGTTGACATTAATGCGGGTCTAATGTTTCGAGAAAGACAATTTCTGTCTTTTATTTCACGAGATTTAAAACGAGCTGTAAACTTTTATATAAACTTATCTTTAAAAACATTTCTTAATATTTAAAAATATAGCATTTTTCTCATCAAAAATTTATAAATTTTTAATAAAATATATATAATATATTTCAATTATATGTCATAAATGTCTCTAGATTTAAGTAAATTTTTAATCACAACTAAACATGGATTTATGCAGACCAATTTAAATTTACATTAACGTTAAACAGTGAACACTTCCACTAATATATTTTAAAACTACAAACAAGCATTTATACATATTTTTAATACGCTTACTTAACTGATTAGTTTTGAAGTTTGACATTTATTCCAAATCGTACAACCTCACTAGTATTACATATTCTGTTCGCCTGGTATGTTTCAAAGATATATTGCTTTTAAAATTGATGATAACGTAGGGTTGGCTTTATTGTTACTCAGAATTTAAACTAAATCAATTAATAATACGTTTTTTTTCCAAGCCAGACTTGAACAGACACTAACTTGCTACTTGTCAACTGATACAAAACGTTATTAAATCCTATGAATATACGCATGCGTGAAGACAAAAAAAATAAATTTAAAAACTTGTAAATTGGCCAACTTTCTAATTTAATATTAACATTAGTTTAGTTTTAGTGGAGTGCATAAAATATTGCACTGATTTAATTTTTTAATGTTAACTTTTGCTGCATAAACCCATCTTCAGATTAATTTTCTTATAAATGGAATATCAGTCATAGTTTATGTAGCACAAATAAGAATACGAAATTTACAGATTAAATATCAATAAATTGATCAAATTTTTAATGTTATTATGTAAATAGAAAAATAAAAATAAAACAAAAAAGTAAATTGATAAATGAAATGGCGGAATTGTTGAAAAATACTTGCGCGTCTTTATTTAAACTTTCAATATCAACCTTTGAAAAATCATTTGCTAAAAGGTTGAATTCTTTTCAGAAATCTTTACCAAATCGAGATTATTATATGTCAAATTTCAATATCAAATTTAACACATTCACTAATGTAGAGCTCTAAAAAAATCATTTCAATATTTGTATTACGTTTAGTTATTTTTTGGAAAAATAATACGTTTCTAAAATTTTTATCAAAAGCATTAAAGTCTGCTGAGAAAAATAACTCAGCACTGAAGAACTTATCATGTTACATCAGCAGTGAATATATTAAGGGTCTGTTGCGTAAAATCTTGTCAACTGATCAATAAATGAAGCACTTAAGAAAGTTTACTAGTCAAATTGCGTGGTTAACCATCTCCCAACAAAAATTTTCGTTCTTTCTCTGTTGCTCGCACTGTTGTGATTAAAGCGAGAAAGAGAAGGAACAACAAATTGCCAGCTGGGACTAATTATTGTTTACAACACTTCAATATTTTTTTTTCTAATTTTATACCTAAATACAATGATTACTGACTGTTTAAAGTCACCAGATTTCTGAACGCAGTTTTATAAAAATATTTGTTAGAAGTAAAATATTTTTATCCATTTCTCAAATAGTTTTATAACGCCTAGTTAAATTTGATACACTGCAAAAAATATATCTCAAATTTATGTAATTTTACTTAATTTTTAACATTAAAAATAACAACATTTTGTAATTTTAATGTAATAATTTACGTAAATATTAATTTTTTATCAAAAACGTGTAAAATTTCATTTTTATTCAAAACTTTTTCTTTTCTTTATTTTTTCTTACAAAATTAATATCAAAATTTACTTATTTTTCTTTTAAAACGCAACTCTTTAAGAGTTAATTTTTTTAAATTTTTATAACAAAAAAATACAATTTAATTTGGATATTCGAATTTAATCGTAACAAAAACTAAAATTCATACACGTAACTACATATTTACAATTATCTCTCAACATATATTACATATTGTCACACGATACAAAATAAATTTGATGTTTTCAAATCTTCTGTAATAGACTTTTGCCCGTTTTATTGCAAATAAATTTAATTTTTACGAACAATTTCTTATCAAAATGATATGCTTTACTATTGAAATATTTTGCAATTGTAAAAGTCATTTAATATAAACGATTTAAACATTGCTTAAATATATTTAACAAAATTACAAAATAATAAACCGCTGAACATTAAACATATTAAAAAATAATTTAATATAGTTTTATTTTTATATTTAAATATAAATAATAAAATAATGTATTATAAATGATTTAGTAATAGACCTTGAACAAATAAATGTTCGTATTGTCATTGTGAAATTTAATATAATAATACTCAAAAATATTGCGATTTAAATTTTTCCCAAAATTTCACAAGATACTCAGTCATTGAATCGGCTTGTTAGGCTATGCATCAAAGACTGGCCAGTTTTAACCGTATACATGTGTTTCGGTCTACGTGTCTACGGTTAAACTGGCCAGTTATTTATGCATAGCCTAACAAACCGATTCAATGACTGAGTATCTTGTGAAATTTTGGGAAAAATGTAAAATTTCAATATTTTTGAGTATTATTATAAATGATTTAAATAAGAGAAAAATATATATACTATTACTGTTAGAACACAATTATTAAGAGGTATTTTTAAGTTATAAACGTAGAAATTTAATAATAAATTAACTTATAAAAAATAAAATTATTCTACCATAAAAAATTATATTACGAAACTTAAATCAAACTTAAACAAAAAAAAACAAAAAAACTGGTTTCTAAATCGAACACAAAATAAAAATAATATATATTAATATTTTTCGAAAACTGTCTTAGATTTAAAATGTGTAGATAAAGTTTCAGGTATACATATCAATAAAATAAATTTTGCATAATTTTGCATGTAAAATTTTTTTTTGTTGTTATACCTGAAAATTTATCTACACATCTCGTTTAGCTTTACAATTATTTTAAATTAAATTAAAAAAATACTTTTAATTTGAACAGAATGTCGCGTCGCCGTAATTATAATTGGAAATTGTTGACATTTATTTTATATATTATTATAATTGACACTTGCTAAATACGAATATTATACTAGTACAATTAACACAAAAATATGGAACATCTGTATTAATTTAAGAACAAATTAATTAACCTATTACAAAATAAATGATCTTATATCTACAAAATATCACTCTGTTATGAGAAAAACAAAACTAAACAAAAATAAAATAAAATATTTTCCTTATTTTTTATTTATAATAATCTCACTGGCCCGTATTCACCGCTCCTGTTAGAGAACTTTTAAATAAATTTATTTAAAAAATATTAGAATAGTTTTTAACATTATTTATATTTTAAAATGTTAAATATAATAAAAAGTTGGATTTTTTAGGGTTATCGAAAACTCAGTCTTTCGGTTTTTTATGAAGTTATTTATTCATTTGATTACTTTGTTTATACTCAACGTTTCGTGCTAGCCAGAGCACTTCTTCAGGAGGCTGTTATTTTAAAAAAATACATGAATTAATACATTGTATGTCATAAAAAATTATTATAAATTACAAAAATTATATAAATATATAAAAACATTCACTTACGTTATAGTGAAGCTCAAATTCGTTAATATAAAATAAAATAAAAAATAAAACAGTTTTAATTATGTCGCAAATATACCTCGAATTGGCTTTGAACGCACGTGCATAACCTAAAATTATTATTTTTGTTTATCATGAATGTGATTATAAAATAAAACAAATTAATACCTGGTATGATTTTAAAAAACCACAACATTAGTGAAAACGAACAATATATATATATATATATATATATAAATATTATTACTTGTAAATATATATGGCAAATTTTTAATTTTAGGATTTTTTCTCTCTAACCTTCAAGACTATGCGTCAGACAGAGCGCAAAAAAAAAATGCGCGAACATACATGTTGACAAATATTACATAAAAAATTCCAAGGATTTTGTCACTAAAATACAAGGGACCACGATTGCACCGGGGAATGTGCTAGTATCCTTTGATGTAAAATCACTCTTCACCAATATACCGCTAGCAAGACTAATTGAAGCTGTAATCCGCAACTGGGATACAATCGCTCTACGAACCAACATATCAGAAACTAATTTCATTATGTTGGTAGAATTCTGTTACAAAAATGGTTTTTTCACTTTCAACAATGACACATACGTGCAAAAATCAGGATTGGCTATGGGATCATCAATGAGTGCTCCCGCGGCTACGCTAGTAATGGATTTATTGCTTGACACGGTAACTAATGCATTACCTTTTAAACTAACTTGGATTTACGTATATGTCGACGACACCATCACGAACATCCCGGAAAGTGAAATCGAAAATGTTTTAGATGTGTTCAACAGTTTCGACAGCAACCTACAATTCACATGTGAAATTGAAACAAATAAACAAATTGCTTTTCTAGATGTACAAATACAGCATAACGTGAACAACACGCTGTCCACATGCTGGTACAGGAAACCTTGCTCCAGTGACAGATGTCTCAACTATCACTCGTTCCACCCTAGACAACAAGTTATGAATGTTGCCACCAACATGGTAACAAGGGCCATGACTTTAACATCAGCTGAGCACACAGATGAAACCAAGAAATTGCTGCAACAAATCTTAAAACGAAATGACTTTCCACCATCGTTGGTTAGGAAAATGGTGAACGGTAATCAACTGAAAAGAGCCAGGGCTAGTGATGGCGTAGCTATTCCACAAACCACTAGGTGTGCCATCCCGTATATGGGAACAGCATCGTATAAAATCAAAAAATTATTAGAAGGATCGTTTAACATAAGTATTACTATGAAACGAAGCAAATCTGTTCATGATTTATTCACAAAAACCAAAGATAAAAAAGAAATAATGCAGCAAAAAAACGTCGTATACAATATCCCATGTGCTAATTGTAGCCAAGCGTACATCGGCACTACGAAGAGAAATCTAGGAACGCGCATAAAAGAGCATAGAAGGTATACAGCGAGTACGGCCCTAACAGACCATTTTAAAACAACTGGGCATATATTCGACTTTGACAGCGTACAAATATTAGATCGTGAATATAACCAGCAAAAGCGATACACGTTGGAGGCCCTGCACATAAAAGCAAGCAGCAACACGGTTAATTTCCGTACCGACACTCTAGGCGTAAGTACTATTTATCATAGCCTAATAAGAAAGAAGAAAGAGAGAAAACAACAGTAAACATTCAGCAAACAACAGCAGTCAGCATTAACATAATTTTTAGTATTAGTTGATTAATAATAAGTGTGCTAAATTTGGTAAAAGATCATGTATTAATTGTATTGGTTGCACATGCTATACGATAAATTTGCATTAGTTTAACTAGCTTCTGTCTACAAGGTATAACTTTGGCTTGAGTTGATTTTTAGGCTGGAGGGAATACGATGTAGATCGCATTTAAGTATTATTATTATTATTTTTATGGCTTGGTTCTATTTAATTTAATATCTAGTTTATTTTATTTTATTTTATTTATTTTAATACTAATTTATCGTAACTTATTGTTGTTAGCGCTATTTTTCAAATGTAGCTTTGTTTTACGTGTAGCTATGCATCAATCAACGGTGGCTGTAGGTTACGTTGTAAAATATTGTGTACTATGTTCACGCATCTGCATAGCCTCAACGGATTATTGCTTGTTTTTTGCGCTCTGTCTGACGCATAGTCTTGAAGGTTAGAGAGAAAAAATCCTAAAATTAAAAATTTGCCATATATATTTACAAGTAATAATATTTATATACCGGGTGTCTACTTTTTTTTTGTTACATAGGGAATACAATGCTAAAATTTTCATTTGGTGATAAATTTTCCCCTAATTATTATAGAACAAAAGTACAAATACAAAAGTTGTTTAGAATTCAAAAATGCATCAAATGATGCCAAATTTATCAATATAGGATGTTCCGATCAAGAATTAGAAGCAAATTAAAATTTCCATTTTTGCGCTCTTTACATCAAAGTGCCATGGAAATTAAACAAATAATTTCATTTCTTCTGGAGTTTGAGTTTGACAGATCGTATTTATTTTATTGTTACGTTCTGTATTATTATCATTATTATTGAAAATAATGAATAAACTTAAGGTAAATGAAAAAGTTCAGTGCGTAAAATGGTATTTTACTGGAAATTCGATACGACGAGTAAGAGATTTATTCAGCGCTTTCTTTGAAAACCGTCCCATACCTTCCGCTATGACTATTCGTAGGATAATTAAACAATTCGAAGAAACTGGAAGTGTGTTAAAACGTTGTAAAAATTGTAGAAAAATCAACGCAGAAGATCAGGAGGAGAATTTAAATCAAAATGCAATTAAAGAAAATACATTGAATATACTTTTGTGTGTAACGGAAAACCCAAATGTTAGTGTGCGTCAACTTGGTGCTGAATTAAATTTGCATCCTTCAACAATACATAAGGTACTAAAAAATGAAAAATATCATTCTTATAAATATTCCACGCACCAAGAGATATTTGAAGCGGATAAAATGGCTAGAAGCGAATTTAGTAACATTATTATGGAAAAATCCAATTTAGACAGAAACTTCTTGAAATCTATTTGTTTTACTGACGAGTCTACGTTTACTTTACACGGCGAACCTAATACACAAAACTTTAGAATATGGAGCCAAACAAATCCTCATTTAATGGTAGCAACACGTACCCAATATCCAGAAAAAGTTAATGTATGGGCTGGAATTTTTGGCAGGTGTATAATTGGGCCATTTTTTATTGAAAATAATTTAAACAACGAAAAATATTTGGATATGTTGCAAAATCATATTGGTCCGCAGTTAGAAGAGTGTGCAACTCAAGATAATGTTGTCTGGTATCAACAAGACGGATGTCCGGCACATTACAGGTGCAACATTAAATTATATTTGGATCAATGTTTTCCAAATTCATGGATTGGTAGAGGTGGTCCAATTAATTGGCCAGCTAGATCGCCCGATTTAGCACCGTGCGATTTCTTTTTATGGCCATATTTGAAGGAGAAAATTTATAAACGACATATCAAAAATCTTGTTGATTTGAAAAATGCCATTGTTGAAGAGTGCAATAATATAACACAAACACAATTAAGCTCTGTACGTCACGAATTTTATAACAGATTAGGTTATTGTTTGGCAGTTAATGGCGATTTATTTGAACATTTAATTTAAATTGTTAGTTTCGTTTTTGTTCTCCTATATCTTGTATTCATGAATTTTTCTGTTTTATAGGTATTTTGAATATTGTAATAAATAAAGAAAGTTTTACGGAGTTCAGCTATTTACTATTTATTAAACTCTTATCCGACGTTTCACTGCACAACTTACAGCATCCTCAGGGATAAGTTTAAATTATTATAATAAATATATTAGGCATAATGCCAGTCATCTAATTCAAATGTATTGTTTTTATAACTTGAAGTTAATAAATAAATTAAACAATTACTTAAAATTATAATGGAGACATTCACAATTTAAAACCACAGCTAGTACGTAGTGTACAGCCGAGTAAAATACCCTTTCATTGTAATAAATAATAAATACTTAATACTTTTTATACTTAATAACTTTGCATTTACATTAAGTTTATTCATTATTTTCAATAATAATAATAATAATAATAATAATACAGAACGTAACAATAAAATAAATACGATCTGTCAAACTCAAACTCCAGAAGAAATGAAATTATTTGTTTAATTTCCGTGGCACTTTGATGTAAAGAGCGCAAAAATGGAAATTTTAATTTGCTTCTAATTCTTGATCAGAACATCCTATATTGATAAATTTGGCATCATTTGATGCATTTTTGAATTCTAAACAACTTTTGTATTTGTACTTTTGTTCTATAATAATTAGGGGAAAATTTATCACCAAATGAAAATTTTAGCATTTTATTCCCTATGTAACAAAAAAAAAGTAGACACCCGGTATATATATATATATTGTTCGTTTTCACTAATGTTGTGGTTTTTTAAAATCATACCAGGTATTAATTTGTTTTATTTTATAATCACATTCATGATAAACAAAAATAATAATTTTAGGTTATGCACGTGCGTTCAAAGCCAATTCGAGGTATATTTGCGACATAATTAAAACTGTTTTATTTTTTATTTTATTTTATATTAACGAATTTGAGCTTCACTATAACGTAAGTGAATGTTTTTATATATTTATATAATTTTTGTAATTTATAATAATTTTTTATGAAAATAAACAATAAAACACTTGGTGTAAGTTTCACTATATTTATTTGACTTAATCGATTTCGGCTTTCTAGGCCCTCATCAGAAGTTTATACAGAATGAAATATTAAGATTATTTGTAGTTCTTATATACTAAAATTACAGACATATTACAATATTATAACGGTACAAGGATACAGACATTTAACAATAATATAACAGTGCAAGAAATATTAAAATCGGGTAAAACCTTTTATAAGTACTTCTAATGAATTTGAGTTGAACAAATCTATTTGGTCATTAAGTACATTTAAACCCATAGCTATTGCTTTTTGGATTTCATATGCTTCTAAGAAGTTCATTTTCGAACCTTTGTTGATTGTATGTAAAATATCCAAGTCTTTGATGTCACAAGTGTGACCTGCCTCTATTAAATGTAGTGCTAAATGAGAATCATGTTTTTTTTTATATTTGAAGGAACGCATATGTTCATAAAATCTAATTCTAAAGGATCTACCTGTTTGGCCAATGTAGACCGCATCACAATTATTGCAATTTATTTTATAAATACCACATTTACTATATTTGTCTTTGAAAGTTAATTTGTTATTAATTAAAATATTTTTAAAATTAAGATTGTTATAGTAGGCGGCTGTAATGTTATTTCCTTTCAATTCATTGCCTATTTTTGTACTGGTGTTACCGATATAACATAATCTGCGATAATTTTTTGTTTCAGGCTGTTCAGGTATTTTATTAAAAATTTTGTTTAAAATAATCTGTTTATTTTTCTTAAATACTAATTTGTCTACTACTTTAGGATCATACCCATTATTGTTAGCAATTTGTTTAATAGTATTTAATTCTAATTGAAAATTTTCTTTGTTTAGAGGTATAGTTAGAAGTCTGTGAACATAACTATTAAAAGCAGCCATTTTTATATTGTTTGGATGGTTAGAGTGTGCTGGTATTACGGTATCTGTATATGTAGGTTTTCTATAAATTTTGAAAATAAATTCGGAATTAATATTTTGTATACTGATGTCTAAAAAGTTTATTTGATTATTATTTTCTTTTTCTATGGTGAATTGAATTGATGGATTTTGGTTGTTTATAAACTGCAATAATTGATCTAATTGTCTGTCGGAACCTGTGAATAAACATATGATATCATCAACGTATCTGTACCAGAAAATTATAGAATTGATTAGAGGATTTCTAGAATTAAATATTTGATCTTCTATGTTATTCATAAATATTTCCGCTAATAAAGGACTTAAAGGTGATCCCATAGGAAGGCCATCTTGTTGTGTGTAAAAATGATCATTGAATTGAAAATAATTTTGTTCTAAACAAATCTCCAGTAACGACATAATTTCTAGTTGCAAAACTATATTAACATTATTTGAGTGTAATAATTCTTCTAAAATATTTTTGAGTTCGTTGATTGGGATTGATGTAAATAAACTATTGACATCAAATGACACTAATTTTGCATTTTTTGGTATAGATACAACTTTGATTTTGTCTATTAACTCTAATGTGTTTTTTACACTGTGTATTGGTTTGAAATTTAACATTTTTGGTAGAATAATATTTAAAAAATTTACATAATTTATATGTAGGTGCTTTAGTATATGAGACGACAGGCCGGATTGGGTTATTGAGTTTATGTAACTTAGGTAAACCATACAGTATTGGTGCTGTGGGGTTCATTGTTAAATATTTAAACTTTGAGTTTTCGTTAATTAATGAATTAATATTTTTGAGAGTGGATTTTAATTTTTCCTGATATTTCGGAGTAGGATCTTTCCGTAGTTCATTAATATTACTTTTATTAATAAATTCTTCTACTTTGTTAATGTAATCTATTTTATTAAGTATAGTAATAGAATTACCTTTGTCACATTTTGTCAAGACTAAGTTTTCATTCTTAAGTTTAGTTTTTATAGCGTTAATTATGTGTTTAGAGTTACTATGTTTACCTATAGTATGTGACTTATTTATGAGTGATTTTATGTGTTTTGAGGTACCTGAAGTTTTGGTATTTGTAGATTTGAGAGCTACCTCTACATCTGCAACTACACTAACAATGTCTTTTTCACTTGGCTTAAAAACAGGAGCAAACGACAGACCTTGATTGAGACATGTAACTTCTTTTTCTGTAAAAACGGAAGTAGATAAATTTACTATCCTGGAGTGAAATTGGTGTGAGTAGACTGCGGATTCTTCTTGTTGGTTGTCACTATGATTGTTGTTTTGTTTGTATACATTTTGGTTGTTTATAATTAATTGTTCAAGTTTCTTCTTTTGTTTGATATACTGTTGATGTCCGAGAAAATTGACTTCGTTACGTATGTCGCGGTCTAAAATGTATACAAACAAAACAACAATCATAGTGACAACCAACAAGAAGAATCCGCAGTCTACTCACACCAATTTCACTCCAGGATAGTAAATTTATCTACTTCCGTTTTTACAGAAAAAGAAGTTACATGTCTCAATCAAGGTCTGTCGTTTGCTCCTGTTTTTAAGCCAAGTGAAAAAGACATTGTTAGTGTAGTTGCAGATGTAGAGGTAGCTCTCAAATCTACAAATACCAAAACTTCAGGTACCTCAAAACACATAAAATCACTCATAAATAAGTCACATACTATAGGTAAACATAGTAACTCTAAACACATAATTAACGCTATAAAAACTAAACTTAAGAATGAAAACTTAGTCTTGACAAAATGTGACAAAGGTAATTCTATTACTATACTTAATAAAATAGATTACATTAACAAAGTAGAAGAATTTATTAATAAAAGTAATATTAATGAACTACGGAAAGATCCTACTCCGAAATATCAGGAAAAATTAAAATCCACTCTCAAAAATATTAATTCATTAATTAACGAAAACTCAAAGTTTAAATATTTAACAATGAACCCCACAGCACCAATACTGTATGGTTTACCTAAGTTACATAAACTCAATAACCCAATCCGGCCTGTCGTCTCATATACCAAAGCACCTACATATAAATTATGTAAATTTTTTAAATATTATTCTACCAAAAATGTTAAATTTCAAACCAATACACAGTGTAAAAAACACATTAGAGTTAATAGACAAAATCAAAGTTGTATCTATACCAAAAAATGCAAAATTAGTGTCATTTGATGTCAATAGTTTATTTACATCAATCCCAATCAACGAACTCAAAAATATTTTAGAAGAATTATTACACTCAAATAATGTTAATATAGTTTTGCAACTAGAAATTATGTCGTTACTGGAGATTTGTTTAGAACAAAATTATTTTCAATTCAATGATCATTTTTACACACAACAAGATGGCCTTCCTATGGGATCACCTTTAAGTCCTTTATTAGCGGAAATATTTATGAATAACATAGAAGATCAAATATTTAATTCTAGAAATCCTCTAATCAATTCTATAATTTTCTGGTACAGATACGTTGATGATATCATATGTTTATTCACAGGTTCCGACAGACAATTAGATCAATTATTGCAGTTTATAAACAACCAAAATCCATCAATTCAATTCACCATAGAAAAAGAAAATAATAATCAAATAAACTTTTTAGACATCAGTATACAAAATATTAATTCCGAATTTATTTTCAAAATTTATAGAAAACCTACATATACAGATACCGTAATACCAGCACACTCTAACCATCCAAACAATATAAAAATGGCTGCTTTTAATAGTTATGTTCACAGACTTCTAACTATACCTCTAAACAAAGAAAATTTTCAATTAGAATTAAATACTATTAAACAAATTGCTAACAATAATGGGTATGATCCTAAAGTAGTAGACAAATTAGTATTTAAGAAAAATAAACAGATTATTTTAAACAAAATTTTTAATAAAATACCTGAACAGCCTGAAACAAAAAATTATCGCAGATTATGTTATATCGGTAACACCAGTACAAAAATAGGCAATGAATTGAAAGAAAATAACATTACAGCCGCCTACTATAACAATCTTAATTTTAAAAATATTTTAATTAATAACAAATTAACTTTCAAAGACAAATATAGTAAATGTGGTATTTATAAAATAAATTGCAATAATTGTGATGCGGTCTACATTGGCCAAACAGGTAGATCCTTTAGAATTAGATTTTATGAACATATGCGTTCCTTCAAATATAAAAAACATGATTCTCATTTAGCACTACATTTAATAGAGGCAGGTCACACTTGTGACATCAAAGACTTGGATATTTTACATACAATCAACAAAGGTTCGAAAATGAACTTCTTAGAAGCATATGAAATCCAAAAAGCAATAGCTATGGGTTTAAATGTACTTAATGACCAAACAGATTTGTTCAACTCAAATTCATTAGAAGTACTTATAAAAGGTTTTACCCGATTTTAATATTTCTTGCACTGTTATATTATTGTTAAATGTCTGTATCCTTGTACCGTTATAATATTGTAATATGTCTGTAATTTTAGTATATAAGAACTACAAATAATCTTAATATTTCATTCTGTATAAACTTCTGATGAGGGCCTAGAAAGCCGAAATCGATTAAGTCAAATAAATATAGTGAAACTTACACCAAGTGTTTTATTGTTTATTTTTATTAAAATGTTTCACCAAGTGCCTACAGCTGAAACTTTCAACTTTATTAATTTTTTATGACATACAATGTATTAATTCATGTATTTTTTTAAAATAACAGCCTACTGAAGAAGTGCTCTGGCTAGCACGAAACGTTGAGTATAAACGAAGTAATCAAATGAATAAATAACTTCATAAAAAACCGAAAGACTGAGTTTTCGATAACCCTAAAAAATCCAATCATATCATTGCAGTCGATACCATCGCAACAACGATAATAAAAAGTATTTAATTTATTAAAACTAGTTTATATGTGATAGGTAATAAAAGCAAAAATAATTATTGAAATCTTGACTTGCTTTTAACTAAAAGTTCTCTAAAAGGGGCTATAAATACGGGCAACAGTGTTTATAAGATGAACATGAAACACAAACATTCAGAATAATTTTTTTTTTTTAAAGAAATTAAATTAAATATTTATTTTAATACTTTATAAATACATTATTAAAGTTAGTTTAAGATGAGTCCCCGCATTTTGTTACATGTATGTTCCAGGCCTGTTCCTGCAAAAAAAATATTAATTTGTTTTAGATGAATAATATATACAACTAAATAATAAAATATTCAGTTTTAACTTCATTATTTCACAAATGTATTAACGGACGTTTGTAGTTTTGTCATTTTTGCATTTAAAACATAAAAAATCATGTAGTTTTAGGACAATGCAATTGTCATAAAACCAGGACTAAATAAATGGAACTAGCAGTGCCCAGCTATTAATGTTGTACGATATATAAAACTAAGGATGGTCGCTTTGATCGTGAGATTGAAAGATCTAGTAAATTTACATTGTATTCTTAAATCTTTAGATTAAATCTATTTTATCTTCTTTTTAATACATTAAAGTAGCATAGCGTAGTCAAAAAAATAAAAATATTTCTTAATTTAAACATGTAATTGTGAAAATATAATGTAAAATATTTTACATAAACTGTAATTATCTTTCAAGAAATAGTTTCATAAAACTCAAGTGATATTTCTTTGGTGTAAACACTTTGAACAAAAGTGTATCTAAGAAGTACTTCAACGTGACATTCACGCAAAAAAAAAACCTCTAATAAAGATACGTGTAATTTTACTCAATGTATTTATAAACACATCAGAGAAACACTCTTTTCACAACCACACATATTTAAAGAATGTGACTAAATATGTTTATTATATTTATATACAAAATAAATTATTAAAAACTAGTACAATACAAACTGAAATCTTGAACTTTCGTTAATATCAATTATTTGCTTTTTTTATCACTAATATGATATGATATGAAACATGTTTTTGTGATTCCAAAAAAAATTTAATAATAACAAAGATTAGACTTTTTGATTTGATGTAACCGGATCAAATAAACAAATTATTTACATATCAATTACTTTAATAACAATATTTATTACGCCGCTATTCTAGTCATTATAATTAAATTTAAATATCTTCAGCTTAAATAAAACTTTAACTTAAAGAAATTTAGATAAATTTAATAGATTTTGTTTCTATATTAACAATGTATATATTTAATTGTTGACCTTTCAAAAAAACCATCTAAATAAAAAATTGCAAACATTATTCATGCAATAACAACTTAACAACTTAACAAATCGAACCTCATATTTAACAGTTAAAGCACTTTTGTAATGGCAATTTAAATTGTTACACTTAAAATATTTAAACATTGATCGGAATTAAAACTTGATTAAAGTTGAATTTATACAATTTTGTAGACTGGTAGGCCGTATTCTGGCTAGCGTAATTCGTCTGCGATGAGTATAGATCGACTACGTTATACACCAGCCCAGAAAATTCTATAAATTCAATGTATACCGACCGTGAAGGCCTAAAGATTACTATTACTTAAAGTTCTTTAAATTTAAAGATTCGTTAAAATGAAAATTCTTGGATTCCGTAAGAAATCTTACTATGTATTATTGCAACGAAATTTCTTACAAGATACAAGAATTTTAATTTTAACAAACTGTGATTTTTGACGAAAATGTTTTAATTAAGCTGAATTTAATGACTGGAATAATGGCATAAATGTATAACCAACGTTAGTATTGTATCTATGTTATGTTAAATTTTTAAGATTTTCCCACCAGTTAAAATTATATAATAGAATTAGCGATTAATTTATTTAAATCCCAGTTAATATTAATATTTTATTAATGTTGCATAAATATGCATGCAAATATACTTACGTTTATACATATTTCAATACAAATAAAATAAAGCTATGTAATATAGTAAAGAATCTTTCAGAATTTCGAATTTGTAACAGCAGAAACAAAGTCTACGTTATGCCTCCAATTGGATCGATAAAAAATGAATATGACAAATATCACTTGCAACTTTATAAGAATAGTACAGATATCTCTCCCATTGTTATATAAAATTATTTAATAATTTTAAAACGTTACGCCCCAATCGTGTAATTACCCCGTTTGTGAAATAGTTTCTTGCTCCGCTTGTAAACTATCTTTTTAATTTTTACATACATACACACATACACAATCACGCCATGTACCCAAAAGGGTGTGGCACAAACTCTTTTCATCATTCCGAAATCAGTGGCCTCCAAACATTCCTATCCAAACAAGCAACTTTCGCTTCATTCACATTCATAATTCCTCTCATACATGCTCTTCTATTTCTACTAGTTGGAAACTTTTGCTCACGCAAAACACTCTCAATCATACCACTCCAACTACTCATCGGACGTCCACGCAAACGCATACCATCAAAATCATTCAAATAAATCTTTTTCACCAGACGTTCATTACACATTCGCTTAACATGTCCGAACCATCTTAACTGACTAACAGCAACTTTTGCTACAACATTCTTTTCAATTTCACACTCATCATACACTAGTCTATTTCGCACCCGATCTCTCCTAGTTACACCACATACCCCACGTAAAAATCTCATTTCCAGAGCAGTCATTTTCCGTTTATGCTTTTGCAACCAAACCCAACATTCACTACCATACATTAACGTAGGCACCAAAATTGCATTATATATACTCAAACGGGCTTCTTTGGAAACATTTACATTCCTAGCAAAAGTTCCCAAAGCACCCAAAACCTTACAACCAGCATTTACTCTCCTTTCAATTTCACGATCAAAACGGCCACCTTTAGACAGCAAACTACCCAAATACACAAATTTATCTACCTGCTCTAAACGAGCACCATCAATATATACATTACATTCGGTCATCAAGTCACCCTTCTCAAAAACTAAAACTTTGCATTTATCAACAACCAACACAAGATTCATATCTTTACCAACAACATTAATTCTATCAATCATTCTTCTCAGTTGTTCATCAGATTCAGCCAAAACAACCAGGTCATCAGCATACGCTAAAGCAGGTACAACACAATCACCTATTTGTATTCCATCATTACCACAAAAAACTTTCCGAAGAAGAACATCCATATATAAATTAAATAGCCAAGGACACATTACACAGCCCTGTTTCACGCCAACATTAATACGAAACCAATCACTTAAACAACCATCAACTCGTACAGCAGCTTCACTTCCATCATACAGAGCTTGAATTGCTCCTAAAAGAATACGATTAACACCATACTCGCGAAGCACATCCCACAAGATTTCCCGAAGAACACTCTCATAAGCTTTCCTTAAATCGAGAAAGCCACAAAACACTTTTTTATTTTTGTCAAGTGACTTTTCCTAATTGTTTTAAATCTGTGCATGGTAGACAAGTGAGTTTAAGAATATAATACTGTAAACTATGGTTCGAATCTGCTGGTCAGAGCACAACAGATTGATCAACTGTTTGTCTTTAAAAAAAAATCAGAAGTTTAAATTACTGTTCGAAACTTGTCGCTGCTCTACGCGAACGCACAACTTGCAATTTTGAAAAAGTGTTTAAATACTTTATGTCAAGTCCCTGATTTTCGGTTGTAAGGACAAATTCTTCTCCAACTTAATCAAGCCCCATCACATTTTTACGTGCGCCTAATTCCACAAACTGTGCATTTATACGATTAGGGGGTGTAACAATTACATTATAAAAGTTATTAATTATATTTCTTACCTGACATTTCCGTGAACAATAAAATACTGATTGACATCCCGAACAGATGTAGGCACCAGGTCCGGAACAGTTTTCGCATGGCTATTAAATTAAATAAAATATACATATAAATTAATGATTTTGCATTTAAGAAAATAAAGACAATAAAATATGTTTTTAAAATAATGTATTTAAAATGGGTATTTCCCAGTCTATTTTTTTAATTCCTAGAATAAATTTTATTCTCAAACTTTAATTCCGGATTAAATATGCCAGAAAAGTTAGTTAAACCCTGATAATTTCTAGCTCGAAAATAAATTTAATTTAAGTTAAAAAATCAGTAAAAAAGATTATTCCTAAATGACCAGAGAAACAATTACAAATGTATATCTCAAATCACAAAGCTATTTTGTGAAAAATGATTCATACAAAAGATTGTGAAATAAACATAGGATAATGTAATTATAATTTGATCTTGGATAGTTGTTTCAAAATCATACGAAAGTAATCTTCAATTTCTAAAATACATAGAAATCGTCATTTTTCAATGCATATTTTTGTAGCTTATTTCATAATATTTTGTTGTAATATTATATATAAAGTATTTAAAAGATGAAACGCCAGTGACAAATATGTGTGCTACTAACTTACGATTTTAATCTTAAAATAAATCTATAGACTGAAAACTATGAAAATACAAATTTTATCTTATCCCGGCCTTAAATTGTCAAAGTATAGGTAACAAAATTAAATATAAAGTCATATTTAATTTACAAAGATAAAAGACATTTTAAAACTTTTATCATTATCAGCGTAACCATTTAAATTTTATCTTCTCTAATTAATTAGTATATACTCTCTGGTAATAACTAATCTTTTAATAAAAACACCTCTATTATTACCAATATTAAATTTAGTAACTAATAGTAACTACTTAGAGATAGATTTTTTTAATTACTTCAAAAAAACAAATTTTCATTTTTCATGAATAATAAAACTCCTAGACAAAATTAAGGCATCATGTGAATTTAAACATTGTAAACATTAAACATTGTAAAAGCGTTGTAATATAGTAAAAAATCTTTCAGAACTCGATTATATTAAAATAAAATGGCTTTAGGTTATAGTTTTGTATTAATATTTATTTATAATCGACGTTATTCAACGAACTCAACGTACGTCTTCATCAGGAAAATTTACAGCAAATAAACAGAACATAGAAAACAAGTTACTAGGTAACAAAATAAGTAACTAAATAATAAAAGTTATACATTTTTAATTAAAGAAAGCCAAATTTTATTTAAATCAATGCCACTTTACACTTATGTTATCCTTTCCTTTAATTCTAATTTATAAATTTTATAATCCAGTTACTTATTTCGTTTTCTGATGAAGATGTACGTTGAATACGTCAATTATTAATAAATAATAATACAAAACTACAAATTAAAGCAGTTTTATTGTATTTATATCTTTTCAGCAAACAATATTCTATTCCATTTATCAACAAAAATTTATTAAAAGTGTTGCGTTAATTTTGTCTACAAGTGTATATGTTTTCTAAATATTTCAAGATAAATTTAAAGAAATACAACAAAATACAACTAACCTTTGGTACAGTTTCCGTTGGACTAGTATAGCCACTATCTCGAGATAAATTTCGTAGAAGAGACTGTAAAAAAAACCAACTTGATAAAAACTGAAAAAAATATACTTGAATATAATATAATTAACTTACTGAACGATCCACTGTATTTTGTGTTGATGATCCTGAAGGTCTAACATTACTGTTATATTCGTTTGACATTCCTTTTGTCTTATTTGATACGTATTTATTTAATTTTTCCATATATCCAGTACCAAGATGTTTGTTATTTACTGACGTTAGATTTGCTGATGCATTGTATTGTGGATACGTGTATTGAGGTATAGGTTGATAGAAATATTGAGGAGGGTAATTATACATAATATCTGAAGAGTAAGGATATTGATATGCATACTGATTAGTTCGATAATATGTAGCGCCATCGTATGATGGTGGCTGAGCATTGTGATAGGATGATGGTTGTTGAGAATTATGATGGGATGATAATGCGTATCTATATGCTGCTTGTTGTTGCATGTAATTTTGTTGTGTAAAATCGTTTTGAGTGTTTGAATTTTGAGACGCTAAAGATGTACTGGATTGATTAGTCTTATGTGAAGTCTTCCTTGAAGTCTTAAGTGAAGTCTTTCTTGAAACTGATTTGAATAGCTTTGAATAGCTTGGCAATGTAGAACATGTTCGATTTTTATAATATGGCACCGTTGTAGTTTCTTTCGTATTTCGTTCATTCGAAGTCAATAATTGCCTTATGCCAGAAGTTTGTGGAATTTGAATATTAGAATTCGGATTTGTTTCTGGATAAGTTGAAAGTACTGCTATTGCTTGATTTACACCTACAAAAACATTTTGTGTAGTTGTATCATTCGAAATAACAGTATTATTAATAATACCTGTTGAAATATTGTTTGTAAGATTTTTTGTTGGTTTCTGTGACAATGTTCCTGATGGATACGAATAGTTATTATTCGGCATTTGAATATTACTTCTAACTTGAGTAGATGAAGCATAATTTTGTACTTGCCGATTGATTGATTGTACCGTTTCAGGCATACTTTGGTTTTTATTAATGTTAGTTTGTGGAGATTTGGAATACAGTAAAGAATTATTCTGAGCACTGCATCTCACAGTATCATTCTGCGTTTGAATAATATTTCTAACTTGAGTGTTATTATTAGTAGCATTGTTTTGGAGTAATAAATTATTATGTTCTACAGTTCCAGACAAAATTTTGTTTTTATTAATGTAATTTTGTGCATATTTTGGATACGGCAATAAAAGTTTTTGAGCACTGTGTCTTGTAGTAAAATTTGGCATTTGAACATTATTTATAACTGGAGTATTATTATTAACAGCATTGTTTTGTAACAGTAAATTATCTTGTCTTTGCATTTCTACCGTTCCAGGCAAAATTTGGTTTTGAAAAATGTTAGTTTGTGTATTATTTGTTAATCTATTTTCACTGTTTACTTCTGTGCTTTTTATATGATTTGGAACAATTTGTTCAATATTTCCATAATTATTTGTATTTGAAATGTCATTAGTTGAATTTCGTCGCCGTTTTATATTTGCCGAAAAATTTACTTCTGTACTATACATAGACTGTCTTCGTTTATTATTTATAGTTTTACGATTAACTTTATTGTCTGGTTTAGAAATTGAACTAGTCAATTCTGGAATTGGCTCATCAGGATTTGTAAAAGAAAATTTTGTATCTCCTTGGTTTGTAGCTGCTAATGGTGTAAGAAAATCTAACGCTTGCTTAGGAGGTTCGAATTTCATTAATCGCTGTCTTTTTAATAGTTCACCAACTGATATGTAATTATTATTATTATTATTAATAGTAACTGGTGAAAGTATTTCTTCTATTTTGTTTGTATTTGTTTTTTTGGCTTGTGATGAATGATCAATTTCATTTTCAAATGTTGGCACGACAGTTGTTTTAGGTTTTACGTTTGATTTTGGTTGAATAAAAGATGTATCTGGAAAATTATTGAGTTCTTCGCCGCAATGGAAACTTTTTCGTCGATGTATTTTTTTAAGTGCTATTGCTTTATCATTTGTTTTATTAATACTTGTTAAACGTGGATCATCAGGAATATGATCAACACTTTTGCTACGATAAAATCTCATTCTTAAACGATGTTTATTTTCATTCTCTTTATCATGACCAGACGTAGTTCTTCGTCGAGAACTAATTCTATTAGGTGCTTTATTAATATCGTTTATTAAATTTATTCTCCATTTATTTTCATTTGTATTAGTTTTATTATTGGTACTATTTCTTGGTTTTTTATCTGATTTATTATCGTTTATTTCTTTTGTATGTTTTTTTGATGTAGATTTTGAAGATTTGTGATAAAATGACGATGATTTAACAGCAATATCAGACTGGTTTTTCGAAGAAGTACTGGGGACAGACTTTTTTTCACTACTTGTAAATTTCATTTGATTACTATCATTTTCTAAACTAACTTCTTTATGAGATTTACTAACACATAATTTTTCTTTTGAATGAGATCTGGAACGTTTTGTATTAGTTCTATTATCAATTTTCGTTTCATCCGAAGTTGATTTTGATTTTTCTTTAGAATGTGACTGAGTGGGTTTTCCATTATTTTTTTCCTCGTATTTTTTATTGTCTTCTTTAGTTTTTTCCTCTAAATAAGATCGTGAATCTATGCTTCTTGAACGATGTCTTGAATTCTTGGTCGATACATGCTTGTCTTCTGTTTTCTCTTTATCTAATTTTTTCTGATTGTCTTGTTTAGATATTTCTTCTAAATGTGATCGTGAATCTATGCTTTTTGGACGATGGCGATGTCTTGAATTCTTGTTAGTATTCGATATATGCTTATCTTCTGTTTTCTCTTTATCTAATTTTTTCTGATTGTCTTGTTTAGATATTTCTTCTAAATGTGATCGTGAATCTATGCTTCTTGAACGATGTCTTGAATTCTTGTTAGTATTCGATATATGCTTATCTTCTGTTTTCTCTTTATCTATTTTTTTCTGATTGTCTTGTTTAGATATTTCTTTTAAATGTGATCGTGAATCTACGCTTCTTGAACGATGTCTTGAATTCTTGTTAGTATTCGATATTTGCTTATCTTCTGTTTTCTCTTTATTTAATTTTTTCCGATTGTCTTTAGTTTTTTCTTCGAAATGAGAGCGTGAATCTATACTTTTTGAACGTTGTTTTAAATTCGTTTTAGTATGCGATATAAGTTTGTCTTCTATTTTCTTTTTATCTATTTTTTTCCGATTGTCTTGTTTAGGTTTTTCTTCTAAATGAGTTCGTGAATCTATACTTTTTGAACGTTGTTTTATATTCGTTTTGTTATTCGATATAGGTTTGTCTTGTATTTTGTCAACAATCTTGGTAGTGTTTGAATGCGAGCTTGACGATGCTCCAGGTTTTTCAAATAACTCATCTTTAGCATCTCCAAACAAATCAAAAGTTTTAAGTCTTTTAGACGATTTATTTTCATTATCAATACTTTTACGTTTATTTTTACTATTCAATGGCACGGATTCGGATATTCGGGTATTTTGCTCGTCAATATTTTTGCATCTGGAACTATTATCTTTAACATTATGAATTTTATCAGTATTGGTAGTAGATCTTTCTGCAATCTTTCTACTACTTTCGCCCTTATTAGTTTTAAAATTATGATTATGTTCCTTAGTATTACTTTTTTTCTTGTCCATCATTTCTTTACGGTAACTAGTGCTGAAATAAAAATTTGATGTAAACATAGAAATAAAATAAACTAATTACATAAATCGAAAAAATATGTCAAATACGGAAAATAAAATATTACCGTTGATGTTTACCGTAACGTTAAGTCTATTATGTGATAATAACCACCAAATAATGTTAGCTTTTTTCATTATCTAGAAGCTATTAGTGAACATATATTTTTACAGAACAGAAAACAATAGTTGATATTTGATCGCTTTGTCACATTTAGAAGTAATTTAAAAAAATCTAGTTTCACTTTTTTTTAAATAATAAAAAAACATTAAAATAGGATTGGGCTGTTTACGATTTTAAAAAAAATATTACAAAATCTGACTAAAAAAAAAATAAATTTCAAAAATAAGTGTTACGAGTAATTAATTACTTTTTATAAATTTATTATGAATGTAAATATAAAATATACCCTTTTGAGTATATGGCGTTATTGTGTATGTATGTATATATAAAATTGTATACGTGTAATATTTGACTATATGTCATATCCTCAGAAACATATATATTTAAGAATTCCACAGTAGAACAAGCAAAAAACGACAAGGATAGATTTAAATCTGAATTAAAAAATATACAGGTAACCCTCCTACAACACGGTAACCCACAACACGTAACCCACAACACGGTTTCGATCTAACACGTTTCGCTTAAACGCACAATTACTCCTATAAAACGGTATCTCTTTTCGTCTTATAACGCAGTTTTCAGGCTTTTACTTGTAGTAACGTGTACATATATACATTTAATAAGCGCACCAGCTATTAAAAAAGAAAGTTTGTTAATAAAAAAGTTTTTGTCAACTACAAATTTTGGTTTTATTTTTACCTGTCTTACATAAGAGGCAAACAGTCGTAAGTTCATAATCACCTGCATGTGCTAACATAATGAGTCTGTAACTGTCTCAATTTTGTAAGACTATTTTCTTAAAAATAGCTACTTATAGTAATGTTAGTTAACTTATGCCGACATAAACATCAAAAAACTATGTAAGTTTTCGTTTTTCGCGTCTACTGTAAAAATGACAGAAATGACTGTTTACCTTTCATGTACATTTTGGATAAAATTGAAGTTATTTCTATGAATCTTAAAAAATATATGTACAAATGTATTTTAACTTTTGGAATCTAACTTCCTTTTTTCTATTAGCTCTGGGTCTCATATAACACGGTTTCAAATAACACGCCGTTTTCTTATAACTTATTTACCGTGTTATAGGAGAGCTACCTGTATTCGCTATTGATTTTTTTCTTGTACGTAATATACACATGATATTAAGACATACGACGTTAGCTCTAATAATATAAATAAATTTTACAATATTATATACTCTAAATATATACCGCAATCATTAAAATTTGCGAGAAAACAATGTAGGATCTCATACGCGTAAAACACTTCTAGAAACGTTTATTTGTATGTATATAAATTTTTGTTTTATTATTTATTTTGTGCTAGATATATCTAAATATTTTACATAATAATTATTAGATCACTGATTAAAATTTTTAAAAATTAAAAGATTAAAATCAGCCCAATTCTGAATTAAAGTACAGATTGCAATAATTCCTTAATTATATTTTATAAAAATTAGAAATATCTACAGATATAAGCAATCAAAAGGAATTTTTTTGTAATAATCATAATAAGGAAACTTTACTTAACATTTTGCCTAATTAATTACTTATTCACATATTCACAAAATTACAAAAAATCTACTACAAAATTTTAATATTCAAATAATTGGTGACATTCGTAATTTATCAAATTATCAACTTTATTAAAAACTTGCATTAACTTTATTAAAATTTAAAAAAAAATTGATTTCAAATTTAAAAGTTTTTAAATTTTTAACTATACCAATATCATTTTAAGAAAATAAACATACCTATAGTAATTTTTATGCAGCTATATTACTAAAAATTACATATTCCGCAACTTACAATTATTACTTAATACAGATGACCTAAGATATTAAGAAATACCAATATGTTCCCAAGCAATACGTATTACATTTGAAATTTTATAATTTGTAAGTCGATTTCTTGTTTGTTCCATATTACCAAACCTTACGTTCAAGAAAAATGATACAATAAAACGGCTTTAGATTTAAGTTCTGTATTAATATCTATTAATAATCAATGTTTCGATGAACTCAACGTCCGTCTTCATCAGTAAAACTGATACAAATGACATTTACAGTAAATAAATATTTGTACTTATTGTGTTGTGTTCCTACGCACGAAGATCTCTTGATTACATATATATTTTAAAATATTTTAAAAAAGTATTGTTTATTATTTTTCTTTGTCATTAGTTGTGGTTTTAATGATTCTATGTGGGTTTTACTCGTGACAATATCGCATTAATAAATATAAGTAGTACGTAGCTTTAAAAAAATGAGTTTTGTTTGCTGAAATATTGAATTTCGTCTTCTGAAAAAATGTCAAAATTATATGAAAATAATAAAAATACATCTCATACAGCATTTCCGCAGTAAAATATATTTAGGCAGCGGTTAGTATAATTTGTCAATTTGTTAAACCATACACACCAGAGAAACTAGAAACGTAAAACATGAAATATGAAATACGAACCTGAAAATATGAAACACGAAATATGAAACTTTTTATACAGTAATACACAAATTGAAGCAACAAAAATTAAATTGGTTTCAATTCACAATAAACTCGAACACCGACGATAGTTCGGATAACAAATGATTAAAAAAATTTAAACTTGTTTCTATGTTTCTATATTTTGTGCAATTTCGGCTTAAATATGCATTTTATCAAAAAATTATATAGCATTAAGATTATAGACAAAAAAAATTCCTACAACATTTATTTGCATCACTTTTTAATAAAACTTCCCGTTTAGAAGTTACGCGCCTTTAAATATCAAGAAATTTATTAATTTTAATGCACAGAAAAAAAATATTAAACTTAAATGTTTCTATAATTAGTACAATTTGGATTTAAATATGCATTTTATCAAAAAAATGTATGGAAATAAAATTATAGACAATAAAATTTCTCACAACTTTTATTTGTGTCATTTTTTTAATAGCACTTTCGGTTTAGAAGCTACGCGTCTTTAAATATCAAGAAATTTATTAACTTTATGCACAGCAGTGAGTTAAACCACGCGAAACTTGAAACAACAAGATTAGAAGTATATGGGTAAACCCATATAGAGACTACTTTGACATTTCTCGGAAAGTTGGCAACACTGTATTTTAATAATATTATAATTTATGTGGGCACTAGGAAAAACTTTTCTGAAAATTTGATCAAAATCGAATAAATGATGTAGCTACAATAAATTTTAGTAATTTTTTTCTTGGAAAGTTGGCAACACTGTATTTTGTTAAAATTACATAAATTATATGAATACTAAGAGAATCTTTTGTGAAAATTTGAGTAAAATCGGTTAAATAACATAGCCATAATAAATTTTTTAAAACTTTAGTAATTTTTTTCTCGGAAAGTTGGCAACACTGAATATTAATAAAATTATATAATTAATGGGAGCATTAGGGAAATGTTTTCTGAAAATTTGAACAAAATCGGATAAATAACGTAGCCAATATGAATTTTTAAAAACTTTAGTAATTTTTTTCTCGGAAAGTTGGCATTACTGGAAAAAAATAGAACCACATGACCATCTTGGGTACTAGACAAATTTATCCTGAAAATTTCATTAAAATCGGTTGAACCGTCTAGGAGGAGTTGCGGCCACAAAATTTTGACTTACGACCGAGCGAGCGAGCGAGTGAGCGAGTGAGCGAGTGAGCGAGCGAGCTGACGACGCACACACATACACCCACATAAACTAAGTTCAGATTCGTCATCTAGAGGCTATATGAAGGATTTCTATACAATTTTTTTTTTTTTTTGAAAATGTTACAGACACCGTACCAAACGCTATACTACTTTTCCTTGCAGTCAAAGTAGTAAAAATATAGAACAGGCTCTATTTCACGAAACATGTTTCTACAGCATTTGTTTCTCTTATCACCACGCATGAAATGCATTTCGCTGATGAGCCGATTACCATTTAAAACAATGTATTGTTATTTTGTGGAACATGTTTTATGTTTTTTATTTCACGTTTTATTTTTTATATTTCTTTGGTTTCTTTGCCTAAATGACATTTGTATCAGTTTTCTTGATGAAGACGCACGTTGAGTAGATCGATTATTTATAAATATTAATACAAAACTACAATCTAAAGTTGTTTTATTTTAATATAATGAGTTCGAAAAGATTTTTTACTATATTAGGGAAAAAACTTGTTATTTATATAAAACAAAAGCAGTGCTGTGAAGTTCTACGGAAACAAGAAAAGCAATGCTATGATATATTTATTTAAAACAAAAATTAGAATAAATATAACACTTACAATAAATTGTTGCATAACCCATCACAAACAAACGCGCTGAACACAAGAATATTTCAAGAATGACCAACTAAGATTGACTTGACTTCTATTTCTAAGACGCTTCTTATATAATATTGGGAGACTCGCAAGCTAAAAAAAACTCATACGTTCTCTCCAAAATAGAAATTGTGTAACCACAACAAAAATAAAAAAAAATATAAAAAATATAAAATAAAAATTATATAATAATATGTCTTGAAATTTGGTATATATAGGGATATTCAATTATACAAAGTTGAAGTAAAATATTGGCAATAAGATGCCATTTCCTGTTTCAACCGGAAGTTCACTGTAACTTCCCAATTTTAAATGGAATACCCCATTTTCTTATTTTATCATTGAATTTAGATCAACTGCTTTTGACGTATTTCAGCTTTTTAGATTTTTTTTTGTTTGAAATCGATAACATCATTTTCAGAGTCCGTATCTCAAAAATGTAATCAAATATTTGCAATTTGTAAACGGGGACTCTTACTAATTACGCTTTGGGCTACCTTTTAATAAAAAAATTAAAACTATTTAAAAAACTATGCCTAGAATATTGCTGTAAATTTAAAGTTTAAAAAAACATAAAAATCTCATATTTTTTTCAAATAAAAAGCTCCATTTTTACTATTGTAATGAAGTTTACGTAAAAAAAATAAGTGTTAGTTTGTGTAACATGCCTGACGTTAAAAATTGGCAAAATATCAAACGTGAAATACACTGTAAATAATTTACGTAATTTTTTATGAAAAAAATTAATATTACGTAAATTATCATGGTTGTTATTTTTGCTGTTAAAACCTAAGTAAAATTACATAAATTTAAGATATTTTTACAGTTAACAGTGATGGAATAAACAATAGGTAGTTGCCTAGGACCCCCGACTGATAGGGTTTCGGACAAATTGAAAAAAATGATCTTTTTGATAAAAGTAATTAAACAAAGTTAGACATTTTATTTTTGCAATCAAATAAAATTTTACTAATTTTCGAGACATTGGGCCCATAAATACAAGTATCAAATTCAGTAAATATAGAAAATCACTAAAGCGAAAAGTAAATAACATTTTGAATCGTGCAAATTTTAATTATTGAACAAAAACTCGTTATTTGTTTATAAATTTTCAAAAAATTGAAGCATTTATAAAAGTCTATCTGTTAATAAAATATTTTTTTTAATATGTTGCTGGCCGTTAGTGAACGCATTAATATGTTAATAAAAACAGGGCCATGCAATCAATTAAAACTCTGATTAACAATTAATCATAATTGAGAACGATTTTTTTAATATCTGTTTAAACCGGTAGTTTTGTTGTTTAGTTATATAAAAATAAGATGTAAATAAAATTATCAATATTTATTATTCAGAAAATTACAATTAGATTCTAAAATATTCTTTCGTTAATTTCGAAATAAAGTTCTAAATTTTATCAAACTTCTTTAAAATCGTGTATGGTCGATTTAAGTAAAGACATATCGAAGTATCTCGAAAAATAAGCATTGTACAAACAAAATTTCAAATAAAAAGTTTATATTTCGACAGGGAGGCATTCACTCGTGTTACAATTAACCCCCCTCTCCCCCTACTCCCTTTTGAAAGGGTTACAATTTGAAATGGGAAGCTCCCATTTTTTTATTATTATTAATTTAAATAATATAAATATTTGAGCATAAAATTCTACATTTAAATTAATTTTATCTGCGGTAGAAAGAAAAAACTATTGATGCAGAAAAATAAAAATAATTTTTATCGTTTTTATATGTCAAAATTTATATAGATATTTAGGTACTCGCATTATTAAATAAATATCTTGAATGCAAATAAAATATCGTCTCTTTTTGCAAAAAACATTTGTAGTTCTGAATAAAAATAATTAATAAAACGAAACATAGAAAAAAATCTTTTAGAACTCATTATATTAAAATAGGCTTTCGGTTTTAATTCTGTTAAATTTTTAATTAAAATTCATCCTTTTTCAATATGTCAAAATATCAGTTAATGTTCGCTAAAATATTTACAAAAATATCGATAAACCGAATCAATTAACCGGTTTTTTTTACCGGTTTCATGCCCTTATTGAAAACTAGAACAAAGCAATTTATAATTAACAAAAAGAATCCTTACCTTTGAAGTGTTTTCAGTTGCTTGTCCGATATACGTTGTATACGTACGGAACATTTTGAAAATAGCTTTTGCATAAATTGATGTATACGGCCTTTTGCTATCCGGGATACCTGCAAACAAAATAAATAATTGTACAAAATGTATATGGCTAATCACGTAACGTTTGGCTGCAGTTAAGTTTACGACACCAAAATTTTACGTCACATGTTACATTAAAATAAGGGGTGTATATAAATAAACATTTAAATATGTCAATGAACGCCAGATAATAGAAATTGCAATTTAGGCTATTTGCACGTCAGATTGTGCGAATTAACGCCCGATGTAATAAATACACGTGAAACAAAGAAAATGTCAGAATCCTATTAAGTAAAATAATAATCCTATTGCAATAGAAAGAAAATAGAGTCCCGACTCTGACGGACTTCTAGACTTACATACTCAAAGAAATAGAGATTCGTATTTAAAACTCTGAAAATCTCTAAAAAATTCTTACAGTTCCAATTCTGACAGTTGTTCAGTTTTTTTAGAGGTTCTCAGAGACTTTTTTGAGATTTTCAGAGCGTAGGCACGAATACTACCGCGCGTTGTAGTTTTAAACTTTTTCTTATATTATGCACCGTAAGTTTGAATCGGTAATTTGGCGCTAAAAGTGATGCTTCGCAATTAATCGCATTTTGCTAATCCGGATTGATGCTTTTGCATGAACGACGGCGAGAAAGATACACGTATAGAAATCATGCAGACCAAAGTTTCACCGAAACGTTTCTCAAAATGTTCCTAAAAGTTCAATAAATAAATAAACATATATATATATATATATATATATATATATATATATATATATATATATATGTTTATTTATTTATTGAACTTCTATTTATAATATATTAATTTATATATATATATATATATTCTTTGATATATATATATATTGTGACAATTTGACATTGTCACTGGTTTGAAAATTAAAATAATTCCGCTTACGAACGATTACATCGGCCTAACCTCAATATGGAACTGATAAATATCGCAATTATTATATCCGTATTACTTTTATATTATTTCGGTGTCTTTAATAGTTGAATCGAGCAGATTTATGATTTCAATGTCATTAATTTAGAACTTATAAATATTTTGACAACTGTCATTGAGATTCCTGTGAACCACAAGAGATGGCGTTACTGACATATTGTTGAATATTTTACGTCAGCGAATTAAATTGTGTTTTCTAAATTCAGTAACTGTTTTAGAATATTTAATTATTATATCAACGAACAATATTATTAGTAGCATCGAAATAAGCGAAATAAAATTTGTTAGAATTCGTCACGTCCGCCTCAAACCTGTATGGTGGGGAGATACCATAAATATATGCGCCTAGCTTGGTAGCGGGTCTCTTCCTCTTCCAGCTCTGACGTTCAACCTTCGTCGACAGACTCTCTCTCGTTGAGAGCGTACTCTCCTGAACCGACATTTCTGTTCATGTTACCGGTACTGAAATTGTTTTCAATGCAAACGTGAAAATTTATTGTGTGAATATTTGGAATATTCAAGTTTTAGTAATTATAACGTTAGAAAATTTATGATTCCGGTGGGAATATTTTATTTTATCGGTTGGAGAGCATATTTTATTTGAACGCTGGTAATTGCGTTGTAAAGTCGTCCTCGTGGTTGATGACGATTGGAACTTGGCATAGCTGAATAAACGTAGGTAAGCGATAAAGAATCTAAATCTAGATCAAATTGTTTTCCTTTTGATTCATTTTTAAATTCACGTGACCTTGATCAATGACTTACGATTTATTCAGTCATGTTGTTCGAATCTGTCTAGTTTATTGTGTCATTAGTCGATGGATTAATGAACAATTATTTTAAATTCATTTGATAGATTTTTGATGAGAAAATAATTTGTAGTTCGAATTATTTTATAGAAGAAATTTTCTAATGCTTTGATTTATAATTGATTAAGATTTTAAATTCGTTTTTTATGAGAAAATTTTCTAAGATTTTGATTTATAGTCAATTGTTTTGAAAACAATTTCACGACTGTCCCGATCCTGTATTATAGTTTATGTGTTATGTTGTCGATTATTCCAAGTGCAATCCTATCATGGTAACTTGCATGTTGTAATTGTGACGTCATTGGGCTGCTGTTGATGATTTGGTGAACCTGTGTGCGTGAGTTGATTGAAGCATAGCGTCATTATTCTGCGTGCGTAATTCGGCTAGGATTAAGGTCCATTTTGATGGTCGGCCGTCTTCGTAAAGATTATTTTTTGTGATATTGTGGATAACGTTCTATTATGTTTGAGGCACGGAGCCTGTTTTATTAGTTTTGAGTTTGGAACGTACCACAGCTTTCTTTCGGAGACATTGCTCGCGTAGTTTCGACTTGTAGTCGCGACCATAGCAACGAAAGACTTTCGCCGCACATGCCATCAGCAAAGCAAAGCCAACTGTTTTTTTGTAAAGCCAATATGTTATTTTGTAATAATAATTTTATACCGAATTGTTAATTTATGATGAATCAGGACATGTAACTAGGTAAAGTTAACTTATTTTGTTTGGAATCGTGTGTAGTATATTTAGTTGCATACTGTCGAGTTTTCATTGCATTGCGCTATCGCATTCCGGATAGAATACGTTGAGTTCACTTAAGTCCTTTATCTGAGTCGTGTAACGATCTCTAATTTTGTACCATTCTGTTATATTGATGATTGTATGTTTGTATTTAATACCTCTGTTACTTCAAGTGTATCAACTTTTGTTTCAAGTTCGATTTGTTTGATTATATTACATTTGTTAGTTCGGATTATTCTGCTCTGCCCTCTTATGTTTAGGGACCAGTCTGTGCCTTTCAAAGACGTCTGAGTGGGATTCAGTCGTATTAGCAGCATCAGTCTATCTTGGAAGCCGAATTTTGGATCAGCTGCTGAATGAGATATACCATTATACAAATCGAGCACGAAGCAGTGACTGAACGATTTATGCTGAACGTACGAACGCCAACTGGGCATAATCAGATCTCGAGAGCGACCATTTTCTGGCAGTCTTCATCAACTACCAAACCGCTACTGCGTAATGCGTACTGTCGTCCCCTCAGCGTCTACGAAAGCTCAGAAGAAGATCTACTTTAGCTAGACCACCCGCTAACCAGCAGACGTCAAACAATCTGTCTAGATACACTATTACGAATGACATACATTTCTTTGTATTGAAAAAGAACACATAACTCTGTAGCGAATAAAATCATCAATATAAGATTATTACGTTTCACTCATCATCAGGTATATTTTTTTATTTAATTAAGATATTTCATTTCCGAAACAAATTCTCGAAAAGACGAAAACAATACCTATCCCGTTAAGTTCCTTTTTGAGATTTGTCAAAGCTTCTCAATTTTGCGTCAACATTCCGCTTTGACTGGCGCCCACCTAATTTACCAACATCACAAAATAAAGTTCCTACCAACCCCACCTACGACCCCGCTCTCCTCCAAACAACTGACGCCGTGCCCTTTATGGGTGACAGGTAGGATAAAAATCAGATGAATGAAACATACTTCAAAATTTGAACACTTTGATAAAATTTAATTAACAACATAAATTTTAAATTCATCTAAATTGTCACACATAATAAGTGTCACGCCAACGTGGGGCCTTGATTGATTTGTATCCGCACATAATAAGTGGCGCATCCAACGTGTGGGGCCTTTGTTTATATTGTGATTTGCTTTGCACAAAAAATTTTTTGTCTTCGAATAAATCCATTCCTTCCTTTCAATTTTCCGAGAATTTGAGTTCGAAAATTTTTATGGTTATTATAAGTTATTATCGTTCATATTGGCTATTTTGATATTATTTGTTTGATATCAGTATTTAATTTATTGTTTTGAATTATATTATTGTTGATATTGGCTATTTTAATATTATTTGTTTGCTATTCATTTATTTATTGAATATTTTGAATTATCTTGTGTTATTTATTATTTTGAATTATATTGTGTTATTTTGCTTACTAATTATACTTTGTAACATGGCGAACCTTCCGTATCGAATCGAGCACCTGTATGAGGACGAAATTGAACATGAGTTATCAATACGCAATGTCTCCGAATCCGGATCACTAAACAGCAAGCGAATCGTACTAGAAGGACTTCTACAGTTAGAGAAAGAACGAGTTCAGTCAATGATAAGGCCTGAATGCAGTCCTGTTCCTGTGAACGAATCCAGAGTATGTCAGTTAAAGTTGCATGAAGTATTGGGTATGCTAAAAATTTTGCCATTTCTTAATCCCGCTGAACGTAAGCTACATGATGAACTGTTGAATTCAAGAATTTTTTACTTGCAAGATCGCATTTGCTTATTATCATTAAACCATCAACAAGAACTCATCAAGTTGCTTTCGGTCACAAAAAATATGCACACGCAAATTCGTGAGTCAATTCGTGGCAATCCGTCTGCGAATCTGATTAATTTGAACTCAGAAGCTGACGCACCACCAGCTGGCTCATCGAACGAAACCTCTGTCTTGCGAAATACTTCGATCACTCCTTCCTATCTAGATCCTGGATTTTCGACTCTGTTAAATCGTATACAATTCGATTCGTCAACTATAAATCGCGAGAATGATAATTTAACTTCACGTAATCAACGCGATAATCCTGTTCCTGACGCTCGTGTACCATTACTAAATAATTCGTATCCTACTACGTCAACGCAAAATTTTATTCCGATTCCGAGTAACCATTTTGATTCAAGAACGCAAGTTAGTCGTTGGAATATTGTATTCGACGGTTTATCGGGTGTTAATCAATTTATTGAGCGAATTAGCGAAGCTGCGTATGCTTACGGTGTATCGGATGAAACTTTATTTAGACAAGCTTCTTCGTTATTCACGAAAGATGCTTTGATCTGGCTCCGTATGGTGCGCCCAAGTGTCAAAACTTGGTCTGAATTAGTTGGCCGACTAAAGGAAACCTTCCTGCCGTCAAATTTCGAACTAGCTTTAATGGATGAAATACGTCAAAGGACACAAGGTCCAACGGAACGTGTAGAAATTTACATTGCTATTATGGAAAATTTATTTTCTCGCTTGTCACTTCGACCAGACGAATCTTCGCGTGTTTCATTAATAATAAAAAATCTACAGCCACGGTTTCAACGTCTCTGCTCACTACAGTCACTTGATACTATTAGCGATTTAATTCGAACGTGTAAACGTATTGAAGATACTGAATTTAACGTAGCATCATTTAAAAATCCTCCGTCCCCTAACCATTCGTTATTAGAACCTGATATGGCTTATCGACGTCCGCCGCGCGTTCATGTTGCTGAAATTACTCCGCACAACACTTCGTTTCAAATGAAATGTTGGAACTGCGACGAAAACGGGCATTCTTTTAATTCGTGTACTAAACCACGTAAAATCTTCTGCTATAAATGCGGAATGAAAAATCAAACTGCTGGCAAATGCAAACGCTGCTGTGAAAGGCAGACAAAAAACGTACACGCCGTTTCGGTTTCGTCAGCTCCCGAAAACTCGGCAGATTAAGTGCTGATAGAAAAGAATGGACCGCTTGGTTAAATACGATCCATCGTTTTGTACAAACCCCTGAAATTGCACCTGTATTAATAAATCCCGGTTCCGATGATCGCCCTTTTATTACTGTTAATGCGTATAATAAGTCTATTACGGCATTGTTAGATTCTGGCGCGAATGTTTCTATTATTGGATATCGCGGCCTCTCCTTATTACGTGATTTAAAAATCAGCTTGTTACCAGTAGAACATGCTACTATTGTTACAGCAGACGGCAAAGCCCAAGCTTCACTTGGCACCGTTCATTTACCGATTACTGCTCAGTCGCAAACGCGAACGATCACTTTCGTTATTGTCCCGTCAATCCGTCATACGATGATTCTCGGAGTAAATTTTTGTAAATCATTTGGAATTTCTGTTAATTTTGCAACGAATTCGTGGACAGCTGCGCCTGAAGTTGCGTCTTGTATTGGCATTGCTAGTTCGGATGAATTATCGGATGTTCAAAGAAAATCACTCGATAGTTTAATCGCGGATTTTGAAAAGTTAGGTAAAGTAGGACTCGGAAAAACTCATTTAGTCGAACATATTATCGATACTGCTGATGCGCTTCCGATTAAGCAACGACAATATCCCCTGTCTGAAATCGTGCGTGGACATTTGAATAAAGAGTTAGATGAAATGTTAGAACTCGGTGTAATCCGTCCCTCATCATCCGCGTGGAGTTCACCCGTTCTGATGGTTAAGAAATCTGACGGAAGATATCGTTTTTGTTTTGATGGTCGAAAGGTAAATTCTGTTACGAAAAAAGATGCTTATCCTCTACCGCGTGTAGACTACATTCTTAATCAACTTCGCGGTGCGAAATATTTAACTTCGCTCGATTTAAAAAGTGCTTTTTGGCAAATTCCACTTTCCGCTTCATCTTGTGAAAAGACTGCTTTTTCAGTACCCGGTCGTGGTTTATTTGAATTTCAACGCATGCCGTTCGGTTTATGTAACGCTGGTCAGACATTGCAACGTCTGATGGACAGAATCATTGGTCCCGAGCTTGAACCAAAAGTTTTCGTTTATTTGGACGATTGTATTATTGCGACAAATTCATTCGAAGAACATTTAATTACGTTAAAAGAAGTTTCACATCGCTTTCAAAAAGCTGGTTTCACTGTAAATTTTGAAAAATGTAAATTTTGTAGACCCTCGCTGAACTACTTAGGTTTTGTAGTTGATAAATTTGGCTTACGTACAAATCCGGAAAAAGTATCCGCGATTGAACAGTTTCCGCGTCCGACGAATGTAACCGAAATCAAGCGATTTCTCGGCTTAGCCTCGTGGTACAGACGTTTCGTTCCGAGTTTCGCATCCCTTTCTGCTCCTATTTCTGATCTTACGAAGGGTAAGAAAAAGAAAATGGCTGTTGTATGGAACAGCTCGGCCGAAACCGCGTTCTGTAAGCTCAAAGAAGCACTCGTATCGTCACCAGTACTCGTTAGTCCGGATTATTCTGTTCCTATCCGCAAATTTCGGATGTATACCGATGCATCTAATTTTGGTCTAGGCGCTGTATTAACGCAGGAAGACGCAGACGGCTCTGAACATGCTATTTCTTATATTAGTCGCACGCTAAATAAAGCGGAACGTAATTATTCTGTTACGGAACGCGAATGTCTCGCTGTAGTTTTTGCTATCGATAAATTCCGACCTTACGTGGAAGGTTTACATTTTACAGTCATTACGGACCATTATTCGTTATTATGGTTAATGCGAATGTCAGAACCAACAGGTAAACTTGCTCGTTGGGCAGTAAAGTTACAACAATTTGATTTCGAGCTTATTCATCGTCCTGGTAAGACAAATGAACTACCAGACGCGTTATCTCGTGCGCCCTTAGAAGTCGCCGTTATTGAAAGTTATGCTGATACCACGGACAAATGGTATATTTCGTTACGGCAACGTATTACCGAACAACCTATTTCTTTTCCTGATTGGCGTGTTGAAAATAATATAATTTTCAAATTACGAAATCATTCCTATGAATTACCGGCTAATCTGTCACCGTGGAAAATTGTAGTTCCCCGTTGCGAGCGTAAAGCGATTATTGAGCAATGTCATAATGTGCCAACCGCCGCACATCTCGGTATTTTTAAAACAGCTGCGCGTATCGCTGAACGATATTATTGGCCGCATTTACACTCATCTGTCGCTCATTTTGTACAACGTTGTAAAACTTGTTTAGCTCAGAAAGTTGAACAACGTCCGCCTATCGGACGTATGGGCAAAGAAAAAAATATTTCATCGCCATGGCAAGCCATATCCATCGATTTGATGGGTCCCTTACCTGCCACTTCACATCCGAATCGGTATCAATATATTCTCGCCGTATCGGACTGGTTTTCAAAATTTCTGTTATTGTTTCCGTTACGTCAAGCTAATGCTCCGAAAATTTGTGAGATTCTCGAATCGGAAGTCTTTTTATTATTTGGAATTCCACAGATTGTTATGTGTGATAATGGCACACAATTTACGAGTAAAAATTTCGAAAATTTGATTAAAAAGTATGAAATTCCCAAGTTATGGTACAATGCGAAATTTCATCCGCAGGTAAATTTTGTAGAACGCTCGAACCGCGTTGTGAAACAAGCTATTCGGTCATTTTTGGATGATAACCATCGCGAGTGGGATAAAAATCTCACGTCTGTCGCTCAAGCGATTCGTACATCAGTGCATCAAGTCACTGGCTTCTCGCCGTCGTTTCTAACTTTCGGTCGACATGTACCCACATCCGGAAAATTTTATGGTAACGCTCCCAAGAATGTGTGTACTGATAGTCGTATTGCGTATGCCAATAGATTGGAATCCTTGGCAACCGTATTCAATACAGTGCAAGATCGTATTCATGCCGCGTACAATCGGAACGCGAAATATTACAATGCAAATCGTCGCCACTTAGAATTTTCTGTTGGAGATACTGTATGGAAACGAAACTATGTTCTGTCGTCGGGTATTCGGCATTTTGCGTCGAAATTAGCGCCACGCTTTATTGAATGTCGCGTCGTGAACAAATTATCCCCAATTACTTATCGCCTTGCTAACCTCCTGAATGAAGATCAGGGTATTTGGCACGTCAAAGACCTAAAGCCAGCTCCTGAAAGTTCTGAGGATGAAAACGAAAGCATAACATCTGACGATTCTGTAAATTCGGAGTAAATTTGTTATAAAGCAATTAGTTAGTAATCTTTGAAATTTTTATCGTTATTCCTTTTTTATTAGTAAATTTTATTGAATGTTACGGTTCATGTTAAAGTATGAGTATAATTTTTTATGAGATAAAAAATTCTTTTGCAAGGGGGGCTGTGTGACAATTTGACATTGTCACTGGTTTGAAAATTAAAATAATTCCGCTTACGAACGATTACATCGGCCTAACCTCAATATGGAACTGATAAATATCGCAATTATTATATCCGTATTACTTTTATATTATTTCGGTGTCTTTAATAGTTGAATCGAGCAGATTTATGATTTCAATGTCATTAATTTAGAACTTATAAATATTTTGACAACTGTCATTGAGATTCCTGTGAACCACAAGAGATGGCGTTACTGACATATTGTTGAATATTTTACGTCAGCGAATTAAATTGTGTTTTCTAAATTCAGTAACTGTTTTAGAATATTTAATTATTATATCAACGAACAATATTATTAGTAGCATCGAAATAAGCGAAATAAAATTTGTTAGAATTCGTCACGTCCGCCTCAAACCTGTATGGTGGGGAGATACCATAAATATATGCGCCTAGCTTGGTAGCGGGTCTCTTCCTCTTCCAGCTCTGACGTTCAACCTTCGTCGACAGACTCTCTCTCGTTGAGAGCGTACTCTCCTGAACCGACATTTCTGTTCATGTTACCGGTACTGAAATTGTTTTCAATGCAAACGTGAAAATTTATTGTGTGAATATTTGGAATATTCAAGTTTTAGTAATTATAACGTTAGAAAATTTATGATTCCGGTGGGAATATTTTATTTTATCGGTTGGAGAGCATATTTTATTTGAACGCTGGTAATTGCGTTGTAAAGTCGTCCTCGTGGTTGATGACGATTGGAACTTGGCATAGCTGAATAAACGTAGGTAAGCGATAAAGAATCTAAATCTAGATCAAATTGTTTTCCTTTTGATTCATTTTTAAATTCACGTGACCTTGATCAATGACTTACGATTTATTCAGTCATGTTGTTCGAATCTGTCTAGTTTATTGTGTCATTAGTCGATGGATTAATGAACAATTATTTTAAATTCATTTGATAGATTTTTGATGAGAAAATAATTTGTAGTTCGAATTATTTTATAGAAGAAATTTTCTAATGCTTTGATTTATAATTGATTAAGATTTTAAATTCGTTTTTTATGAGAAAATTTTCTAAGATTTTGATTTATAGTCAATTGTTTTGAAAACAGTTTCACGACTGTCCCGATCCTGTATTATAGTTTATGTGTTATGTTGTCGATTATTCCAAGTGCAATCCTATCATGGTAACTTGCATGTTGTAATTGTGACGTCATTGGGCTGCTGTTGATGATTTGGTGAACCTGTGTGCGTGAGTTGATTGAAGCATAGCGTCATTATTCTGCGTGCGTAATTCGGCTAGGATTAAGGTCCATTTTGATGGTCGGCCGTCTTCGTAAAGATTATTTTTTGTGATATTGTGGATAACGTTCTATTATGTTTGAGGCACGGAGCCTGTTTTATTAGTTTTGAGTTTGGAACGTACCACAGCTTTCTTTCGGAGACATTGCTCGCGTAGTTTCGACTTGTAGTCGCGACCATAGCAACGAAAGACTTTCGCCGCACATGCCATCAGCAAAGCAAAGCCAACTGTTTTTTTGTAAAGCCAATATGTTATTTTGTAATAATAATTTTATACCGAATTGTTAATTTATGATGAATCAGGACATGTAACTAGGTAAAGTTAACTTATTTTGTTTGGAATCGTGTGTAGTATATTTAGTTGCATACTGTCGAGTTTTCATTGCATTGCGCTATCGCATTCCGGATAGAATACGTTGAGTTCACTTAAGTCCTTTATCTGAGTCGTGTAACGATCTCTAATTTTGTACCATTCTGTTATATTGATGATTGTATGTTTGTATTTAATACCTCTGTTACTTCAAGTGTATCAACTTTTGTTTCAAGTTCGATTTGTTTGATTATATTACATTTGTTAGTTCGGATTATTCTGCTCTGCCCTCTTATGTTTAGGGACCAGTCTGTGCCTTTCAAAGACGTCTGAGTGGGATTCAGTCGTATTAGCAGCATCAGTCTATCTTGGAAGCCGAATTTTGGATCAGCTGCTGAATGAGATATACCATTATACAAATCGAGCACGAAGCAGTGACTGAACGATTTATGCTGAACGTACGAACGCCAACTGGGCATAATCAGATCTCGAGAGCGACCATTTTCTGGCAGTCTTCATCAACTACCAAACCGCTACTGCGTAATGCGTACTGTCGTCCCCTCAGCGTCTACGAAAGCTCAGAAGAAGATCTACTTTAGCTAGACCACCCGCTAACCAGCAGACGTCAAACAATCTGTCTAGATACACTATTACGAATGACATACATTTCTTTGTATTGAAAAAGAACACATAACTCTGTAGCGAATAAAATCATCAATATAAGATTATTACGTTTCACTCATCATCAGGTATATTTTTTTATTTAATTAAGATATTTCATTTCCGAAACAAATTCTCGAAAAGACGAAAACAATACCTATCCCGTTAAGTTCCTTTTTGAGATTTGTCAAAGCTTCTCAATTTTGCGTCAACATTCCGCTTTGACTGGCGCCCACCTAATTTACCAACATCACAAAATAAAGTTCCTACCAACCCCACCTACGACCCCGCTCTCCTCCAAACAACTGACGCCGTGCCCTTTATGGGTGACAGGTAGGATAAAAATCAGATGAATGAAACATACTTCAAAATTTGAACACTTTGATAAAATTTAATTAACAACATAAATTTTAAATTCATCTAAATTGTCACAATATATATATATATATATATATATATATATATATATATATATATATATATATATTGTAACGACACCTCGGCTTCGGTGACGTTATTTTAGTTCTCCTTTTTATTTCCGGATATCGGGCGCCAATCTCGTACTTCCTGCAACCTGTAATACGGGAAAAAGGGAACGGATTGCAGATAGCTCAGTCGCGTTTGTCCGGGGTTCATACACACGTTTAATGGAAGATACACAATTGTATATGTAATTAAACGAACACAGTTTGAAATACTAACAACACAAATTTTATTTTAAAAAATTATCTCAAAAGAAATTATTAAATTATAAATTATAAATTAATCTAATTACAACAGTAACAATTAAGAAATTTCCAATAACAAAGATTTAATAAACAGTTCCGTGCTGACCGACTGATATATTTTTTTTTTAAGCCAAAAATATAAATCAACACCGTTCTATCTGTCCACGAAACTAGATCCAATCTGACTGTCCGAAAAATTAAATTTTATACTGACTGCTGAATTTTCCTAAGTCCGAAAAATTAATTCAAAAATTTTCTAAGTTCCAAAAAAAAATTTAAAACTGACGACCGAATTCTCTAAGTCCGTAAAATCGTAAATCTGGGGCCGAGAATCAGCCAACGGGTGAGTTCGTTCAGAAGCTAAACGAACTCTCCTTCCCCTGGGTCCGGACGCCGGTCGACCAAGAGAAGGTTGTTCAGTCTCGACGCGAGACCGAATGTCTTTTTAAGCTACGAATCTTCCCTTTTATAGGCGACAATTCGTTAAAACTAGTTATAACCGCTTGCAGCGCGCTGTCTCACTCGTATTGCGAGAGAGCGCGTCAGTTCTTCTTAATATTGTTAAAAACAAAACTCGGCCGGTCGTAACTATACGCGCAGGCAGATGTCTCTACTCATACCGTACGGAGAAAAAAAAAATATTTACTAACAGCTGGCCTTCGCACAAAAACATTAAAAACATCGGACATGACTGAACATCGCCATGAGATAATTTCGTTCTTTTTGTTATATTATAACAAAATAATTCAAATTTTAATTTATCGAAGAACGTTTAATTGACGAACTTAAAATATGGAAAAATGAAATTTTGACCGTTATTATCCCATAGTGAGTTTTACAATTTTGTACAATTATACAACCCAGATTGCATGCTAATCTAAATAAACTTAATTATATGTGTCGTACGCGAAGCGTATCGTCACAATATATATATATATATATATATATATATATAATAATTTTTTTATTTGATATAAGAAAACTTATACAAAGGGTTGACAAAAGTATAAATATACACATAATACATATAAATAGAGGGCAACAAAGAAATAATAATTAATTTACATATCTAAGAAAAAAGCTCGAAGTTTTAATGCATTACAAACAAAATAAAATATTTTATAAATTTTCTCTTTGGTAAAATCTGCAAATAGAACTTTGTTATAATCTTCCGAGGCATGTCCGACCAAATATGGAAATAAGAATTCTTTTGTTGTTTTTTGTTAGCCTTTTTACAGTTCTTTTTTCTTTTTTATTGTATGACGCGTTTCGATTTTGCGATCATTATCAAATACGCTGGTCCGTCCGTTATCATGTCAATTTATATCTTCTAGTTTTTGGTGGGGGTATAGATTGGCTGGAATATTGTGTTGGATTGGCTGTTGATTTGTGTGTTCATAATCGGATTTTTTCTTTTTTCTTTTTGTATTTCTAAATTTTCTATTATGTATAATTTGTTACTTTTTTTATTTATTTTTACTACTTCTAAAATTTCTTCTATTGGTCCTGTGGCGTGTTGATTATCTATTAAATGGTTTGCGTATTGTGAATCTGTTTTGTAAATTTTGAAAGAATGTATGTGCTCTTTGTATCTGTTTATGAATCTTCTGCCTGTCTGTCCTATGTAAGTTGATTTGCAAGTTTTACATTTTAATCTGTATACCCCACTTTTGTTGAATTCATTTTCTGTCTCTATGTTGTGGTTTGTTAGGTTTTTAATTGTGTTTGTTGTTTTAAATGCTATGTTTATGTCGTGTTTTTTGAATATTTTTGTTATGTTGTATATGTATTTGTTGTTGTACGTGAATGTTGCCCATTTCTTGTTTTCTCTTTTATTTTCTCTGCTGTTTTTCTTTTTTTCATTTTTTATTTGATTACGTAGTTTGTTGATTGTGTCTGTTGTGTATCCATTGTTGTTTGCTATTTGTATGATGTTGTTGTGTTCTTTTCTGTAGTTTGTTTGATTTAGCGGTATTGCTTCTAGTCTATTTAACATACTTCTGAATGCTGCCATTTTGTGTTGTTTGGGGTGTTGAGATTGTGCATGTATGATTGTGTTTGTTGTCGTATTTTTTCTGTACATGCTGTAGTTTAGTTTATTGTTGCATTTTATTATTGTTATATCTAAGAAATTTATTTGATTATTTTGCTTGAGTTCCATTGTGAATTTTAGATTGTTGCTTATTTTATTGAGGTGTTGTAGAATATCTTCGGGTTTTTGATGGTCGATTATGCACAATATGTCATCAACATATCTGATCCATTTAATTATTTTGTATTTTGTTTTCGTTTTTTCTATGAATTTATTTTCTATGTGTTGTAAGTATATTTCTGATAATAACCAGATAATGGGCTCCCCATGGCTAATCCTTCAGTTTGTTTGTAATTTGATCTTTAAGTTTCCGATGATAGTGTATTTGGAGTCAAAAGTCTTTTTAGTTTGAAGACATGATATCGACTTACAGAACGGGTCTCTGTGTTAATGAAATCGTAACGGACTCTATGTACGTGCTTATAATAATCAAAACATTTTAAACATGGAAAAATACTGCTTAATATTCAGCAAAACTTGAGAATAAGGACAGGAAACCTTATAGTCGTATAAAATTACATCTACAAAAATTATAAAAATGTTATGTATGCATAAATAAGTTAACTAATCATTTATTTAAATATAACTTTATAGCAAATTTATAATTTAAAATATTTAATTTATAAGCGTTGTTTACAATATAACTACAGTGGAACCTCGCTAAATGAGTAATTCGCATAACGAGTAAAATATATTATAAAAAAATGACTCGCTTAACGAGCAACATTTCAAATAACGAGTGACGTGGATATGGGAATCCCCGAATTGTGCGATGGAAATTTCCGTGCCATTGCTACATCAGTCTGTGTTTAGAACTCGTTGCGCCAGCGTAGCGTTGTGTGTGATCACAAATTTTTCCAAACTTTTGTTCAAACATTATTTGTGATTTTTTGTGCAAAGTATAATAACCCTTGTAAAAATGCCCCCGAAGAAAATGAAATGGTTTATTCCGTGATAGAAGAAAAGATGAAGATGAATCACGCTTCTTAACAATTTTCTCTGAATAAACGTTACACATAACGTTTTTTAGAGTATTTTTTTTAATTTCATTTTTCGAGTATTTTTTCAGCATGGATTATTTTACATTAATTTATATAGTAAAAATTGTTTTGCTTAACGAGTGTTTCGCGTTACGAGTAAGAGTCCGGAACAAATTATGCTCGTTGTGCGAGGGTCTACTGTATTTTAAAAGATTTTTATACAATTATTTACTATTTCGTTTAGATACAGTGTTTAAGTAAAACTAAATCTTAATTAACATCTATTTATCGGACGTCCATTAACTCAAAAGAGGCGAACCATTTTAATCTTCTACTAGTATATTGACCCCAAAAGTTTTTTCTGATTACATGCACGTTGGTTTGAAAATTTCTGAAATATTGTAAAGTATGTTTTTTTCGATATATCTTAACACTCTAATGTAATGAACTCGTTGATATTTTTCCAAAATAAAAAATTATCTGATTAAAATATATAGGATATAGCAGCACCCGTACGAAATTCGGGAAATCAAAAAGAATTCAAAAAAAAATTTTTAAGAGACGTCTCACTTTAATTTTTTTACAGTGGATATCTACCCTCTTATAGAATATTTTCACCATATCTTTGATATAGCAGCACCCGTACGAATCTCGGGAAATCGAGAAAAATTCAAAGTTTGTAATATAACGTAATATAGAAAAAAATTAAAAAAAAAATATTTCTAAAAGGTGTCTCACTTTAATTTTTTTACAGTGAATATCTACCCTCCCATAAAACATATTCACCATATCGTTGATATAGGACCCGTACGAAACTTTGGAATTTTTGTTTTTTGAATTTTTTTGCCATTATCATACATTATAACTTTCAATTCATTTCGATTACTCGCGTTACCTGCGGGTGCTACTATATCAGTGACATGGTGAAAATGTTCTATAAGAGGGTAGATATCTACTATAAAAAAATTAAAATGAGACACCTCTAAAAAATATTTTTTTGAATTCAATTTCAACAAAATATTTTGTGAATGAAAGTGTCAAAAAAAATAAACCAACATAGATAAACATCTGTTTATCTGTAGGATCTGTTAGTAAAGTAAAATCACTAGTTTTAATCTTTTTTGAAGATTTTTTGCTGTTTTACAATACACAAAATTTTAGTAATATTTTGTTCAGTTACAACTTACAACGGCTACACGTGGAAAAATATATTGAAAATTTATTTTAGGGTAATATGTTGGTACTTGTTAAAAGGTTTATCTTGATAAAAACAAGACATATATAACAATATTTTTTAGAAAATTGTCTCAATATAGCATTATTTAATAAAATATCTAAAAGTATTTTAGTATATGTTTTTAAAGAAAAAGTTTAATCTAAAGAAAACGACAATTAATGATAAAATTTGATATAAAATTTAAAAAATTAAATGTTTTATATTTTATATACCGGAAATACTATATATTATTATTATATATTTTGTTTGTATCAAAATAAACCATTTAACAATTACCATGAATTACCTTGAAAAATATTTAATAAATTTATTGATAATATTTTTTTATATATGGAGCCATTGCAGATAAACAAAATAATATTAATAAAATTATATATAATGTATTATGTGGATGAAACTAGAGTTGCTTTTCTGGATATAAATGTTTGGAGAAAACTAATTTGGGAATTGTAAAAAAAGTTTGTGCCACACCCTTTTGGGTAAATGGCATGATGTATGATGTATTTATGTGTATACTTAAAAAAATATCTTGAAAAATTTATCACCCCCCGTTGTTGTAATAGCTAACACATGTGCATTTTCTTGACTACTTCCTTTTGCCTTTTCGTTGATAACAATTGAACATAGAATTGTGCAAATATCATCCCTATAGTTAAAAGGGATAAAACCGATATTAGTTTGGTCTTATAATATGTAATTTGTTTTTAAATTGGTGTTACAATTTGCTCTTTAATTATGATCGCACATTCTTTGTTGACCTATTGCGTTTTTATAATGTTATTAATTTATCATTAGAAATTTTTGAAAATAAATTTTCCATATTTAAGTTTTATAAAATTTAAAAAAAAATAACAATTTATATTAATATTGGCATTAATACAAAATATCCTGAATGGCTAAATTATGAAAATATTTGTACACTGCACAGAAACTTTATTATCGATTTTTTAATAAATATAAAAATTAAATTAATATTAACACTAGAATTCAAATTTTGTTTATTACTATTTATTGCTACAAACTAAAAAGCTTAAAAATCTGCAACATAAGTAAAATATTTATTTCAATATCAATATATTTGTAATCTAATAATAAATTCTAAATTCACATTAAAATTTTGTTGTGGTACTTATTAGAAAATTTTAATATAATATTTTTTATTAACATATTATGTATAAAAATATATGATGACTATTATATACATTATACAATTCATTATTTAATTCATATTATCTATTAAAAATATTAAAATACTTATTTTATTTTATCAATAATTAACAGCAAGAACATTAATTTTAAAAAACATTAAGTAATATTTTTATTAAAAATAAAAAAAAAATTTAAATGTACAAAACAAGAGACAAAATTTAGAATACGAATTCACACAAGGAATTTTTTTTTCTAAGGAAAAAAAGGTCATGACTTCTTAGAAACTCTTAAATTTCAACTTGTCCTTAAGTTTCTGGTTTAAAACTACAGTAAGGTTTGTATTTCTGCTATTTTATCTACTAAACACATGTCTCGCTAGCCATCAACTAATGCTGCCTTTGCCCCTCACATTCCCTAGTCAATAAATATTTGTATACCACTTTTTGTATATCCGCTGGACCTCTACCTATATTATATTCTATTCGGTATTTATAAGCCAAGTAAGAAATAACAAGAGTAAAGCCACGTTTAATCACAGCATCACGATGACATATAACAAATTATCAGTAAAAATAAAAAATTCAACAAACACAAGAGAATTCAAAAAAAAGCTAATTTTGTACATGACACAATGAAACAATAAGTTAAAGTATATTTCAAGTAGTGATAGTACAATAATTATAGTTAAATAAAATGCAAATTTAAAAATTGAAAAATACGTAAATGATACTCTTATACCAGTTATATAACAGTCCGAGTAACATTAGTTATACAATTTTTTTATAATAAATATATTGTAAACAAAATTGTAAAATGATATAATAAAATACATAAAAAAAATCACATTGTAAACAAAACCAAACTAAAAATTGTTGTCGCTTTCTTTGCTACAAAATCGAATTACTTATTTTACAAGTTCGTGGCTATATTTTACAAAGTTTGCAGAATACAGCACCAACAATCACAATACTTGTAAAAGTCGGCGTCTTCAAATAAAAGCAATATAATATTGTAAAAATTACACTGTTTATAACTCGTAAGGCTGCCAGTAAAACCCAAACATTCAACCTATTTTTAAATATGTATAGACGACAAAATTTTAGAAAAAATATAATACCGATTAAGATATAAGAATAGTTTTAAAAATAAAAAAGTGTTCGTTTTGTGTTTACAATAATTTAAAATTGTACTGTCCAGTAGCCCACCAAAAGTTTTCAACAAAATCAATGCAATTATATCATACGAAATCCGATATTTTTATTAGCAATTCTAAGTTGATTTACACGAATATTTTTGTATTGTAAAGTTATAGTTTGTATTGAATGATATTGTCCACAAAATTGGCGATGAAAATATTCTTATTAAGATAATAAATAGTAAACAATGAACATGCAAATAAATGCACGAGTACAACCTAAATAAAATTACAGATAATAAAAAACTTACCTTTTTGTAGAAAATATTCCGGCTATCTGTGTCGAGATTTAATATATACTTTAGCATCACAAGATTTTCATACTTTATCGACATTTTATTTTAAAGATAAATTTAAACACTTTATAAACACAATTTATCACGTTTCTCGAACCAAGGTTCCCAACATACTGACATACTGCTACTGATTTTGTACAGCACAGTTGCATTGTTGCGTATCTGGGCTGTAGTAACACATACGACTTTAGTCCGTATTTGTTTGTTAGATAAGGTTGAGATATATATATAAATAAAGTTGGGAATATTTTCATCCCCACTCTTTTAACAATGTATTTAAATAGTTGGTTATTTCCATAGGTCAATAATTATTTTCATAGGTCGATAAATATTTGTATAGATCAACAATTAACTTTATAGGTCAAAAATTAAAACCATAGATTAATTATTTAATACATAGGTAAACTATTATTTTCATAGGTACTATTCGGTAGATCATATGGTTTTTTTATAGGTCAAATATTTTTATCCTCTCTAGATATAATTACTCAACTGCGGTTAATTTTAACATAATTGTTTAAAACATACATAATAACAGAACTATTACAAACATTTTGTAATATGATATATTACCAAACAGGATGGAAAAGTACATATGTATGTAACATTATAGTTTTTCTTAGTAAATTCTCTTCTAGAAAATTTACAGAATTTACGTATGTATGTAATAATACAGTTTTTTTTAGTAAAGTTTTTTTAGAAAATTTACAGAGCTTCGGAAATTTGCTGTCAGGAATTTTCCATAAATAGGTAAAATTTGATTAGTTTCGTAATATTGTTGTTGGTAACATTACATACATTTCTAAATTTATCTATAAAAAATGTATTTTGAAATGAATGAATTACCTACACTTTAAATATTTTATTATTATTATTATTACACAAAATATGTATTAAATCTCATTATTTTGATGAATTATTACAGATATTTATATGCCAAACTGTAGTTTTACATGATTTAAAAAGTTATAACCAACAATATGTGATTCTACGTTAAGTATGTGATGCAATTTGCAGAAAGTAAGCATTTTACATACTTATTAAGATCATTTTTACTTACTTTATATAATTATTATTTGCCAAATAAACTTCCAATATTTTTAATATGTAACAATTGTACCTACGTAAAAAAAATTTGTCAATAGTTCATTAACCTTAGCACGTCGGTGCTTGCCATGTGCTTGCAATCTGCAGATCTGCAACCCCGCAATCCAAACTATGCAACCCATACGGGATAATATACGGGATTAAATCATATAATTACTTTATGTGATTATTATGAATTATGTACAAAATTACAGATTTTTGAGGTAGAAATATAGAATATTTATAGTAAAATAAAATTATGGATCAGATCGATCAAACGATCAAATCAATTGATTAATCTTTCTATCTGATCGATCATTTTTTGCAGCCCTATTTCTGTAAAATTCTATAGTATCAAAAAAATAAGTAATAACGTATCTATCAGTGCCATATATGTCACTATATTTAAATTTTTCAAAATGCAGTTTTGTAAATGCTAAAAGCATCGCTAAATAAAATTTTTATAATATAGCCCTCCATAAAGTTATTTATTTTATTATTTTATTATCTAAATGCCTAAACGTGACTTAAAAATGGTTGCACAGATTAAGGAATATTAACATTTAATCCCTTTCTCACTAAGCAATATATGCAACAGATTTTTCCCGTGTTCTGTGAAAATAACTGTAAAACATTGGTAGCTAGGGGCTAATAAAGCTTAATTATGCTATATTCTGGGCGTCAGTAACTTAATGCCATTATAAGTATAGTCTGCCTAAAACCTAAATAACAAAGTCCAATTCAAATTAAATTTTCTAGCTCCACGTATTCACTCTCGTCAAAATTTAATATTTTACAATAAGTTTAGCAGAACAAACACATTATTAAATTCTTCGGTATTTAAATGTGTGATAATTTTAATAGGGTTTGTCATGCTTGGATATTCATTATAATAATTTCCAAATTATTAAAAAATGCGTAATTGCAGAATTTAATATTGATTAAACTATATTATGAAATATTCTTCTTTATTAATATAAGTAAATATTATAGGTTATATGTACTTAATTTTAGTTTATTTTATTTTATAATTTTTTTTTCATTTGTTAAGCTACTGTTTCTATATTTGTTAGTATTAATTATTAAATGTATTTTTTGTATTTTTCCTGTAATTGGGTGTCTATACCTGTTGGAAAATAAACGTTTTATTATTATTTTGTCGATTTAAATTGTCGATGGAACAACTTTGTTTTAATATGTTATTTTTTTGCTAAACCGCGCAAAATATTATGCGCAGAACGCGTTGCAAAAATGGACAAGAACAATTTATAATAAATAAAAAAAATACTTGATTCCCAATTTTCTAATTTGATTCCAATATCTTTGTATGTATTACCATCAGGAAATTTTCGGTTAGATTCAGAGATTTCGAAACAAGAAACTATTGTTGCAAAAATAACGACAAGTACAATACGAAACATTTTTCTTCCCAATGCAAACATATAAGAATATTTATTAAATATATATAAAACGTGGTTATGTTTTATTTAGAAAAAAATTACGGGCCAGTTGCATAAAAATGGTTTAATACATAATTTTAACTTGTCAACGACAACAATGACACGCTTTGAAAACAGTTGTCGAATTGCGTAAAGTTAATCAATTTTATACAACTATCCTAAAATCTTTTCTAAATATTTTTATTTTGTAATTATTATTACTTTATTGATGACGCTGTAATGCCAATAATGTTTTCCACTAACTGAGAAATGTTTTTGCAAATAACATGATATGGTACCTGATTTTTTTTGCTTATCAAGTAAAAGACAAAAAGCAATTGTGTGAATTTCAGTTACGGTATAATTTATAATAAAAATAAATAATAGAAAAATAAAAATTAAACCGAAAAACAAATTAAACAAGATTAGAAGTATATGGGTAAACCCATATATATACTACTTTGACATTTCTCGGAAAGTTGGCAACACTGTATTTTAATAATATTATAATTTATGTGGGCACTAGGAGATACTTTTCTGAAAATTTGATCAAAATCGAATAAATAATGTAGCCACAATGAATTTTTAAAAAATTTTGTGATTTTTTTTCTCGATAAGTTGGCAACACTATATTTTGTTAAAATTGCATAATTTATTTAGGCACTAGAAAAAACTTTTATAAAAATTTGATTAAAATCGGTTAAATGAAATGGTCAAAATAAATTTTTAAAAATTTTACTAATTTTTTTCTCGGAAAGTTGGCAACACTGTATTTTGTTAAAATTACATAAATTATATGAATACTAGGAGAATCTTTTAGAAAATTTGAGTAAAATCGGTTGAATAACATGGCCATAATAAAATTTTTAAAATTTTAGTAATTTTTTTCTCGGAAAGTTGGCAACACTGAACATTAATAAAATTACGTAATTAATGGGAGCATTAGGGAAATCTTTTCTGAAAATTTGATCAAAATCGGATAAATAACGTAGCCAATATGAATTTTTAAAAATTTTAGTAATTTTTTTCTCGGAAAGTTGGCATCACTGGAAACAACCAAAACCACATGACTATCTTGGGCACTAGACAAATTTATCCTAAAAATTTCATTAAAATCGATTGAACCGTCTAGGAGGAGTTGCGGCCACAAAATTTTGACTTACGACCGAGCGAGCGAGTGAGCGAGCGAGCTGACGACGCACATCCATACACCTACATAATCTAAGTTCAGATTCGTTATCTAGAGGCTATATGAAGGATTTCTATACAATTTTTTGTTTTTTGAAAATGTTACAGACACCGTACCAAACGCTATAATACTTTTTCCTTGCAGTCAAAGTAGTAAAAAACAACACAAAATATAAATATTATTGTTTGTATATAAATGCTCATTTTTACACTTTGACTGCAAGGAAAAAGTGGTATAGCGCTTGGCACGGTCTCTGTAACATTTTCAAAAAAAAAAATTGTATAGAAATTTTTTATATAGCCTCTAGATGACGAATCTGAACTTAGTTTATGTGGGTGTATGGATATGCGTCGTCAGCTTGCTCGGTTGTAAGTCAAAATTTTGTGGCCGTAACTACTCCTAGACGGTTCAACCGATTTTAATGAAGTTTTCAGGATAAATTTGCCTAGTTCCCAAGATGGTCATGTGGTTTTGTTTTTTTCCAGTGATGCCAACTTTCCGAGAAAAAAATTACTAAAATTTTTAAAAATTTATTGTGGCTACATTATTTATCCGATTTTGATCAAATATTCTGAAAAGATTTTACTAGTGCTCACATAAATTTCGTAATTTTAATAAAATACAGTGTTGCCAACTTTCCGAGAAAAAAATTACTAAAATTTTCAAAATTTTATTACGGCCATGTTGTATAACCGATTTTGTTCAAATTTTCACAAAAGATTCTTCTGGTATTCATAGAAATTAAATAATTTCAACAAAGTACAGTGTTGCCAACTTTCTGAGATAAAAATTGCTAAAATTTTTAAAAATTTATCATGACTACGTTATTTAACCAATTTTAATCAAATTTTCACTAATGATTCTCCTGGTGCCCGCATAAATTATCTAATTTTAACAAAATACAGTGTTGCCAATTTATCGCGAAAAAAATTATTAAAATTTAAAAAAATTCATTGTGGCTACATTATTTATCCCATTTTGATCAAATTTTCAGAAAAGTTTTTCCTAGTGCCCACATAAATAATAATTTTATTAAAATACGATGTTGCCAACTTTCCGAAAAAAAAATTTAATAATTTTCTAAAAAATTTTTATGCTCGCATTATTTATCCGATTTTAATAAAATTTTTACAGAAGATACCCTTAGCGCCTATAATATTATATATTAGCAAAATACAATGTTGCCAACTTTCGGTGAAAATTTTTTTATTCCTATTTCTTATTATTTATGTTATAATGTCAAAGTGGTCTATATATGGGTTTACCCATATACTTCTTATCTTGTTTATTCTGTATTTGAAAATAATTAAATTAATTGTGTGAATAATTCAAATTTTAGACATGGTTACATTTACTTTAAACATATGACCTTAAAATGAAAAATTTCATAAAAAAAACACGATTAGAAGCATATGGGTAAACCCATAAAGCCGTTTTATTTATATTATCTAACCTAGTAGTCATTTCTATTTTTTTCCCGATAAAGATGTACGTTCAGTTCGTCGAAATGTTGATTTATTAATCAATTATTGCAGAATTAAAACTTAAAGCCGTTTTATTCTAATTCTTATAATGAGTTCTGACAGATTTTTACTATATTAATGTTAATATACTTAAAGCTAAAGATGTAAAGAAATAATTGGCTGTAAGTAAATTATTTTATTAAAATGAAACAGCTTTAGGTACTAGTTCTGTATTAATATTTATTAATAATTGACGTTTCGATAAATAGAACACGCGTTTTTTATCTTTTTTCCATTCAGTTTGTCGAAATCTCGATTATTAATAAATTATTACAAAACTAAAAAAAATTTTAATTTTTCCCAATTTTACATACATACATACATACACTATCACGCAATGTACCCAAAAGGGTGTGGCACAAACTCTTTTTATCATCCCGAAATCAATCGCTTCCAAACATTCCTATCCGAACAAGCAACTTTTGCTTCATCCACATTTATAATATCTCTCATACATGCTCTTTTATTTCTACTACTTAAAAACTTTCGTTCACGCAAAACATTTTCAATCATACCACTCCAACTACTCATCGGACGTCCACGCAAACGTATACCATCAAAATCATTCAAATAAATATTTTTAATCAAACGTTCATTAGACATTTTTTTAAGTGAAATTACAAGATAAGTTGTATAATGCTCATATGCTTTTATTTGTCAATGTTTGAGCTACGTTTTCGTAGAGTTTTAGCCCGAAATAATTATATTAAAATATTAAAAAATGGCGGCGAAAAAAACAGTGCACGAAACAGACGAAACCAAAAATTAACGATTATGTATGACAGCTGAATGTAATGTATGTATTGATGGTGCACGTTTAGAGCAGGTAGATGAATTTGTGTATTTGGGTAGTTTGTTGTCTAGAGATGGCCGTTTTGATCGTGAAATTGAAAGAAGAGTAAATGCTGGTTGTAAGGTTTTGGGTGCTTTGGGAACTTTTGCTAGGAATGTAAATGTTTCCAAAAAAGCCCATTTGAGTATATACAATGCAGTTTTGGTGCCTACGTTGATGTATGGTAGTGAATGTTGGGTTTGGTTGCAAAAGCATAAACGGAAAATGACTGCTGTAGAAATGAGATTTTTACGTGGGGTATGTGGTGTAAATAGAAGAGATCGGGTACGAAATAGATTAGTGTATGATGAGTGTGAAATTGAAAAAAATGTTGTAGCAAAAGTTGGTGTTAATCAGTTAAGGTGGTTCGGACATGTTGAGCGAATGTCTAATGAACGTTTGGTTAAAAAGATTTATTTGAATGATTTTGTTGGTATACGTTTGCGTGTACGTCCGATGAGTAGTTGGAGTAGTATGATTGAGAGTGTTTTGCGTGAGCAAAAGTTTTGAAATAGTAGGAATAAAAAAGCATGTATGAGAGGAATTATGAATGTGGATAAAGCGAAAGTTGCTTGTTTGGATAGGAATGTTTGGAGGCGACTGATTTCAGGATGATGAAAAGAGTTTGTGCCACACCCTGTTGGGTACATGGCGTGATTGTGTATGTATGTGTATGTATGTATTAAAAAATATCTAAGAAATTATTTTACTAATATAAAATTCCTTTAAGTTAAAATTCTGTATAAATATTTATTTAAAACTGACGTTTCGACGAAACTCAACATTCGTCTAATATTAATGACATTTCAGAACATTTCTACATTTCATCATTTCAGAAACAAGGAAAAATAAATAAAATAAATAATTAAATAAAATTTGGCTTCCAGATATTTATCAGAAACTTTTAATATTTTGAACAAGTCTGTGAAATTTTATTGTAATTTTATAAAATTTTTCACAAGTTTATGATATTTTTCACAATGTTATTATACGTATTTTTTACAAAGCTCTGATATTGTTTACAAATTTTTGATATTGCTCAAAACGTTTTGGTGTTTGCTATTTATTTTATTACAATTTTTAGATATATATCAAAAAGTTATGACATTTTTCAAAAAGTTGTGATATTAAATGAAATGCTTAATAATAATTTTAATTTCTACCGTTCGCTTTTCTGTATTCATAAAAAAAAATTGAAATTTCTAAAATGCTTTTTAGAATTTTCAATAAATTTTCGTGCTAAATCAGTATGAGGTAAAGAAAAAGTTACAAAGCTATTGTGTAGCTAAATTTTTCTCTATTTTACTGAATTTTTTCAGATTTTTTTAGCAAATTTTGAAAAAAAAATTATTTTGAAAATAATTCCTTTTTGAGAAATTTTCGAAAATTTAATTTTTTTTTTATTAAACTATGCGATCTAGAATAATGTTTTTTTTTTTACTGAATTATAGTACTCATTATTTCGCATTTTTCCATATTATGCTTATTTTCCTACACCGCACAGTTTTTGAGAGAGAAAATAAAAATCATAAAAACATTCTAGCACTGAAATGGCACATGCTAGCAGATCAAAACTAAAACCAAATTATGGAACTTTTTTTGCTCTATCGAGAAGTATTCTAAATATATCTCTAAATTTTAGTTTAGAAAGAAATATTCTGCATATTATCGGTATCCCACGTTATTGCCCTATATTAATTTGGCAATCGAACACCCTGTATATATATTGTACATGTAACATTGTTTAAGGTTTTATTACTCAACAATATAATGAAGATTAGATTTACTAAATATTAATTAATTAATCAGTTACTTATTTTTTATGAAAATTATAATTATTGTAAAAATGCAAACAAAATACAACCTTATTACACGAGAATTGAAATAGATTTTTTGAATAAAAGTTTAATAAATTTTTATAAATTAAATATGTTTTATTTGAATATTTAATTTTTATATATATTTTAAAAAAATTTACGACATGTGTTTAAATTCTTTAAAAATTGCAAAAAAATACTTAAATTCTTCAAAAATGTCAATATTTAAAAATAAAAATAAAAATGTTAAAAATCTTTTAAAACAGATGAAAGCTTTTTAAAAAATAACAAAATCTTTCAAAAAATGTCAATATTTGAAAAAATTCAGCATAATTTGTTTATGTTTTTTTGAAAGTTATTAAAACTTTGTAAAATAATAACAAATATCTTTGTATATTATTCAGATATATATATTGCAATAATTGACTATTTCAATATGGAATGTTTTTATTATTTGCGTATTTATGAGAAATATAAACGGTATTTCATTGTCTGGATAATTTCGGTGATTTTCCAAACATATTCCAAAACTAAATACATCTTTTTCTACTTAACGAATAACGAAATATTTCACCTCCCGTTGAGAAGAAGGTATAAATGCATTTAATTAGAAGTTCTCTTGTTAGAAAAAAACGGTATTTTCAGTTGAGCGGCGGTGTTCAGCTACAAAATATAATGAATAAAAGCATTATATTGAATTTCCAATTCGTAGTATTCATTTCAAAATAGTATTCTAATGCAATTTGCTAATGACTTTTTAAATTGGAGGGGGCATTAGCTGTAGCGCTAGAGAGAAGCCATAAAATAACCATTTGTGCACAAAAGACTGTTAGCATTTGCCTATCAAGATGTTTTTACGATTAGATTCTTTGAAATTTATTTATTTATTTTCTAGTATATAAAAAAAATAGTTTTCTAACAAATCAATTCAAATTGCGCAATAACTGTTCGAAAAAGAGAAAATTATTTCAAATATATATATTAAATTATTTAATTTATGTAGATACTGAGGAGAATCATTATAATTTAATATAGATAATGTTAAAATTTTTGTAAATAATATTAAAAGTGTATGCGGGCAAACACATTATTCAAAAATATTTACATTTTATTTGTGATTCTTTCCAGCGTAAATATATATATATATATATATATATATATATATATAGCAAAAGTTGGTGTTAGTCAGTTAAGATGGTTCGGGCATGTTGAGCGAATGTCTAATGAACGTTTGGTTAAAAAGATTTATTTGAATGATTTTGATGGTATACGTTTGCGTGGACGTCCGATGAGTAGTTGGAGTGATATGATTGAGAGTGTTTTGCGTGAGCGAAAGTTTTCAAGTAGTAGGAATAGAAGAGCATGTATGAGAGAAATTATGAGTGTGGATGAAGCAAAAGTTGCTTGTTTGGATAGGAGTGTTTGGAGGCGACTGATTTCGGAATAATGAAAAGAGTTTGTGCCACACCCTTTTGGGTACATGGCGTGATTGTGTATGTATGTACTATTTCAATATATATAATATATGTATATATATATTTTTTTTAACTAAAGTGCTGTAAAACAAATTTCAATTAAATTGCTTGTTATTTATATATAAAAAAACGACAAAAATGGATAATGCTAAATAAAAAAATATCGATGATTATTACAATATATTGTAACCTAATATAATTTGAATAAGATTTTGTTTGTGGTTTTTCGCCAAAATATTGAATTGTGTTCAAACGAGATAAAAATAATGAACGAAATATCTCTAACACAATAATTTTAATTAGGCAAGGATTTTAGTTAGACAATAAATATATATTTTTAATTAAAATTATAAAAACGTTTTAATCAAATAAGTTCGTAATTATTTCCATAAATAAATATAAAATTAAAATTATTATAAAAACGAATTAAATATTTAATATTATTATTATTATTTATTTAATTTATTATTTTAATTAATTAATAATTATTAATATATTATTAAATTTTGCCATTTTACAAACAATCATCAAATTCAAGCGAAAAAACGAAATAAACACTCATTATATAATTTTTAATATAATGATACCGGAAATGTTCGGTGCTGCCACCAGTGGTGTTTATTATAATTAATTACAGTATAATTATATTTATATTATTGTACAAGTTACATAATAATCTTTCTATATAGTAATGAATTATTAATTTTACGATATTACAATATTAATCATAGTAAAAAATCTTTCAGAACATATTCTATTAAAATAAAATAGACTTAGGTTATAACTGTATTAATATTTGCGTGTATATTAATAATTGATGTTTCGACAAACTCAACGGCTGTTTTTATAAGGAAAAAAAAAACTGATAAAAATGATATTTAAAATAAATAAAGAAAAAAAAGTAAAAACACGGAAACAAGTTATTAAACATAACAAAATATAAATAACTAGAACATAATATTGTGTATATATTTTTAATTAATAAAGCAAAATTTTATTTAAATCATTGCCTTATACACTGATTGATGTTATTTTTTCTTTATAAATTTCTATTTTGTTTAAAAAAATTTTGTTATGCCTTTATTATTGCAAATATCATTTGTATCATTTCTTTTTGATATAAACGTAGATGCATTGAGTTTGTTGAAATGTCGATTATTAATAAATATTAATAGAGAACTATCAACCTAAAGCCGTTTTATTTTAAATAATTATTATATAATCAAAGATTATACGTTAATTGTATCTAACTAAATTATAGATAATATAGATATTCTAACAAAACTATACGCTTGACTAGTTTTAAAGATTATAGAATACTATACAGTATGTCTAAGATAAATGATTAAAACTGTTGAAATCCCTAAAAAAAGTCACTATTTTGGGTTAATTATACACAAAAGTTAATTCATAAAAAAAATTAAACAAATTAGATGGCTATAGGTAAGTAGGTTGAATTTAGATAAAATATTTGAAATAAATAAAAAAAACAAAATTAGAAGTATATGGGTAAACCCATATATAAACCACTTTGACATTTCTCGGAAAGTTTGCAACATAATATCTTTAATAAAATTATAATTTATGTGGGCACTAGAAAAAACTCTCCTAAAAATTTGATGAAAATCGAATAAATAATGTAGCCAATATGAATTTTTAAAAATTTTAGTAATTTTTTTCTCGGAAAGTTAGCATCACTGGCAAAAAATAAAACCAGATGACTATCTTGGATACCAGACAAATTTATCCTGAAAATTTCATTAAAATCGGTTTAACCATCTAGGAGGAGTTGCAGCCACAAAATTTTGGCTTACGACCGAGCGAGTTAACGACGCACACACATACACTCACATAAACTAAGCTCAGATTCGTCATCTAGGGACTATATGAAGAATTTCTATACACAAATTTTTTTTAGCAGAATGCAATCAATGCAATTGTGTTTCTCCATTTGGTTGCCACAATTATCTCGAGTACTATTTAATAAAGATCGCTGTTTGTTTGTATTTTTTTTTTAATTTAATTTAATTTAAAGTTGAGTTCCCAACTATTGAAATTTATGAGAATCAAATATTTATTGCTACGTCTCTGGTATTATCATCAATTTGTCATTACAATGTTTCAATGTGTATTGAGATGTAGTACGCATGCGCGCGTTATGTTTGTGTACGCTCATCAGTTTTGTGCGCTATATAACTCGAGGCAGTTTGTGATTTTAGAATCAGTTTTCGTTCTTTTCTCGTACGAAGCAGATGTACTTTTGGTGTGTTCTTGTAGCTAAACGGGACGAGTTTTGTTGTTGTTGTTACCTGTTTTATAATATTTGGTTTTCCGTTTGTTCTTCAATTGAAAGACAAGAAGGTAAGTTCATATTTTTTAATTAATTTTAATATTATATTATCATTCACGTAATTATGGAACTTATTCAAACTAAGCCGAGATTAATATCTTTTCATACAATATCAATATGTATTTTCGTTAATGTTTTATAAAATATTTCCCCAGAAAGTATAATATTTATCGAATTAAATTACTAATCAATTTTAATTAAAATCAAACAATTTCTTAAGCTAACAATTTGTTCTGTATCTGAATTGCTAATGAACATGCGTATACATTGTTTCTTTATTTTAATTTCATAAACAAATACCTACAAAATATATATTAATAAAAATTGTTAAAAAATTTATATAAAATGTTTTTTTAATTTTTTTTTTCTAATATTTTAATAAGATTTAATTGTAATTAGAAATTAAATGTCATTCCATACTACTTTAAAATTATTTACTTTTGCTAGATATGTATGTATACACTGCTAAAAATATAACTTAAATAATTTATGTAATTTAACGCAGCTTTTAGCAGTGAAAATAGTAACATTTTGTAGTTGCACTGTGATAATTTATGTAATATTATAAATTTTTTATAGAACATCCAAAATTACATAATTTTTTTACAATATATATATATCAAATTTTATCTAAAACAATCGTCTGCTTTGAATTGAAATTTTTAATCCGTAAATTTTGTTTTAATTTCTAATCAACTAGATTATATTATCGAAAACATCAAGAAAATTTCATTAGATATTATATATTTGTATCATGTTAATTGTTAAATTACTTATTAACGTAATTTAACAATTAACTTTAGCAAGGTAATTTTACCATAAATTTACTCGCACAAATATTTGTAAAAAGAAAATAAATATATTTTTTTAAATATCTGATATTCGAATATTTTAAACTTAGGGAAACTTATATTAAAATAATGCTTGTCTTACAAATTAGTGGTAATTTATAGTAGAAATATAAAAAAATTACCAATAAATATAAAAGAATATATGATTTTTTTTTATCGATTTTGAAATAGTATTAAACGCGAGCCACAATTTTCTATTATTTTTTCTATTTTATGTTTATCGTTTATTATCTTCTTTTGCATTATTATTATTGTTTACATTATTATTAAATATTACAAAATTTATTATAGGTAACTTTAATATTTTTGTAGAAATACATGAAAAATTAAATTTTTTCTCAACATTTATAGATATATCACATAAGATATATTCAATATTTCATAACTTTGATATTATTATTCTGATATTTTTTTGTTTTGTTATTTATTTTTGTTAGATTTATCGTAATATATTAACTAAACAATTATTAAAAACCAAATTCAGGTTTCGAGAAAAAAATTGGTAATCGAACTTAATTTATATTTATTGATGAATATTTTAAAAACAAATGATTCAATTTGTGATTTAAACTCTGGTATTTAATAATTTTTAATATACCTGGTGTTCATTCGTTAAGATCGTATTGGCGTTTAACATGCATTTTCGATTATTTGCGATATACTTCATTCTCGAGTTAAATTCGGAGAAACACTTAGAATACTTTACGATAGGGCATAAAAAAATTTGGTTTTAGCTCTAATTTGCTAGCATGTGTCGTTTGGGCGCTAGAATATTTTTTCGATTTTCTGGTTTTTATTTTTTTTTCTCAAAAGCTATGAGTTGTATGAAAATAAGTATGATATGGCAAAATTCGGAACAATGAGTACCATAATTGAATGAAGAAACCATTATTCTAGAAGGAATCGTTTAGTAAAACTAAATTTTTGAAAATTTGTCAATTTGCTCAAAAAATCTGAAAAAATTCACTAAAATAGAGAAAAAAAATAGCTACATAATAGATAAGTACCTTTGTTTTTTTAACTTATCTGGTTTGGCAGGAAAAATTATTGACAATTAATATTTTTTGCATTTTAATTTATTTTTTCTATCCTGTCAAAAAAGATTGAGTTAGAGAAAAAAGTTACTTAGCTATCATGTAGTTAATTTTTTTTTCTCTATTTTACTGAATTTTTTGAGATTTTTTCAGCAAATTTAAAAAAAAATCTTATTTTGAAAAAATCTCAAGGAAATCCCATTTCCAAAAATTTTTTTTTTCTACAAAACGATGCAACCTAGAATAATGTTTTTTTTACTCAATTATAGTACTTAATGTTCCGCATTTTTCCATACCATGCTTATTGTCCTACACCTCATAGTTTTTAAGAAAAAAAAAATAAAAACCAAAAAATCAAAAAAAAAAATTCTAGCGCCCAAACGGCACATGCTAGCAAATTAATATTAAAACCAAATTATACAACTCTTTATGCTCTATCGAAAAGTATTTTAAGTGTTTCTCCGAATTGAACTCGAGAAAGAAGTATATCGCAAACTATCGAAAATGCATGTCAAACGCCCATACGAATTTGACGAACGAACACCCGATATATATATATATATATATATATATATATATATATATATATATATATATAATGAGTGATTCATTTAGAGGTACTTTTTTCACAGCTGATTTTATGACAATTGTCGCGCGAGTCGTGTCAACCTGTCATTGTATTTTTGTTCAGTATTGTTTGACATTTCATTATGGAAAGACTTAGCCCGGCACAGTGTCTACAAATTATTCAGCTGTATTACGAAAATTAACGTTCTACGAAGAATGTGTTTCGAGCGCTTAGAGCAACTTATATTCCACATAATCGGCCTACTGAACTCACAATTCGTCGTGCCATCGAAAAATTTGAAACCCAATTTTCATTATTGGATAATACGCGACCAAATAGACCACATCCAGCACATAGTGAAAAAAGTATAGCGGTAGTAGCTGAGAGTGTCCGCGTTGAACGTGATGAATCAATTCTGCGCCGTTCTCAACAACTTGGCTTGTCATATGCAACAACTTGGCGTATTTTACGTAAAGATCTTGGTTTAAAAGCATACAAAATTCAACTCGTGCAAAAACTGATGCCGGCCGACCTTCCTTTATTGCTTTATGGCTTTATTGCGAGAACAATTCGGTGAAAAGTTAATTTCACGCTTCGAACAGGTGAATTGGCCGTCTAGATCGTGTGATATCACACCTCTAAACTTTTTCCTTTGGGGCTACGTAAAGTCAAAAATCTACAGGGATAAGCCGGCTACGATTGAGGAATTGGAAGCCAACATTACTCGCGTCATTCGCCAAATACCGCTCGAAATGATCGAACGTGTGATCAAATATTGGAACTTCAGAATGGAGTATATTAGCCGCAGTTACGGCCAACATTTGAAAGAAATAATCTTTAAAAAATAAATGTAAAGAATGGTTCTTTTGTATGATAATAAAGATTACCCGATAAAATCGAATTTTTCTATTTTTTTTCATTTTTGAAAAAAGTACCTCTAAATGAATCATCCTTTACATACAGTTAATTATACTTTTTATTTATATTTCATTAGGTTTCGATGAATTTTATATTTTTCTGTAGATCTGTTTTGTTTTATCAAAGAATATATATCTATAGTTATTTATCTATGGGTTTTATTGAAATATTTGAATAAATCACGTGCATGTTATAAAATGAGCCAGAATTGTTTATTAAAATACATGCTAATTATGTATGCTAATCATTTTATATTTCAACACTAAGTGTAAATGTTATGCAAAAAAGTACTTCTATTATTTATTAATTGAATATTTTATTTTTTTTTAATTTTATAATACAGTGCCCTCTATTAATAAATTCTAATACCAATTCAAAACATTAGTTCAGTTGTTAGTTTATAGATGACAGCACCGTAATCATTTGTACATTGTCAGCAACTTATTAATCTAGAAATATTGTAAAAATAATAGAATAGAAATAAATTTAAATATGTACATATTTATTTCGTAACGTATAATTAACTTTTTTAATTAATTATGTAACAATAACAAATTATAACAATTCAGAACGTGCCCGAAACAAAGGTTATGTGCGTTGTTTTTGTTGTTTAAGTTTGCAAAGAAGACTTGCATCAAACATGCAAGTTTGTGTCATAAGTGCTTTTATTCTTTTACTGTTTAAGGCAGAATTATAATTGTTTAATATAATAGGATATAACAAGGAGCAATGGGACGTAAATGCAACGTATTTAATTGTCCATCGGACTCCGTACGTCCTGAAGACAATGGGGTTACATTTCACAAAATGCCATTTCACTCGGATTTGCGACCAAAGTGGATAGAATTATGTCGCATTCCAGAAGAGAGACAAGTCAAGAAAATGTTATACGTATGCTCTAGACATTTTCGTCGAACGGATTTTTGTAATTTTAAAGGTACGAAATATATGTTGAGACAAGGCGCTTTACCTTCCGTATTTTCATGGACTAAGAGCCTTGCTAAATTATCAGCACCACCAAGTGAAAATGGTGACGTTGAAGTTAAATCCGAACCAGATACAACTAATACAACTGAAACTAAATTTACAAACAGTCAAATTGAAGCAGTTGTTTTGAAAATTAAAAAAGAAGTCTGTGAATCGGATGAAGAGATAGGAAAACCTGCCGAGAAAACATTGGATGAGCTTGCAACAACAATTAAAAGTGAACCGGAGATTAATGAAGTCTTGCCGGAGATAAAAACTGAAACATCGGTTGCTATTAACTTTTTTCCCGGTACCAGAATCGAAGCGAATGATTTCAATGAGAAATGGTATCCGGCAACGATTTTAGAAGTTGATTACGATGAAAACGAAGTATTTGTCGAGTTTGATAAACATTTGAATCGGGCGAATGAATGGATTCCGATGGAGAGTTCGCGATTACGGCCTTATCAACTGCGACCACATGTAGAAACATTTATTGTTGGTGAAAAGTGTATGGCTACTTGGGTTGACAGTTATAATAAATATCCTGGCACAATTCGGCAAGTTCTTGATATCGGTGAGTGTTTAACACATACAATTTTTACTTATTTTACTAAAATTGTACAAATTTGATAAGATAAGAATTTATTTTAATGTAAATTCATTGCTATTGTATATATATTAATGTCAAAAGATTAAATGTTATTCTTGGGTTCCGAACCTGCGTTATTAAATTCCCTATCAGGTTTGTTATTGTTTTAACTTTTCAGTCATCTTTAGATTTTCTGAATTTGGACCGTATTTGTGGTTCGATAAACACAGAAAATCTGAAGATGACTGAAAAGTCGGCACCCGTCATTGTTACTAACAGTAGAATTAATTATTGTATATTATTATTGAGCAAGTAATTTAATTACAGATATGTATGATGTCTTGTTCGACGATGGTTTTTCTAAAGTTTTAAAAGCATCGAAAATATCGAAACTGAAAACTACTGATCCAATTCCAATTATGAAACCTCCACCAGTGGCGCATGCATCGTTCTTGTTTGATCCCGTTGTCGGATCGAAAGAGGAAAGTCGCGAAAGAAAACGAAAAATAAATGTCGCCGAATTATTTGGCATGAGAAAGAAACCGAAAACGGAAGAAGAAAAAGCGATTAAACAAGAATCAGTACAAGAAGATGAAAAACCGCCACCAGAAGAAGTTATTACAAGTAATATAATAATAATAATAATCTTTATTTTTGTTGATCCTTGCTCAATAGGATAATTTCAATTATGTAAATACAGAAAATATAATAAATGATATATTATTCATATTATAAACAAATACTAGTTAATATAAATTATAGTTTTTTCTAAAGTAATGAAAATACATACACAATCACGCCATATACTTTCCAATATTCCGAAATCAGTTTCTTCATCAGCTTCATCTACATACATAATTCCTCTTGTACATGCTCTTCTATTTCTACTGCTTGGACTCTTTCAATCATACCACTCGTATATCTTCAAAATCATTCATATAAATCATCTTAACCCAATGATTTCTGTTATTTGTAGCTGTTCCGGAGACGAGTGAAGGTGAAGAATGGACTTGCCGATGGTTGAATGGTGAACCAACTGGCATTGAATCGGTTGTTGAATGTGCAGAAGGACCACGTAGATCTGTTATTGTACCCGATCACCGTTTACCGCTCGGATGGGAGAAGCATTTGACGCAGAGACCTTTTGGTAATTCAGCCGGGAAGTGGGACATTGTTTTGAAAAAGTAATTACCTTCTAATTTAGTAATTTCGATTAATTGAAACCACTTTTCTTTTTGTATTTAACAATAATAATTTGTATTAATTCTGTAATATTATTATTATTATTATTATAACCTATATGAATTGATTTTTAGTTCGGATGGGAAAAAGTTCCATACACGTCATTCGTTGAAAACATGGCTGGAAGAAACGAAATCGGAACATTCGATTGATCGATTTGATTTCTGTTTGCATTTAAATCGAGCGAGAAAACTCTGTTTATATGAGGTTACCGATCCGGAAGCATTAGCTGCTTCCACTAAACCAATACCAATTAAACTTCCGCCTATGTCGAAATCCAAGGCAATATCAAAATCACATACTAAGTCATCTACACCGAAAACTGTTCCGATTGTTGTACAACCGCCAGAGGTTGCATCCGATGTGAAAGTTGAAGAAGATGAAGAAGATGGTAAGTTAAAATGTATTTAAATAAAAAAAAGAAATATAATAGATAGGTCTATTTAATATACCGGGTGTTCGTTCGTTAAGTTCGTATGGGCGTTTAACATGCAATTTCGATAATTTGCGATATACTTCTTTCTCGAGTTAAATTCGGAGAAATACTTAGAATACTTTTCGATAGGGCATAAAAAGTTCTAGAATTTGGTTTTAGTTTCGATTTGCTAGCATGTGCCGGTTGGGCGCTAAAATTTGTTTTTTGATTTTTTGGTTTTTATTTTTTTTCTCAAAAACTATGAGGTCTAGGAAAATAAGCATGATATGAAAAAATGCGGAATAATGAGTACGATAATTGAGTGAAGAAACCATTTTAGGTTGCATCGTTTAGTAGAAAAAAATTAAAAACTGAATTTTTGAAAATTTGACAAGGGGGTACCCTTGAGAGATTTTCAAAAATTCAGTTTTTTTTCTACTAAACGATACATCGTAGAATAATGGTTTCTTTACTCAATTATTGTACTCATTATTCCGCATTTTTTCATACCACGTTTATTTTCCTAGACCTCATAGTTTTTGAGAAAAAAAATAAATACCAAAAAATCAAGTGCCCAAACGGTACATGCTAGCAAATTAAAAGTAAAACCAAATTATAGAACTTTTTATTGTCTATCAAAAAGTATTCTAAGTATTTCTCCGAATTTAACTCGAGAAAAAAGTATATCGAAAAATTATCGAAATTGCATGTTAAACGTCCATACGATAAAAGTGCAAGTTTAAAAATAATTCACGAGAACGATAGCTACAAATGTTAGAATATATTAAATTTTAATAATTTTTTCTTTTGTTTTATTTAAACTTTCTTTTACAATAAAGATTACAAAAAATGATTATAATTTTTTTGTTAAAATTAAAAACACAAAAATAATTTTTTAAAGCAAATAAATTAATATTTATTTTGTTCAAATTTATAATTATATAATTAAATATACCTAGTAATTTTACAAAATAAAACCAGGTTTAGAAACTTAGTATATCGACTAACGATTATTGCATCGTAGATAAAAGTTAAATAAACGATTATTCGTTAAACTTAAGCAAAAATAATTACTACAAAACAAAATTACAGAAATACAAAGTTATTAGTTTAACATTAAAAAAAGAAACTGATTTATTATTATATGAAATGTTAGAAAAAAATTCTTAATTTGTTTCATATTTTATTGTCAAAATATATCAGTTACAGTTAGTTTCCGTCTTGCTTTTAAGAATAATTAACTACGTTAAAAACATATAATATTAAAACTATTTCTCGTACAATCATATTGTTATACTTACTTGTGGCCATTGTTGACAGATCAGCTAAATTAAATTTACTAGACAATTTACAGTCCTAAAAGAAATAAATATTTATCTTTAACCAGACATACTTACTTCAATTTTTTTTAAATAATTATTGTATGATATGTTCATAAAAATTTATGTATATAAACTGATAATTATATATAAAGTTTAATTTTTAATTAATAAAAATTCGACTATATTTTTTAAATAACTATGATTTTGAATATCTTAAGTAAACACCACTGGCCAAAATTAGATGTAAAAACCAGGACTGTTTAAATATAAATAATTTCTAGACTCTATCATGTGAATTATTTTAATTTTGTAATATTTTAATCAACAGCAATCAACCAAAAGCAAACTTGTACTTTTAAATTAATTTAATTTTAACAGCGCTTTCTTCAAATAATATTGAGATTCGGGTAAAGAACGGATTAATTCCTTATCAATCACGAAACGAATGAATTATTCTAACTAGAAGATAATCACGCTAATTCGTGTTACAAAATTGCTAAGTTTTGACTTTTCTCGGAAAGTTGGTAACATAATATTTTTATTAAAAATTATAATTTTTGTGGGCACTAGGAGAAAGTTTTCTGAAAATTTGATCAAAATCGAATAAATAATGTAGCCACAATGAATTTTTAAAAAATTTTGTGATTTTTTTTTCTCGATAAGTTTCGTTAAAATTTGATAATTTATTTAGACATTAGGAGAATCTTTTATAAAAATTTGATTAAAATCGGGTAAATAAAGTGGTCATAATGAATTTTTAAAAATTTTAGTATTTTTTTTCTCGGAAAGTTGGCAACACTGTTTTTTGTTAAAATTGCATAAATTATATGAATACTAGGAGAATATTTTGTGAAAATTTGATCAAAATCGGATAAATAATGTAGCCAATATGAATTTTTAAAAACTTTAGTAATTTTTCTTTCGGAAAGTTGGCATCACTAGGGAAAAAAAACCACATGACCCTATCTTGGGTACTAGACAAATTTATCCTGAAAATTTCATTAAAATCGGTTGAACCGTCTAGGAGAAGTTGCCATCACAAAATTTTGACTGAGCGAGCGAGCTGACGACGCACATCCATACACCCACATAAACTAAGTTCAGATTCGTCATCTAGAGGCTATATGAAGGATTTCTATACAAAAAAATTTTTTTTAATGTTACAGACACCATACCAAACGCTATACGACTTTTCCTTGCAGTTAAAAATTAAAATAACAGTTGCTTATATTTTGTTTCTATCGGGTTATAGTTTGTTGTTTGTTTGTATATTGTTGTTATTATTATAGGTTATCGTGGCAAATCCGAAACGAATCTAACACAACACATTCGGAATCGTCACAGCGACAATTTAGACACGCGTCAAGTTCCTTGTCCGATTTGTAAGAAACTCTATGCATCGAAAAGAAGTCTGTTTCATCATATGAAATCGCATAATCCGAGCGATATGGGATTCAAGTGCCCGATCTGCACGAAAAGCTTCGTCTACAAGTTCCATTTCAATGAGCATATGCGTCGACACAACGGCGAGCGACCGCATAAATGCGAGCATTGCGACAAGGCATTCGCATCGATCAGTAACTATAGGCGTCATTTGAGGACGCATACAGGTTGGTTATTTAGTTGTTATGGTTGGTTAGGTTGTTTATGTAACCTTGTAAAAAAACCTTGTATAAAACAGTCATAACCTTGTAAAAAACAGTCATAACCTTGTATAAAACAGTCATAACCTTGTAAAAAACAGTTATAACCTTGTATAAAAGTCATAAGCTTGTATAAAAAAGTCATAACCTTGTATAAAACAGTCATAACCTTGTAAAAAACAGTCATAACCTTGTAAAAAACAGTCATAATCTTGTATAAAATGTATAATGTTTGTTGGTGTTTAGGTGAGCGTCCATATCTGTGTAAGTTTTGCGAGAAGAAATTCGGTGATAGTTCAGCACTTTTAGTTCACACTCGCATTCACACAGGGGAACGACCTTATAAATGCGAATACTGTTCGAAAACTTTTATCCAATCGACACCCTACAAGACGCATTTGAAAGTGCACCGAGATCGCATTGCTGTCAAACTCAACTAATTGTATTGCGTAATTATTATTGTGCAAAAAAAAAAACCTTCATCAATCAAAACAATAAATATCTTTATTTAATATTCACTCGTCTTAAATCGTCCATTTTTTATTTTATCATCACCTTACCCTAATAGTTTTTAATTATTGATGCAAAGAATACTAGATAATAAATTTATTAATAAAGGACAAATGATAATCGCAAATTTTGTTGGAATATTCACAAACATTCATCAATCAATCAATAAATATCTTTATTTATTCGTCTGAAGTCGTGATAATTGATAATAAATTTATTGATAAAGAAATCTCGTAAAGGGAAAATTTTAACTTGAAATTTTGTTGGAATATTTTTTGAAGCTAAAAGAAACTTTATTTTCGTTATTGAAAAATGTCCTGTTTTATTTTTTATTACCAATTTCAACAAAAAAATGTGTTATATCATCTGTTAGGATCTTTATTTAAACTAGTGATCGAAATTCAGCCGTCGCCGTTTGAAATTCAAATTGAGTTTTCATGCGGCAAAAATACGGGAATATTATGCTGTTGTATTTTAAATTGCAGTTAAACGCACCCCCCCCCCCCTGCCACTTAACCGATGAATAAAGAGATTTTACTGCGGAATTGCTCTACAAAATATATTTGACACATTTGTTTTCACGAAATTCAAAATCAATTCATCATAAAAAATACTCAATTTTTCTGTGTAGCGTTCAATAAAAAAAATTCGTATATGTACAGTATATGTACGATATCTGCACTAACATTTGCATAATCTGATAGAATCTTTGCGGTCTTGATGAACGTCTTGGTGAACGTCAAAGCAGCAGCGGTTCGAATAATTGTGTTTATCCAACAAGAGCCGTGCTCATGCAGATTTTAATCAATTTTGATTTTCTATGAAGAATAAGGCGTTCAAATTTCCATCACCTTCTGAGATGTAAATTTTTGCTCAAGTGCGGCTTTTTCCAACAGGAAATTGAAAAATTTACCGTGTACATTGCGATATTTGTCGTGTCGTCAATTTTTACTCGTGTATGCCTTGCCTCATCATCTCTAAATGCAACGGTGAATTTATGTTTCCATCAGAAACGCATCTATTTTGTCACCCCGGTGAATGTTTGATAAATTCATTAGTTCCGTAAAACTAAAATGAGGCTTTATTTAAGTTTATTTTTTAAATTATTAAATAAAAATATGTTATTGTTAAACTATACAGGATGTTCACTATTGTTACTTTTTATATTTGAAACGATACTCTTTCGATCAATTTAGATAAAATGCTAATCACGCCATGTACTCAAAATGGTGTGACACAAACTCAACTATAAGATAGTTGATTCAATATTTTAAGAACCACCGGTTGACAAATATTTTAATAAATTATTTCGGTTATAAAATAGGAGTATTTTATTTAATTTAACCGACATTGTAATAATAATAGTTATCTGATTACCGTGAACATCTTTAAATTTCATTGTTACATTGTCAGGGTGGCAAAAATTTGAAAGTCTGTGAATTTTGTTGATCCTGGAAAAGTCAGGGAATTTTATTTGTAGTCAAGGAAAAAATTTGTTTGGCGATTTCACAAAATTACAAAAACAAATTTGCAGTGCAAATTTGAGTATTTGAATTATTTATATATCAGCAAAAATTAATGAATTTAAAATTATTCTTATGCCAATTTTTTTCCCAAACATCTATACTTAAAAATTTGTATTTTAATGAATATTTTGCGAGTCACATTACTTGGGAATTTACATTTGTTTAATAATAAAGGTCTGGTAAATAATAAAACTGGTTTTGACAAATTTTTGGCCATCCTGATTGTTTTATAATCATCTTGTTCATTAATAAAATTTCCAAATAAATAAATCATCTTTTCTATTAAGTTAAGAGTCGCGTTTTCAAGATCAAATTTATAAACAAATAAAATACATTTTATCTATTTGGGGCGCTGTTGCTAAAAAAATAAAATCGGGGGGCGCCTAGATGGTTACTCGGTGATAACATCGCTAAACACAAGTCGCTTGTAGCGCTTGTATATTAGTTGCATAATTAGCGAGACCCATTTCACGCATCTGCTGCAATTGTGGTGCTAAACGTCTTAATATATTCTCGAATGGTTCTTCTTCCATTGTCGTTGTTGTTGTACTAGCGGCCGTACCTGCTTCACCATGCGTTGAGAAAACCTGCTGCATTGCCTGGTTTAACATTTCGTTTGTGATCAGACTACTGTTTGAGTTAGCTGCTGCTGCAGCAGCACCTGGTGTACTGGTTGTGGTAGTATTGTTACTAGCATTTGCCAGTGCAGCTGCTAGTTGCGCGCTGCTGATAGCCGAATCGGATTGGTTGCGTGATAGTGGTGCAGCTGCGCCTTTGCTACTAGATGAATCCATTTCCTCCTATTAAAATAAAACGACTTTAAAAACGAATTGAAAGAAAATCTAGTTACATAAGATATAGTTTTTTAAATTTCTGAAAAACTTAACACCAACCAAAAAATTAATTTTTTCTTTTAAAAACATATAGCTCTGAACATAGAAAAATTTAAAAAAATCTATTTATTAATAATCGTTATAGTCAACTATACAAGTATTTGTATTTAATATTTATATAATAATTATTTAAATAAAGAACAAAATTATAATATACCACATTTTGTATAAAATAATTTCTTCTAGACCCACATACAGATTTATAACCCCATATCGGAGAAAAATGTGGGGCAAATGCAATAAATAATAGTAAGAAGTGAAGAGAGTAGTTGTCGTTGCCCCACGTTTTTCTATAGGAGAGTTATAAATCTAAATATGGGGCTAGGAGAAATTATTTTATACTTTTTAGTCCGTGGAACAAAACGTGGTAGGTATAATAAAAAAGTTTTTTTATTTATCTAAATAATTCTTTTCTACTTTTTAGTCTTGTTTAACTTTAACCTAATTAATTAATTGATTTTAATTTAATATTTCTAATATTATTAATGAATTAATAGCTGAGCTATGTTTCTAAGTTTCAAGTCTCTAGTTCATCGGGAAGTTAGTTTAAAATCGATTGCAAAATTTCTACCGAACAGACCAAACAAACAAACAGAAAAATATTATTAATTAATTAGTTAATATTGTACATTGCATCATCCAGTTAGCTGAGCTATGTTTAAAGTTTCAACTCTTTAGTAGTTGATCGGTGCAGTTAGTTTAAAATCGTTTAGAAAATTTGTACCGAAGTGATAAACAGGCAGGAAAGAAAGCGAGTTAATAATACACATGTTAAGAAAAGGTATTTACCCAGGTGTGATTATTAGCTTCTTCATGAACATCAGCCGCAATATGATTGGCTGCTTCAACCAGACTGGGATGCAGCTCAGCGATACGTTGCGTCGTAATATTAGCAATTGCAACGGGATATTGAGCTAGTCCGGCTGTCGATGCGATAATATTGTCGAGGACATCGGGCCGCGATAGACGCTGAAGGGCCGGGCCGTACGGTAACCGTATGAGAGTGTAAACGCACGAAATGCAATCATCAATCATCCGGTGTGGTTTTTCCGCGACGCGGCGTCATAAATCACCCTGTATAAGATATTGTATTTAACATTAAAATCATCTATGTTTTTCGGGAAACGTTGTTAGTCAGACATGTAGTGTTTATGTTTTTACCACTTTAACTGCAAGGACGGTGTCTGTAACATTTTCAAAAAAAAAATTTATAGAAATCCTTCATATAGCCTCTAGATGACGAATCTGAATTTAATTTATGTGGGTGTATGGATGTGCGTCGTAAGATCGCTCGCTCGGTTGTAAGTCAAAATTTTGTGGCCGCAACTCCTCCTAGGCGGTTCAACCGATTTTAATGAAATTTTCAGGATAAATTTGTCTAGTACGCAAGATGATCATGTGATTCTAATTTTTTCCAGTAATGCCAACTTTTCAAGAAAAAAATTACTAAAGTTTTAAAAAATTCATATTGGCTACGTTACTTATCCGATTTTGATCAAATTTTCCGAAAAGATTTCCCTAATGCTCCCATTAATTCTATAATTTTATTAATATCCAGTGGTGCCAACTTTTCGAGAAAAAAATTATTAAAGTTTTTAAAATTTTATTATGGCCATGTTATTTAACCGACTTTACTCAAATTTTCACAAAAGATTCTCCTAGTATTCATATAATTTATGTAATTTTAATAAAATACAGTGTTTCCAACTTTCCGAGAAAAAAATTACTAAAATTTTTAAAAATTTATTATGAACATTTTATTTAACCGGTTTTAATCAATTTTTTATAAAAGTTTCTCTTAGTGCCTAAATAAATTATGCAAATTTAATAAAATACAGTGTTGCCAAATTATCGAGAAAAAAAACAAATTTTTTTAAAAATTTATTGTGGCTACATTATTTATTCGATTTTGATCAAATTTTCAGAAAAGTTTCTCCTAGTGCCCACATAAATTATAATATTATTAAAATACAGTGTTGCCAACTTTCCGAGAAATGTCAAAGTGGTCTATATATGGGTGTACCCATATACTTCTAATCTTGTTAATTTATAAATGTTTTTACATGTCTTTTAAAATAGAATTTTTCAACTATTTCAAATCCAAACAGAGAGAGAGAATAATATGTTTTTATGTGTAACATTAATTAAATATTATATAAACAGAATTTAATTAATATGTATGAATTAATATTATATTATCCGTTGGAAATGTTTGAAAAAGTATTTTTTTAAACATTTAAACATAACAACTGCTTGTAAACATATAACCTGTTTGTCTCCCCTCCATACCAAATCTATGGATTTAATCATATTTTTGCTTCAACTTTTAAACTAACAAGGTTGACAAAATCTTTTACCTTTCCATATAAATCTTCCGTTCTTAATCTAGTTACAGCCAACTGACTACCGGGTTTTAACCAGCATCAGTTAAGTGACAATATATTTCGTTCTATTTCACACATGATTTAAAGCGATTTAATTATGATTTCGAAACAAGCAAATCTGTTAAAAAAATAAATGATACAATACAAATGTCACTAAAATTATTGCAAATTTCTCAAGCAAGATTGCACACGCAAGCGCAATTTGCAACAATTTTCTGTTTTACACTGAGCAATCTTGCAAGTTATGACAGTTTATATATTTAGATGTTTTCGATTATAACTAGTGATGGAGATATAATTCGAATGCAAAAATAATCGATCATTCGATTAGTAAAATCATTCGAGACAACTCGAATTAAAATTTAAATCATTAAATCATCATGGAACAAATAGAAAAATTGAACAGATTTCCATAAAAATAAACGAAAATAATCCGATTCAATAAAATTATTGACAAGTAAATATTTTATTAATTTTTATTATTATATGTAAATTCTGCAACTGCATAAAAATTATTACCGAATAATTAACTGCGCATATAATTTTTGGAATAATCAATTGCAGAGTAAAAATAAACAAATTCAATAAAAAAATTCAGCTTTTTCGTATTCGCGTTACTTGTCTGATAATAATAATTAAATCAAAGTTAGTATAACTGACCAAACTTATTTTATTATAAATGGGTTATGATTTAAATTAGTCATTTAACTGATGCAAGACTATATAATACTCGTATATATATATATATATATATATATATATATATATATATATATATGTATACAACTAACTAACTCCGTTAATTTTAAAAGTTAGAATATATACATTTCATATTTACCCCTCGCATTAACGTAAAAACTACTAATTAAAATTAAAAATAATAATATTCTTAATTACAATATAATTAAAAGTACTTCAAAAGAAAAACTAATTTTATTGCCTACCATGAATAATAAGGAAAAAAATGCATGAAATTATTTTCGATATACAGACTGACCAAAATTATATAAGCAAAAATTTTATAAATTGCACGACAAAAATGCTTGCAACAGCATATATATATAATATTATATGTATTAATTAATAGTTTATAATTATTAAATTGAATAAACATAACATAACCAAACAAATGAACCATAGAAATAAATAAATTGGCCCGACAAATCTGTATATTTCCAATAAAATTTCAAAATATTTCGTGTAAATTGTATTCTAGTTTTTATTTAAACAAATTTATACTAATTCAAAAAGGAAAGCTAATTTTGTGGTATTCAATAAATTAAAATTAAAAAAAAATCAGATATCTGATTCTCGGATAATTTGAAGTCCGGATTCGATTTGCACTGCAAATTTATGAATTTGCCAAACAAATTTTTTCCCTGACTACAAATCAAATTCGATGACTTTTCCAGGGTCAACAAAATTACTTGATTTTTTCCGGTTTTGGCCACTCTGTTATAGTAAACTTTTTTTTCAATTAAAAGTTTACTTAAAGAAGTTATTCACAAGCAAAAAAAAATAACCAAATTTAATTCGCAATTATCTAGTAACCTATAGAATTGTTTAATAAGTAATGGTACAGCTAAGATGGCCATATATAAATGTAAACAAATAATCCAAAGCTGTAGCTATTGTAGTTACCGAGATCTCAATGGTGGCATCTGAATTTGAATATAAAAAAACAAATCAATTTCCGAATTAGTGATTTTAATTTGTGAAAGTAGAATACAATTTACGTTTTTACCACTTTGACTGCAAGGAAAAGTGGTATAGGGTTTGGTACGGTGTCTGTAACATTTTCAAAAAAAATAAATTTGTGCATAGAAATTCTTCATATAGTCCCTAGATAACGAATCTGAGCTTAGTTTATGTGGGTGTATGTGTGTGCGTCGTCAGCTCGCTCGCTCGCTCGGTCGTAAGTCAAAAATTTTGTGGCCAGAAACTCCTCCTAGACGGTTCAACCGATTTTAATGAAATTTTCAGGATAAATTTGTCTAGTACACAAGATGGTCATGTAGTTTTATTTTTTTCCAGTGATGCCAACTTTCCGAGAAAAAAATTAATAAAGTTTATAAAAATTCATATTGGCTACATTATTTATCCGTTTTTGATCAAATTTTCAGAAAAAAATTCCCTAATGCTCTCATTAATTATATAATTTTATTAATATCCAGTGTTGCCAACTTTCCGAGAAAAAATTACTAAAGTTTTAGAAAATTCATTATGACCACTATTTAACCGATTTTAATCAAATTTTCATAAAAAATTCTTCTAGTGCCTAAATAAATTATGCAATTTTAACAAAATACAATGTTGCCAACTTATCGAGCTAAAAATCACATTTTTTTTAATTCGTTGTGGCTACATTATTTATTCGATTTTCATCAAATTTTCAGGAAAGTTTCTTCTAGTGCCCACATAAATTATAATTTTATTAAAGATATTGTGTTGCCAACTTTCCGAAAAATGTCAAAGTGGTCTATATATGGGTTTACCCATATACTTCTAATCTTGTTAAGTATAATTTAGCTAAAAAATTGTTTTATAACCTAACCTGTTCGATACAGTATACGGTAACAGTTGAATCACTGTTGCCAGCTACTAGCACTAACCGATGCGGATGGAACGCTAGTGAACTCACCGAACCAATCCGGTGACCCATAAAACCCTCCTAGAAACGTATTTTATTTAATGTTTGACCAGACATGTTATGTAGACTGATTGTCGGATACAATAATCCACTGAAACGAGACGAATAGATTAAGACATACAATACCAGAGTTAAATTCCGTTATACATCATCTAAAACTATAACTAAATCTATGACATTATCGCTGAGTACATTTATATGAGCTTATAATAAATATCTTGTTTTCAAATGTTATGCACCTTGCATAAAATAATCTAATTATGTTTAATTGTTTATATAAAGATTTAATTATTAAACAATTACCAATAATTGACTTTTAAAGATATTTCAACAGAAAATCTATTAATTAACCTTAAGCACTAAATTGAACATAGAAAAACAAATGTATGAAATATATGTAAAAAATGTTTTTAAATTTATATTTACCAAACGTAAATGTCTGCATTACGATGTATTGTAAGTGCGTTCATTCCATTCATAACTTGACAAACAGAAAGTGGAGCACTTTGACGAATATCGAAAACTCTCATTTCACCACTTGAGCTAAAAAATAAAACAAACAAACAATGAAAATATTTTATAAATAAATCAAAAGCCAGTTTCATAAACATTCACAAGTAAAAATATTATTCTCCTATTAAATAACCATAAAAACAAATGTTATTTCAACAATTTCCTACTAGAATACTATAATAATAACTAGTGGTCACCCAGTGAACGTAATTCGATCGTAATTTATTAAATTTTTAAGTATAAATGTTATTGAGGTTCTTTTGTCAAACAATGTACCACTATAATCATTGCATATAATTATTTTTTTTAATTTTGTTCTATTACATCAGCTGTAAACATGTACAAATACAAAGGCCCGTATTCTCACCTCATTTATAAAAGTGATTTTAGCCAAAAGTACTTTTGACGTTTACTTAAAATTATTTATTAAGCAATTTATAATAATTTATATAAATTTTGATCATTTTGATCATAATTAGAAAAAAGTTATTTTTAAAGCATAAAAACATTTTTTCACGAAAAAGTGAGGTGAGAATAGGGGCCAAAGTCATTATGCATTAATTTTCCAGATATTTTTCCTTGCCCCCTGAAGCTATAGGCAACCCACATAACGTGTCCGCATTGCACAAACTCTACCGAACAACCATAACAATTTTATATTTAATTTAACGTATTTATAACACATAGATAAATTTGATCTTTCTGCCCACTCCTTCACCATATGAACTTTAACTATGCCAAATCTTACACTGCTCCGTGCACGCAATCAGCTTAAAAAGGGGTAGAAAGTTTTTTCTTCTTCAGATAACTATTTTTTTAATACCACTACTTCTAAAGTAAATTTAACCAGCGTTTATGAAACTCGGGCCTAAAATAATTCTCTATAATAATAGTTTTGTTCGCGGAACACATCTCGAACTAGTTCCGAACAAGAACGCATGCGCAATGTAAATTTGATCGTTCGCGGTAAGAAAATTACATGTTCTGAACAAAAAGGTTCTGCGTTCGCGGAACACAATTATTAGTTACGAACGTATTCGACACATCCCAGGATTTTATCAAGAATTTCTGATCCGCACATGCGCACTGACATTGTATGATCGTAAAAGTTTACCAGCAATAGTTTACACGTCAATTTCGAACGTTTTAGGTTAGATTTGTGTTTTAAAAGGACAAGTTATTTACTATTATGCACGGAATAAACAAGAACAGCTGATATCTAAAATGAAATTTGTCAAATAACGGGATTGGCAAAGCGCACTCTATGATCGAACAATTTAATTAAAAGTAATGTTCATTTAACGTTCGCGGAAATAATATAAAATCCTGAATAAATTCAGAATCGGATATGCGCATTACATTCTGAACAGGTTCCAAATTAATTCGGAATTGCTACCGCAAACAAAGCTAATAATAATAATAAAAAAACAGCCCACTTACGATCCGCTGATAATTCGATCGCCTCGCCTCTCATTTGATTACCAATAATCCAATTACTATGTTTACGCCATGCTCTTACACGCGCCTCGTTCAACAAACGTACTGAACCATCACCACAACCCACTGTGATCCGACCATGATGTCGTTGCATTGCCGCCACCGAAAATAATCACCCGCACCAATTTCACTTTTCATATACAAGCCTTGATCCTCTTCTGGACTTGAACTAAATCATCGGGAAAATATTTTCTTTTCAAGACATTTTTAAATAAATATGTTGCTCTGTTTATTTTAGAGTCAAACAAATTAAAATTGAGAAAATGACAAAAAGGTAAAAAAAAATTCTACATATAGTTCGCCATTCGCACACTTGCGTTTACTGTTTACTGTTGCGTTCATGTTTGTTGTATTATTAACTCGCCTTCTTGATTGTTTTTTCGGTATAAATTTTGCATTCGATTTTAAACTAACTGCACCGATGAACTACTAGAGACTGGAAACTTTAAACAGCTTAGCTAATTGGGATGATGCCAATGCACAATATTAACTAATTAATTAATAATATTAGAAATATTAAATTAATTAATTAACTTAATTTAACTAAATTTAATTAACTAAAAAGCAGAAAACAATTATTCAAATAAAAAAATTAATATAGGTACCTACCACCAGGAAAATTTTACTGGTCCGCACAATATAACAAAACTCTTTAATAATTATTATACTTTTGCTAACAAAAATTATTTTTTATATTGTGTATTTTCCGTGATTTATTGGAAATGCACAAGTTTTATGTTATTTTAAAATTATTTTTGTGTTGCATTTCATTATTTAAATATTATTATGTGTTTTTGTAGTTTCTATTGTTATTTTTTTTATGCGCATTTTTTGTGGAAATATATTGTTTATTTTCTGTGAACTTTCTATGATTTTCTACAACTGAATTAAATGTATTTAGTACCTAGTACATTAAATATACATATTTGTTTTCTTGAAAAAAATCAATCAAAAATTATTATTAGTAGTCCGCGTAAGAAAATTAGTTCTATTTTATTGGTCCGCGGTGCGTTCTTGGTTGAGAAACACTGATCTATTGCATACGCCCCACATTATTCTGTATGGGGCTAGGAGAAATTATTTTATACTGTTTAGTTCGTGATATATTAAATTATTTTTTATTTATTTAAATAATTATTTTCTGCTTTTTAGTCTTATTTAACTTTAACTTTATAATTAATTAATTAGTTATAATATTGTGCATTGCATCATCCAGTTAGCTGAGCTCTATGTTTAAAGTTTCAAATCACTAGCTCATCGAGAAAATTTCTACCAAGAATAGATAAACAAACAGAGAGTGAGGGACAAGAAAGTAAGTTAATAAAAATTGTGTAACTTACACGTACTAGAAAAAGTCGAATCGATACACGACACACTACAATCAGCCCCCGTTGGCATATTCTTCTAGCGTCCCATAATCGAATTATTCGTACATTACATCACCATTTGTTGTCAAAGTTTATGTCCATTGCTCCCAATTCATCACAACACTGCAACGGCCAATGCTACAACAACAAATTCATTCTCATTACATTTTTTTTTTCAGTAACATTTACCCCAAAAAAAAAATGAAACAACACTTACAAGATTAGTTCTTGTATTACCCTGCATATCGCTTAGTGCATGCTATGCACTAACCAGACTAAACGAACCAATTGCGGGTCGCCACACTTTAATCGTACCATCATCGGACGCGGCCATTAAAAGACCGACATCGTGACCATTCACCCATTCCAGGGCGGTTAATTTCGAACCGCCTTTCAAACCACGACTCTGGCACACGGTTAATTTTGCTCCTGTACCCCAATCCCATATCCTACAATAACAACAAAATTAATCTAACAAGCATTCGGTGCATTTGTATAACTCGATACATATGTGAGTAGTGAAAAAGCAGTTTTTGTCTGTAAAACAAAGTAAGTTTTGCTTGAAACTAAAGTTGAAATATGCTTTAATAAGCATATTTCGCTGATTTCAACTTAGATTATATGATGCCATTTTCATAGTTGCAAGTATTTGACAGCTGCAATTTTCAAGATTTATTCTCCATAGAATAAAGATAAATTCCTCAAATTTTCATCATCCCAATCCAACCCAATCAAAAGTTACAGCTATTTTAAATTTAATAAGCATATTTTGCTGATTTCAACTTAGATTAAATAATGCCATTTTCATAGTTGCAAGTATTTGACAGCTGCAATTTTCAGAATTTATTCTCCATAGAATGAAGATAAATTCCTCAAATGTTCATCATCCCAATCCACCCCGATCAAAAGTAACAGCTATTTTAAATTTAAGATTGAAAATACCATAAGAAGTGAAAATTGCATGTAATGAATGGTCAATATTTTCTTATAGCAGAACTTTAATTACATCAATTACAAGTTGTATAATGTAAATACAAATTTGCATTGCAAATTTGTGTTTCTAATTGTTGTGAATTCGTCAAACAAATTTTTTCCCTGACTACAAATGAAATTCACTGACTTTTCCAGAATCAACAAAATTAACTGATTTTTCCCAGTTATCCAGGTCTTCAGTACCAAATGCTTAAATACCTTGGGCTACCGCCCTGACACATGCTATTATTACTAATAAGAAAATTTACCCAAACGTATCTCGTCCAGCAACAGCGTTTTGTTGATCGTAAGGATGAAATTGTACTACAGTTGGTGTATATGAATTTCTCGTATTAAACACTTGCATTTCAATTCTAGACTGTCCAATTCGTTCTTGTTCATCGCGAGCTTCCCGTCGCAATGCTGCGTTTCTATATATATATATATATATATATATATATATATATATATATATATATATATATATATATATATAGAAAAAGTATAGAAAAAATTAATAACATTGAACAAAAGTTCATGTTATTCGGTGAAATTAATATAAATAATAATAAAATAAAACGGTTTTATTATTTTATTAATAATCGATATACGTTTTTATCAGGAACAAATAACATTTATAGTAAATAAACAAAACATAGAAACAAGTTACTAGATGTAATAAAATACTACGTATCTAGATTATAAAATAATTATTTAATTATTAATTAAAAGAAGCTGTTGCACAGAATAAAACAAATAAAATAAAATTATTTTGTGGTTTAAGGAAAATTTTTTATTTTATTTAAATTTTCGCCACAGTAAGATCATAGGTTTCATTTATTAGAACATAACAAGTCAATACATCTAAATTATCCAGATAAATCTGCTATTGCTCAACATTTATAATTCCAAGATACTGTAATAATCGCAAGACCAATCAATATTAACATCAGATTGATAAAAGAAACAATAGAAATTTATAACAGATAACATCAATCAGTGTGACTACGTAACTGCATTTAAATAAAATTTCTAAGTCCGCAAAATCGTAAATCTACGGCCCGGAGCCAGCCAACTAGTTCTTTTCCACTCAGACGCTAAGTGGTTTCGATCTCAAAGTGAAATCGAATCTTTCCCCCCGGTCCGGACGCCGGTGCCGGTCAACCAGGAGAAAGTTGGTTCAGTCTTGACGCGAAACCGAATGAATCTTGAAGCCACGAATCTTTCCTTTTATAGGCGAAAATTCGTCAAAACCGGTTAAAAATGCCCGATACGCGCTGTCTCGCTCGTATAGAGAGAGAGCAGAGCGCACTACTGCTTCTTATTATTGCTAAAATAAAACTCAGCCGGTCATAGCCGAACGCGCAGACAGATGTCGTTGCTCGTATCAAAACATATTTAATAACGTACCTAACTGACATGACAGTTGGCATTAGCACAATAAAACATAACAAATTGTAAACATCGCTATGAGATAATTCCGTTCATTTTGTTATATTGTATCAAAATGATTCAAATCTCAATTTATCGAAGAACGTGTTTCATTGACGAACTTAAAATATAGAAAATGAAATTTTTGACTGGTATTATCTCATAGCGAGTTTTACAATGTTCTACAATTATTAAGACTAAATTACATGTTTTAGATTCGTAAATCGAAATAAAACTGGATATTTGTGTCGTACGCAAAGCGTATCGTTACAATGCAAACACATATGTACACAAATATTGTGAGTTGTCTACATCGATTAATGACCCAAATATAAACACCTTTTTATTAGTAAACAGAAATTTGCTTTATGCAAGTGCTTCAAAAAATATCAGTTAGTAAGCTTATAATGACCGAGTTTAATTTGAAAAGACACAATATCGATTCAATTAGATAAAGTACTCTACATTACATTTATATACATATACATATATACAAATAAATTTAAGCTAATTAGCAATTAAGAAATATTTGATTGTTAATAGGTAAATTTAATAAATGTGCTGACCATTACGGACATACCGTTACTGACTTCGAACCTCTTTCGCATCGGATTCATATCCCTCATCTCTTTCCTCGGTAATATATTGTGGTACGAATCTATTTATGTAATTCCAGTTTTTTTCGAAATTTAGATTTTTCATTCTAGAATTTTAAAATATTCAAAATTATTAACACATTAATAAAATTATATATTTTCACATTAATTATATATAAACATGTATTATAGTTTACATAGTAAAGTTTTCAATTATTTTAGTAAATCAATCAGTTATTTCACAATTATTCATAAGTTTATGACTTATTGCCACCCCCTATAAAGTTTTTCAGCGTTTTTTGATTATTGTAATTTGTTTATAATATATTTCTCAATGTGCAGGCAAAAAATTGGAAACCGAAATGTAAATTTGAAGAAGTTATTTCAATTTTACTGTTTCAACTGTTTCACGCCAGTAAAATCAATAAATAACTGCTTCGTTTCATAAAATAAGACAAATTTGTGTAATATTCATTAGAAAATTATTATTTAAATAATAATATTATGGATTGTGTGTCGGAAAATCATTCCAAACTAGAAGAAGCTTAAAAATATGAAATACCTATGAAATCTAAGTTCTGATATAAAAAAGAAACATAGGCTCGTATTACGAGCTTGATTTGAAAATTGGTTTGAACGAATGCCACTTGCAAGACAACGTATCTGGTCATAAGATCAGAACTAAACAAATGAAGTGAAACACCCCAAAAACCGAGCTCGTAATACCAGCTACAGTGTTAATTTCTTTCTCACAACGCCATGAATTTATCGGTTGTTATGGAAACCTGTCGAAATCTAGTAAATTCAATTTACTTAATTTAACAACAATGACTATAAGTATATATAACAACACGATTGCGCAAAAGGTTGTTATTTTAATATTATCTGTTCTTAACGTAATTGTTTACTCTTAAAACAATAAATAAATGATTACTTACTAATTTTTAAGCATATATATTTTCATAGACCTGGTTAAAGCTGGTATTTTACTTACAATTTCCGATGCATTAGTTTCCAATTTGTATGATAACAATACGTTATCCGAATCAATTGTAGTTAAACTAAATGTTATATTATCACGATTACATTTACATGTTGTTTTAATATTATTTAAGAATCGAAACATTGTTTGATAAGCATCAACTAACAGCGCAAACTATGCAAATACCATTCGGTAATGAGCCTGCAATCTACCTAAAAAATGTAAATGTTTCAAAAATAATAACGTATATTACAATCAAAACAAATTAGTTCATTCTTACAATTTCTGGCATAATTGCTTCCAATTTATCTAAGTAAAGTTTGCCATCTGAATCCAGATTAAGTATAGTAAAAATACATTTTTATAACTTATACATAATTGACAATGTTGTGTAAAATTATTCATGATTAAAATTATTTTTCTAGCAAAAACAGCCTCTTACAATAAGTAATACAAAAATATTGTATTTGATAAGTATTTGAGGTTAACTTATAGAAAGCTGTCACTAATATAGTTGGCTAGATTAATTTTGCTTAATGTTTCTAGTATAAGAAGAAGAATAAATAGCAGCGTATTTTTGTTGAATGCTCAAATAGAAATAATGGAAGGGAATTTTGAAAGTGACAGCAGCCGTAATGTTTGCCCTTTCACACTGAATGTTTAGCTTTCGTTCATGTATCAAATTGATAGAATTAGTTGGCCAGTTAAATGGTCCGTTGTAAATTTTCAAATACATCTTAATTTTTATAGTAATTAAAAAACAACATACTACATAATAATTAAATTTGATTTAAAATATTAAAAATATAAAAAAAGTATCAAATTATATTTAAAGTAATTGTTTACATTAATATTCAGTTGACAGTCCTGTAGGTCAAGTCAGAAAGATGGAATGAAATTGATTTTTTGGTTGGTGTGTGATTGGTGTGCTAGGTTACTTCATTCAACCACATTGACCATAGCTGCAGAATGAATAACTTAATTTTTCTATTTTTTTCTTTTGTTTGAATTTCATTTAGATAAACAGACCTAATTCAAGTAGCAGTTAAGAAAACTTTTTCAAAATTAAATATGGTGCGTTCAGTAAAAAATACGCTACCGTTTATTCTTCTTCTTATACTAGTAACCATATAACATTACACAAAGTTCATCTGGCCAACTGGATTTGTGACAGCTGTTTGCAGCAGAAGCTTGTATCTAGCAGCGTAGTTTGACATTTTTCGTTTTGGTCTTTGCTTATTGCTGATTTTTAAAGAAGTTGGTTCAGTCTGTTGTTATCACGTGGTTATTAGTTTGTTTCTACTGTATAATAATATTAATATATAATTTTAAAACAAATTACAAAGCACATATAATAATAACATAAAAATGTTTATGTTTGAAAAACTATGTCGTTTGTGCATAACTGACGAAAATGTCTCGTCAACGTTGAACAATTCCGATTCAGATAACATCATTTTATTGGACAAATTAAACCGAATTGCACCGGGACTTGTAAGTATAATAATTTAACATTTTAATATTATGATTTCATATTGATATGTTTTTCTAGCTAAAAATAAATAGCAGTTTACCAATCGGCATATGTACAACATGCATTGCACAGTTAAATCAAGCTTGCAAATTTATAAAAAACTGCTTGCGTTCGCAAGAAATTCTAAACAAATATTTAGAACAATTGCAAAATGGACTCGATACGGAACAAGGTGAAAATTCTGAAATTAAAATAATTGCAATAAAATTGGAACAAAATAAAATGATCAACTATATGAAGTATATGAATATTGAACAAACTGAAGTAGAATTTCCTAATACATTAGTGAATTATGAGGAAGAATCTGGTTTTATAAAAAAAGAAAACATTATTGAGTATAATGATGATTACGAATCGATTCAAGTAAACTTTGAAGATGATATTAAAGAAGCAGAAACAAATGTCAAAATGGAAATCAGTGATGAAGAATACAATTATTCAATTAATATGCAGTCTAATATAGACGTAAAAGAAGAATTGGAAAGTTTAAGTGACGACATAATTGATATTAAAAATGAAATAATTGAAGAACATCTGTATGAAACTAATATTATTGACTATGAATGTACCGAAGTAAAATGCGAAGATGAAATCAAAATAGAAGATCATGACAGTAAAAATTCTTTTGTTGATATACCAACAATTACTGAGCAAAGCGATTTTTGTGGGTTTAATTTAACAGAATATAGTTTGGCAAATGATATTAAAGTAAAATACAATTTTGAATTAAACCGTTTATGTGAAAACACGAATAAATTTCTTATTGATTTTCAAAATGAAAAAAAAAGTTCAAATTCGAAGAATTTAAAAAATGATATTGACCACTTAAAAAATGTTCGTAAAGCATTGGAAAGAAGCAGTACCAGGAAACCACGTCAAAATTCTTCTAAAGATAGTTTAGATGTAAATGTGAATATTCAATCATGCACAATTCGAGCGCCGAATATGTTCAGAATAGGTAAGAAAGCTCGTAATAAACAATCAGATATAACTAGACAAATTTGTACAGGTAAAAGAAGTTACAAGCCCTTTATGAATATACAATGTGTCTTGGAAATAAATGTACTCAATAATAATAAAATACATCTCTCTCTCTCTCTCTCTCTTTTTTCTATTTTTACTGTCATTTAATATACACATTATGTTTATAATGTCATACATATCTCTATCTCTCTCTCTCTCTCTCTTACTCTCTCTTGTCATGGCAACCAAATGTCATTTTATCTCTGTTTATTTACACACACACACACACACACACACATTCGGTTTATACATATCTCTCTTTCTCTCTCTCTCTCTCTCTTTCTTTCTCTCTTGTTACCAAGGCAACCAAATGTCATTTTTATTTCTATTTATCTCACTTTCTCTCTCTCTTTCTTTCTCTCTTTTCTTTTTCTAATAATCTTTTGTAAAAATTTGATCAAAATCGGATAAATAATGTAGCCAATATGAATTTTTAAAAACTTTAGTAATTTTTCCTCTCGGAAAGTTGGCATCACTGGAAAAAAATAAAATCACATGACCCTATCTTGGGTGCTAGACAAATTTATCCTGAAAATTTTATTAAAATCGGTTGAACGGTCTAGGAGAAGTTGCCATCGCAAAATTTTGACTGAGCGAGCGAGCTGACGACGCACATCCATACACCCACATAAACTAAGTTCAGATTCGTCATCTAGAGGCTATATGAAGGATTTCTATACAAAAAATTTTTTTTTAATGTTACAGACAGCATACCAAACGCTATACGACTTTTCCTTGCAGTTAAAAATTAAAATAACAGTTGCTTATATTTTGTTTCTATCGGATTATAGTTTGTTGTTTGTTTGTATATTGTTGTTGTTGTAACTGTATTATAGGTTATCGTGGCAAATCCGAAACGAATCTGAAACAACACATTGGGAATCGTCCCAGCGACAACTTAGACACGCGTCAAGTTCCTTGTCCGATTTGTAAGAAGCTCTATGCATCGAAAAACAGTCTGTGTCAGCATATGAAATTGCATAATGCGAGCGATATGCGACACAAGTGTCTGATCTGCACGAAAAGCTTCGTCAAAAAGTGCAATTTCAATGACCATATGCGTCGACACACCGGCGAGCGACCGCATAAATGCGAGCATTGCGATAAGGCATTCGCATCGATCAGTAACTGTAGGCGTCATGTGAGGACGCACACAGGTTGGTTATTTGGTTGTTATGGTTGGTTAAGTTGTTTATGTAACCTTGTAAAAAAACAGTCATAACCTTGTATAAAACAGTCATAACTTTGTGAAAAATAGACAACCTTGTATAAAACAGTCATAACCTTGTATAAAACAGTCATAACTTTGAATAAAACAGTCATAACCTTGTAAAAAACAGTCATAACCTTGTAAAAAACAGTCATAACCTTGTAAAAAACAGTCATAATTTTGTGAAAAACAGACATAACCTTGTATAAAACAGTCATAACCTTGTATAAAACAATCATAACCTTGTAAGAAACAGTCATAACCTTGTATGAAACAGTCATAATCTTGTAAAAAACAGTCATAACCTTGTAAAAAACAGTGATAACCTTGTATAAAATGTATAATGTTTGTTGGTGTTTAGGTGAGCGTCCATTTCAGTGCAAGTTCTGCGAGAAGAAATTCGGTGATAGTTCAGCACTTTTAAAGCATACTCGCATTCACACAGGAAAACGACCTTATAAATGCGAACAATGTGCGAAAACTTTTATTCGATCGGACCACTACAAGAGGCATTTGAAAGTGCACCGAGATCGCACTGCTGGCAAAATCAACTAATTGTATTGCGTAATTATTATTGTGCAAAAAAACTAATATCAAATCAATAAATATCTTTATTTAATATTCACTCGTCTTAAATCGTCCATTTTTTTATTTTATCATCACCTTACCCTAATAGTTTTTATGCAACGAATAATGGATAATAAATTTATTGATAAAGGACAAATGATAATCGTAAATTTTGTTGGAATATTCACAAACATTCATTAATCAATCAATAAATATTTTTATTTATTCGTCTGAAGTCGTGATAATTGATAATAAATTTATTGATAAAGAAATCTCGTAAAGAAAAAATTTTAACTTGAAATTTTGTTGGAATATTTTTTGAAGCTAAAAGAAACTTTATTTTCGTTATTGAAACATGTCCGGTTTTATTTTTTATTACCAATTTCAACAAAAAAATGTGTTATATCATCTGTTAGGATTTTTGATTAAACTAGTGGACGAAATTCAGCCGTCGCCGTTTGAAATTCAAATAGAGTTTTCATGCGGCAAAAATACGGGAATATTATGCTGTATTTTAAATTTTAAATTTTTTAAATTTTACTGCGGAATTGCTCTACAAAATATATTTGACACATTTGTTTTCACGAAATTCAAAATCAATTCATCATAAAAAATACTCAATATTTCTGTGTAGCGTTCAATAAAAAAAATTCGTATATGTACAGTATATGTACGATATCTGCACTAACATTTGCATAATCTGATAGAATCTTTGCGGTCTTAATGAACGTCTTGATTGAACGTCAAAGCAGCAGCGGTTCGAATAATTGTGTTTATCCGACAAGAGCCCTGCTCATGCAGATTTTAATCTTAGAGAAGAATCAATTTTGATTTTCTAGGAAGAATAAGGCGTTCAAATTTCCATCACGTTCTGAGATGTAAATTTTTGCTCAAGTGCGGCTTTTGCCAACAGGAAATTGTAAAATTTACCGTGCACATTGCGATATTTGTCGTGTCGTCAATTTTTATTGAATATATAGCTACTCGTGTATGCCTTGCCTTGTTGATATTTTACAACTTAAAATATTGACTGCCAAAAATGTTGACTTACCTACATATTCTGATGTTTTTGTTTAAAATTAGCTATATGTAAAATATAATTCAGTGAACGCAATCTATTGAAATCACGGATAATATTATCATTCAGGAATTGTTATCATTTTCGCGAAGAATGGACCGGACATGTACGACTACATACGACAAATATCTTTTATAGTTATCATGATTTTGGTTTATGTTATCAATTTTTTTCGTCCACGAGCAATTTTTTTATTGTCAAGCTTAAAACCTGCAGACTTTTTTCTTTCTCTCTCTCTCTCTTTCTTTCTCTTTTTCGTAAATTAATAGCCCACAGCCTGGCTGGCAACAGCTTTTTTTATTGATACTCGTAAATGCATATATGTATAAATATAGAATGATTACATATTTATTTTCAACTTACATACGAACATACATACATACATACATACACAATCACGCCATGTACCCAAAAGGATGTGGCACAAACTCTCTATTATATCGAGATCAGTTTCCTCTGAACATTCCTATTCAGACAAGCAACTTTAGCATCGTCCATATTCATAATGCCTCTCATACATGCTCTTCTATTCTTATACTACTTGGAAACTTTCGCTCACGCAAGACTTTCTTAATGTATCACTTCAACTACTCATCGGATGTCCACGCAAACGTATACCATCAAAATCATTCATATAAATCTTTTTAACCAAACGTTCATTAGGCATTTGCTCTAGATATTTGAACCATCTTAAGTGATTAACACTGCAACTTTTGCTACAACAGTTTTTTTTTTCTTCAATTTCACACTCATTATACAATACACTAATCTATTTCGTACCTGATTTCTCCTAGTTGCACCACATACCCCACGTAAAAATCTCATTTCCATATCCATAGCAGTCATTTCTCTTTTATACTTTTGTAGTCAAATCCAATATTCGCTACCATATATTAACGTAGGCATCAAAACAGCTTTGTATATATTCAGACGGGCTTTTTGGAAACATTTACATTCTTAAAAGTGTACAAAGCACTCAAAACCTTACAAACAGCATTAACTCTTCTATAAAATTCACGATCAAAACAACGATCTTTTCAATTTAAATTGAAATAATGTTATATTTATATTTCTCTCAGTTTATTTTTACTTATTTCTAGTAAATAAAGATTTGAGTTTATGTTTTTCAGATAATATTATCAATCGATTATTATTATCAAAAACTCCGAGTTCCAATGTGATTACGTTAAGCAGCGTATACTGTAATAATAATTATAATTTGTTAGATAATTGCTTATTCATTAGGTTTATGATTTAAATATAACATCAGTTATTTCTTTAAAATGATAAATATATAATGTATAATAATATTATTATTTGAAAATTATTACGTCATTTACACACTTACAGTATTAATATTTACGGCAATGATAAATAACTTTTATTGCTTTAATTATAGTATTCTAAAATAATTTTTGATAAATGAAATTAAAATTTGAAAGAGAACTACAGTACTTGTATAAAGCCGCTACTTGTAAAAAGCCGCTACTTGTAAAAAGCCGCTCTTTGGGCGTAAGAGAGAAACAAAATACTATGAAAAAAAAGCAATAAATATAAAATATTGACGATAATTCTGTCACTGTCAAACGAAAAATATATGACAATTTGTAACTCTATTATTTGAAGTATACAAGTATGTTCATTCGTAATATAATAATTAGGGGTAGTCACCGTTATATTGTGATACGGTGACAATATTCTTTGCTCATTAATAACAATACACAGAATAATTTTGATATAAATCTTAGAAATGATCTGTAGTTCTTGCACAGATTATTAAATCGAAGATATTTATAATTCGGTTTTCAAATAGTTTGATATTATGCGGAAAAGCTTTTGTAAGAAATATATACAGGCTGAGAAACATAGTGGTGTAATTAAATAACAAGACTTTGGGATTAAGTTCTGTTTATTTTATTATAATGAGTTCGAAAAGATTTTTTACTATCTTATAATGATATAAGTCATGCGTAGCTTTAAAAACAAATGTATTATAATATTATTAAGTATTGGTTTTTTAGCATTCAAACTTTAATTGAAGCATGAAATTTTTTTTATAATAAAAATTGATTTTAATAATAAGAATGGAAACCAAGAATAACTCAATTTCTAATGAAGGTTGACTTACACCCTATTGATTCTCAAATCCCATTACAATCGAAAAAGTAGAGCAACAATTTTTACTATAATCTAAACTCAAAGTTTGCTAAACAATTATTTTTTTTACGTTATAAAATAATTTTCGATATTTCTTAACATATTAACTATAAAGGCAAACGGTATCAGGTTTGATATAGTGTTTCTAAAAGTATTTAGTTAACAAATCTGAACTTAATTTGAGGTATTTCTTGGTGCCTCAAATAGTCATGCAGTTTTATTATATTGCCAATGTTGTCAATTTTTGAAGAAAAATATTGAAATTTAAAAAATTGCTAGAAAATCTGATTTTAATAAAATTTTCAAGATAAATGTCCAATATGATTAGCAATAAATTATATGAATATTAAGACAATATATTTTACAAAAATATTATACAAATGAACAAACATATTATTATAAATAACATAAATAATTGTAGAACATACATTTTCAATTATTGAGATTCATGAGTATTTTATATAAAAAAACAATAATAACTATTCGACAGTAATATAGTTGAAGAAAAACTTGTTATATATGACATAATAAAAACTAATTAATTATTCGTGAAATAAATATGAGTACAGTACAGCTATTCAATAGTGAAAACTGTGATAAAATATAATTTTGTTATCATAAATTGATTAAGAATTTTATGTCGTCAACAATTTTGACTTCAAGTGTATCCATAAGTCACATAAATTATATATGGGTAAATTTTTTAAATACACTATAAAAAAATAACGAAATTACAGGAAAATAGTAGTAAAATTTTACTATAAAAAATTATAGTTTACAATATATACTGGTGTCCCATTATAATCCGCCACTTACAATAACTTTAAAATAGGACATAAAAATGTACCGGATGAAAAGTAAATGGTTTCGAGGGGCACATCTGATGCAGAGACCCTTACTTCCTCCGGACCCCCTGGGGGGCGGGAACGGGGGGCAACTTTAAAATCTTAAATAAAACCCTCTATTTTTTATTGCAGATTCAGATAGACCATTAAAAAGTATGTAAATTTTATTTTAAGATTTTTTTTATCTTTGATAGATGGCGCTGCAAACAGCAGGAGGAGGGAGGGGCAAGGGTCACTGAATCAGATATCCCCTCGAAACCATTAACTTAAAGTTAATAGTTTCGAGAAGGATATCTGATGCAGTGACCCTTGCCCCCCCCTCCCAAAAAACTCAAAAGAAGTTGAATATCGTACTTAGTTACACCTTTTCTTTCAAATTAAAGACTGATAAACTGAAAAAAAAAATGCTGTTTATAGCGCCATATATCAAAGATAAAAAAAGGTCTTCAAATAAAATTTACATACTTTTTAATGGTCTATCTGAATCTGCAATAAAAAATAGGGGGTTCTATTTAAGATTTCGAAGTTGCCCCCCGTTCTTGCCCCCCAGGGTGTTCGGTGGGGGCAAGGGTCTCTGAATCAGATGTCCCTCTCGAGTCTCGAAACCATTTACTTTTCATCCGGAGCATATTTTTGTCCGATGCACGATTTTAAAGTTATTGCAAGTTGCGTATTAAAATGGGACACCCAGTATATGTATATGTATATGTATTTTTAACTAAAAATTCTGTAATTTTTACATAATTCAAAATGATCACATAATGTAAGTAAAATTAACCTAATAAGTATACAGAATTGATTATTTTCTGCAAATTGCATCACTTAATGTAGAATTACATATTGTTGTATATATAATTATGTAAAATTACAGCTTACATATGTAATATAATTCATATACATAATACATATAATTCATCAACATAATGAGATTTAGTACATATTTTGTCTAATAACACTAATAAAATATTTCAATTGTAATCCTTTATGTAAATTTAGAAATGCATTTAATTATACCAACAATAATATTACAGAAATAAACAAATTTTACCTATTTATAAAATATTTCTGACAACAAATACTCTAAATTTGTTCTGTAAATTTACTGAAAAAGAGTTTATTAAAAGAGTCTAATATTACATACATATGTACTTTTTCATCCCGTTGGTAATATAATATAATGTTTGGAATAGTGCTGTCAATATTTGAAAAAATTGGATCCGGATATCCGGATCCAAAAAGATTCGGATATCCTAATATCCGATTCTCGAATAATTTAAGATCCGTATCCGATATCCGGATCTGAGATTCGGATCTGAGATTCGGATCCGATATCCGGATCTGAGCCCGGAACCGAAATTCGGATCTGAGATTCGGATCCGATATCCGGAACCGATATTCGGATCTGAGATCCGAATCTTAGATTCGGATTCGATATTCGGTTCTTAGATTTAGATGATATATTTGAAATGCATAATCTAACAATTACACAGAAACTGGTATTGTATTTTTATTTCTATTTAGTTTTACTACCTATAATAAAGTTTATAATTTTAGTAATTTATTATATACATATTTTATTGGAGAATATAGAGTGTTTTATATAAAAGTAAAATTTGGTTTAACAAATAGATATATTAAAATAGTCATTCTGTCTTGTTATGTCTATAACTTCAATACTTTACTATACATTTATGATGTTATATCGACATGCACTCATCATACGTTTATTGATATAGTGTAGAAAAAGAAAACTAATACTAATATATGCGTAGCTATACTCAGGTGCAGTTAGTTGTGTTTAAATTTTTGCAGCGTTTACGTTAGGATATTATAAAATCTTTTGTTCAGTACTTTTGTGTTGTTGTTATTATATCACTGTATAGTGTGGTTATGGTGCGCTATACGCTATATTTTACTAGATTATGCAATTATAGTTTAAAAAATTTAAAATATTCCTGAATTATTAGATGAAGCAAATGAGTTAGTATTTGAATTGTATAATATGTAACAAATATAAATAAATAACTTAAATAATTTGTTTAGTAATTTTGTGAATATTAAAAAATAGATACATCTTTCAAGCAACACAATAATATACCATAAATTAAACCTTAATATAGTTTATTATAGGAGAAGTATTAAATGTTTGCTTTATTTTTATTCAAAAACATAAATTGTCTGACTTAAGAGTTTACATTTTGAAAGGCGTAATGTAAACATCTATAGAATAAAATCAGAATATTATTCGATAGTTAGTAGTTACATAAATAAATAATACCTTACAGGCAGCATTCATTTAAAACTTACTATTGTATACTAAAATATTAAAGACGATGATATGAAATACAAACAAACAAAGACAATCATATCACAAATAATACAGCGTCCCTTACCAACCACATATTAGCTGTGTTTTTTTTTACCGAAAAACTCAGCTCAGATCAGCAAATATCAGTAACCTTGAAATAATATTTATCGTCTCGTAACTGATTTCGAAGTGAGTGAATTGCTTCCCCTCTTACTGATACTGAGTTTGATATTTAGCTAGTGCTTCGCTGAGCTGAGCTGAGCGCACATGCGCAATTCAAATTTTCCTAGTTTAAGATTTGATAACGTGTTTGATACTGGTTGACATTTATATTCGAATATTTTATTTTGAAATCAAACAATAGATATCCGGCGAGTTGCAATAAATTATCAACGCAAACAATCCAAATACATGGAACTACATCCAGATACGTGGAACTTAGAATTTAAACGTCACTTTCAAATAAACTGTTTTATTTATCAATACAACTCACTCAGTAAAACTCAGCTCAGCTCAGCTCATTTATTAGATTTACTGATCTGAGTGGAATGTAAAAAAACACAGCTAGTGTTACAAAAATTAAACATTTTAGTGTTATTTGTTTTTGTTATTTTTTTTTCTTTTTCCCAAATAATGATAACAAATAACGGATGATTAATTCTTATGCATTCGAAGATTGTTGCTAACGGATGGAAAAGTTACTGCTGTTGTTGGAGGTGACAGAAGTCCAACGGTAAGTGTAATTAATATTTCATTAGGTTTCTCAATTACATATTTTACTTACTAAATAGAGTATTTAAGTTTGTTTGTTTCCGCTTCTGGAACATTTTGAGAATTGGAATTTTATGTTATTAAAGTATTATGTATTTTGTAAATTAATTGTTTTAACCTGCAGAAAAAAATACGTTAGTTAAAAAATTATTAGCTCTAATTCTTGTTTTGTAATTCTTTAAGTTATGATAATTTTTTTCCTATTTAAAATCTGTTTGAATTTGGCGACGTAGATGGCAAATTATGCGACGCGAAACTTCAGCATGCGATCGGTTTAACGATGTCGAAAAACGATGAAACATTATATATTGCCGATACTTACAATCATAAAGTGAAAAAAGTGAATATAACGACAAACACTGTGACAACACTACGCTTGACAAACAGTAAATCAGGCGCTAATAATTTTAATGAACCATCTGGCATGTGTTTCAATGGCGTCGGTAATAAGCTATACGTCTGTGACACAAATAATCATACGATTAAAATTATTCAAAATTCGAATGTAACGAAATTCGAATTGAAAGCGAATGTTTTACAAAAATCATTAGATATTAATAAAAGTAATGTTCTTCGGGGCAAGACAATAAATATAAGTTCTGCTGGCGGAAAAATAATCATAAATGTAAAATGCAATTTTATCGATGGTTTTGGTTTAACAATTGACGCACCGCAAAAATGGTTAGTGATACTTCCAAATGAAACTTGGTCTTGTGTGCCTGCCATGGGAAATCATTTAGATTCTTTTGAAATTATAATCAGTGTGCCAAAATTAAATATCGTAGATATACATAAATTTTATATAGATTGTAATTTTGTTGTTTGCAAAGATAATAAATATTTACCGAAAAAATTTACTTTAGAATGTACGGTAAATAATACTGAAAACGGATTAGTGAAAATCCGAGAAATATTAGAAGTTAAAGTTGGGTCCGAATTTGTTGTTTGTTAAAATACGCTTTTACTAATCATTGAGAACATGTTCAGTTTTAGTTGAAATAAAATTTATATATTGCTTATATAAAAATAGCTTTTTTGTTAAATAATTTTATATGATTTACATTTATTTCTATTTACTAATTGTTTTATCTGTGATTTACTTTTAAATATATCTTTTGTTATGATTATCTGAAAAAAAGTGTATCAAAAGGCTCTTGTAATTTGTTTCTGTATGTAATTGTAATAATAAAACATATGAAACTTTAATTTTTACTCACATTCTTATTATACTTATTCAATAATGTATAAGCTTCTGCGCGAACTAAAATTTAATTATTGATTTATTACAGCAGACCTCGCTACACATATCACTGTATAAATCGATGTAATAAAAAATTTATTTTTGGTAATATTAATGAACTATATTTGGAAATATAAGAATTAATGTTTTCTAAATTATTTTTACTTTTTTCGTATATAATTATTTCATCTTTAAAAAGGTTTATTAAATCAAATCGGATGTCTAAAGTTTATGATAAATCCTAGATATCAATTTAATATAATATAGATAAAAATAATATAAACTACATAATATTTTTATTTCCTATAAACCTAGATTTGTTGTTGCTGTTAATAAATACGATTTGCTTTTATTAAATTTACTAGTTTACCCAATCTTAAGAACAACCAAACAAAAAAGTGATACTTTCTATAATGTATTCAAATATAAATAATCAGTATTGATTACTAAAAATCATTATTGCAGTAAATTTAACAAATGTTTAGTTTCTTTATTCTAGATTATTTACGAAAAACTTTTAACAATGTATAAGAAAAGGATATGAATAAAAAGTAGTACTTTTAATGTAATTTTATATTTTATACAATAAATGAATATAAAAATCAGTGTAAAAAATTTATTTCAAAATTCAAACATATTCAAATAAACAAAAAAAAATCGAACTGAACAATATAAAAAGATAAGATAATAGCTTTGATGAGAATGAAATTTAATATTCTTCGGCGCCTTCGCCTTCTCCCTCTCCGGAATCCATGCCAACTTCTTCGTAATCCTTTTCGAGGGCAGCCAAATCTTCACGGGCCTCTGAGAATTCACCTTCTTCCATACCTTCACCGACGTACCAGTGGACGAAAGCACGCTTGGCATACATCAAGTCGAATTTATGGTCTAGACGAGCCCAAGCCTCTGCTATAGCAGTGGTGTTGGACAACATGCAGACGGCACGTTGTACTTTAGCCAAATCACCACCGGGTACAACAGTGGGTGGTTGGTAGTTGATGCCGACCTTGAAACCAGTTGGACACCAATCTACGAACTGAATGGTACGCTTGGTCTTAATGGTGGCAATGGCAGCATTTACATCCTTAGGCACGACGTCGCCACGATACAACATGCAGCAAGCCATGTATTTGCCGTGACGTGGATCGCATTTCACCATCTGGTTGGCGGGTTCGAAGCATGCATTTGTAATTTCGGCAACAGAGAGCTGTTCGTGGTAAGCCTTTTCAGCCGAGATAACCGGGGCATAAGTGACCAGAGGGAAATGGATACGGGGGTAGGGCACCAAGTTGGTCTGGAATTCAGTCAAATCAACATTTAAAGCGCCGTCGAAACGAAGGGAAGCCGTGATCGAGGAGACAATTTGGCCGATAAGTCTGTTCAAGTTGGTGTAGGTTGGGCGTTCAATGTCCAAGTTACGACGGCAAATATCGTAAATAGCTTCGTTATCGACCATGAAGGCGCAGTCAGAGTGTTCCAAAGTTGTGTGGGTGGTCAAGATTGAATTGTAGGGTTCTACTACAGCGGTGGAAACTTGAGGGGCTGGGTAGATAGCGAATTCGAGTTTAGATTTCTTGCCATAGTCAACAGATAAACGTTCCATCAAGAGGGAAGTGAAACCGGAGCCGGTGCCACCGCCGAACGAGTGGAAGATCAAGAAACCTTGAAGTCCAGTACATTGATCAGCCAATTTACGGATACGGTCCAATACCAAGTCAACGATTTCCTTGCCGATTGTGTAGTGACCACGAGCATAGTTGTTAGCGGCATCTTCTTTACCAGTAATGAGCTGTTCAGGGTGGAACAATTGTCTGTATGTTCCAGTACGAACTTCATCTGTAACACAATATTTATTACGTAAGTAATTGAACATAAATGAAGTCGGAAGATTAAATTACTATAGAGAATATACTGTACATACCGACTACTGTGGGTTCCAAATCAACGAAAACAGCTCTGGGAACGTGTTTTCCTGCTCCAGTTTCGCTGAAGAAGGTGTTAAAACTGTCATCTCCTCCACCGACAGTTTTGTCAGATGGCATTTGACCATCAGGCTGGATGCCATGCTCCAAACAGTAAAGTTCCCAGCAGGCATTACCAATCTGGACACCAGCTTGACCAACATGGATAGAGATACACTCACGCTATAATAAATAAATAAATAAAATTGATAAATATGAAAAAAAGCCGGTAAAGTTATAAGATGGCGGACTGACGCCGCACACCTTGCCACGTATGACTAACGGTTTGTCATCAAATATTAAATATCAAGAAAAAACTATTAATTTTATTATCATTTTTCTTAATTTACATTATTATTATCATTTCAATAAACTTACCATTTTGAATATGGAATATGATGAAATACACTTAAAGAACGATAAGAGTCGTTTAGTGCAAGCTAGTAATGCAGCTTTCTAAACTGACAATGGTCGATTTTCGATACGGCGTTGCTATTTATATTTTTAGTGACGTCACAGCCAACGCCTAAACTTTGCAATTTGATTGGTTACTAACAGCCATCTGACAGCTGGTTACCGCGGAACTTGTTATGCTTAGATCCGCACGATAGCGCTGCAAGCGATACTGTCTTTACTGTCTTGGCGTATAGATCTACAAAATACCACTCATAATGGCCGACCTACTACCATTGTTTCTTGCGATTACAAAAATAGTTCATATATGTACAGTATATAAGGTTCAAAATAGGTTCATATGTTTTATATTTATTAAATTTTTAAATTATATTAAATCGAAGTTTTGTAAATTGTTACTAAATTAATTCTTTATTTCTAAATTAGAGAAAGAATATTATATAATCTATAATATTTT